>KK499959.1:24053-364794 GCA_000688715.1 Glossina pallidipes
TATTGCTGTAGGAACTCGAAAAAAGATAAAGTTTGTTTAGAATACAATACATTGGCGGTAAGAAAGATAAAGTCGGGTCAGCCATTGCAATGCTATTTTACAACTAGGGGTGTTTCCAATCGCACCTAGCAAGTGAGACGCACACTTTGAAGAAATGAAAAACATTCCACCAAAGCAAGCTCGCGTAAATTTTCTAAATATAGGTAATAACGATTTGGAAGCCTACAACATAGACAAAGTTAAGCCGGAGGGCATCTGTAGGAAAATAAGAAGCGAAATCGTTAGGGTCAATGATTTATCTAGCGACGATCCGCAGGATTTGAGTAAACGATATACAAAAACTCAACCGAGGACGACCACTTTTTCCAATACCTTGCCGAACGGTGCGAAGAAATATTCTCACAGATTAAGTATCAATAACTTGACTTCTTTGGTTCAGTGTTCGTAATCAGAGGTTTAGAGTGTGTTGTGCATGTGCACGTCCGCTAATATTATTTAATTTTAAAACTTATTTAGATGTACAAATTTTTTTTTAGATATTGCAACTACACAGGGAGTAATTGAAATCTTTATATGCATCCTCTGCTATGTTCAAGGATCACTTCTTTAGAAAAAGTAGCAAATACTATTTTTATTGTTAAGTAAATTAAATTCATTAATGTCACCTACGAACGAGCTTAATTTCTTTCTTTTCATACAAGCAATTTTGCCTCAATAAAGAATAAACTCTTTGGCGGTTATTTCGTACTTAGGTAAATATAACGTATGTTAAGTATGTAAAATACATTTTGCTTGTTATCTAAAGCGAAGAAGAGTGTGGGATAGAGATGAAGGGAGTACACATACACTGTAGAGTTTGCAAAAACGTAACAACGTGGAGGTACTGAGAATTGAATTGTTGTAGAGTGTACTGAGGATTGATTTACTTGATTTTGCGACGAATTTTTATTCTTAAGGATGTTTCTGAACATACTTTTGAATAGTTCCTCATTTAATTTTGTAATATGTATAGGATATTATTATGATAATGTTTTCATGTTCATACTGTATATTTTACAGAGTGTTTTTTTAATGATGTGGACTTGTGTATTAGCTGTCGTAGGAATTTCTTTTGGTGTTTTTGGTTTGATTCGTTCATTTGTTTGTGAAGTGTGGCCATATTGGGATATATAGAAAATGATGGAATTTATTTTGATTAATGCCTGCCTACTGTAGCAAATTTCCACAATAAAGGCCTCTTTCAAGTGAAAAAGTGATCAATATTTTTGCAAACACCTAACAAAAGTGATTTTGTTCTCTCCTCTCGGCTAGGATTTGATAGGAACAAAAATATTGTTAAAGTTTCAGGAAAGTATGTAATGTTCACATTGGGTACACATGTATATGTGGTCGGTATCACAGCGCACCATCTCCTTTATATAGATGTCCATGTGCTAATCTTATAACGGTAATAAGCAGTTATGTATTTACAGACGGGTCGCGAATGAAGGCGGGCTTTTTACGCTTTTAGTAGCTATTAGACCAGTATTAGTAAACATTATCGCCTTATATTCTTTTATGTATGTGTAAGTTGTTATGCACTTATGCACATTACTTACTGAAATAACATTTTATTGCGAGAAAAAAAACAGGGCTCGTATTTTGGAAAGCCGCGATTAACTAGTGGGGCCAAAAAGATCAATATTTTCTAATATTGTCTCTGTTGGGTTTTGATATTTCACGGGTTTCGTATACAAAAATAAGAGCTAAGAAAACCTCGTCTTGAGTAAAAGAAAAAGTAGTTTTCAAAAGCGTCTTTCATTAGTAAATTTATAAACACGATATTCACAACATTGAGAAAATAGTGTATAGAGTGTTCAAGTGTTCAATAAGTGTTTCAAAATGAATTATTCAAATCAAAATTTTATTTTAAAATTACTTTAAAAGAAGTTGCAAAACGGTGGTAGAGTTAATAATAAATTAAACACGGAGTTCTGACAACAAATTATCCGGAAGTACTCCCCTGTTGTGGAAAATTTACATCTGCCCAAGAGATTTAAATTTTCTGAGACAAGAGCAAATTTGCGCAATTCATAAGGTAACTCAATAGCTTAAATAAACTTTTTGCGTAAGCTGCCTTGGAACGTGGTTCGATATTTAATTATACAGATCTCTCTAACAATGTAAACTATGCTTGTTTGCGTCACCTTAATAGCCTAAAGCAAGAAGTTGTTTGAAAACTTTTATTGCGGCCAAGAAATGTGAAAGACTAACAATGTTCGAGAAGATTATGTAAAGTTAGTGATAAGGAGAAGTTACTTTTAGCAAATACAAGAAAATAGCAACACAGCCGTGTTCGCGTTAAATGTTTAGCTGTAGGGGCTAGGCGGCGCCCAGTGTAACTGCTGCAAGTTCGAACCTGAAGAAAAGTCATTCATCTACACCTTTAAGGCTAATTGACTAATCGAAAACATCCTAGAAATTATTATTTAGAAGACATTTTAAATAATTCAAATCGAAGAACTGGAAACTTTTGTACTTACACTGTCGGCCGAAAACAATCGAACAACAATAAATGTGCTTTTTGCAACGGGAAGTTGGAAATAGTGACAGCTTACTGGAAAATTACTGCACGGAGTGTGCGAGAGCCCGTTGGCTGGCTGTAAACCAAGCTGGCTTGTCGAACAAGGAAACAAGTGTGACAGCTTCATAAGCTGCACCAGCCGATTGTGACTGAACGCGTATTATTCCATACTTATCTGTCCGAGCAGTTCGCAGCACGCTGTGAAGCAGTATTTAAAGCAAGTCAGTCTGCTAGCTCTACTATGAACGACCTTAGCAAACTTTATCTGTAATTATCATTGTATATATTTTTTTTATTTAATTTTGCATATATGCGATTTCGTGTTTTTATTACTTAAGAAGTGGATTCGATAACTTTTACGAAATATGTAGAACAAATTCATGAATAGTGGGATACTCCTGGAATGGGGCGGAGAGACTTACTTGAATATTGCAAATCTACATTGTTTTCGGAATTGCAACGTTCAAGTGAACCAGTTATACTCAGCTTTGGTAATAAGTTGGATCAAGGTCAAAATATCTACCAAAGTGAGTTCGGAGATGCGGAGATGAATTTGGAGGCCAATTTTGAATGCACCCCTTTGGATCTGGAGGAAGACAAGCAGAGTGAAAGTCAGCCAAGCATTTCACTGACTGACAACTGCATATTGACGTCGACAAAATATGCTGAAGACTTGGAAATAAACAGTACGAGAATAAAGTACTCTACAGACGAGGAATATAAGCTAATATGCGACAAAATTGAAACCTCAAAAACACCGAACAAAAAAGTGATTAACTTTTCGGATTACTCCCGACCCCATATTTATTCAAAAATCGTAGCATTGAAACTACACTAACGTATAAAACATTTTGAAATGAACCTAAACACTTACTTAGTTAGCGTATTAGAGGAACTAGAAATGAACATGTAAGGCAATAGGCTCCAACTTTGCAGCTGGTATTGATTTCACTTGTGTGCTCCTTTCAGAGCACTTCCCGAAATTTCAAGAGCTACATTTTTGCGTAATGGGTTTTTTTCTTGAAAGATATCATTTTATGTCAAGTACATGAAATTCATTAAATGTTCAATTATTATTTTCTTAACTCAATATTGGTGCGTCTTTGTCTTCCCATGTTGTTCTTTATTATGCTTTTTTTTAATAAATGACACAATCAGATAAATAACATTTAAAAATTTGGCCAACATATGTAACCTTAGGGGCTTCCCTGAATTAAAAATAGTTTTGTCTAATAAAGTAAATCTCTTTTAGTTTTAAATATATTTCATAAAACATCATCAAATATTTTCTCTGGTTGTACGAGTTTCGCTTGGAGACACTGTTTGTAAATATACAAAAGAATATAAAATCTGGTTACGCTTTAAAATTCATTTTGGTTTATTTGAATTTTAGAGAACACAGAAGATATCATAGTACCATGAAACAGAGTTGGTTCAAACTGGTGCAAAATGAAGGAGTGGAAAAGAATATTTCTTCGGGTCCTCGACGAAAATGAAATCGGCACGGAAAAAGGGAAAAAGATTGTCAAATCTTCGATGTCAGACAACAATTTGCAGCCGAGAGCAGGAGAGTTAAGCTCCACACTCGAAAATGACAATGCGTCGCTTCTTAATGCGGACGATTTATCCGATATTCATGAAAAGGTGAATCCTCCAAAAATACCAAACAACCAGGTGCTTTTTGCTGCGAGTGTACATAAATCGAACTTAGTGATAGGTTTTCGTCAAAGGGATGGATCTTTTGCATAAGGCAGACTTTTTTACAAAATCCTCAGTCGGTACGTGAGGGTTTAGTAAGAGAAAAATTTAAGATGATAAATAACATCTGCTACAGTCTTGGACACAATACATTTTACGAATTTACAAATTGCGGCTATACGCAGAATGCATACATGACAATTCCAGCAATTGTAAAAATGTATGTATGTGTGGTGTTGAAAGAAAGTTAGCGACGAAAGATTTACGAAAACAAGTCGCTGCAAATTGGGGAGATAAGACAATTGGAAGCTCTTGCAAAGCTTTCAGGGCAGTACGCAATTTTGATATCCTTCCTTCTGCGCCAATGGCAAGAAAAATCAGGTCAGAAGCGAAACGGTCTCAGGATAGAGATCCTGATGTTTCTTATGACCTTTACGAAATGAACAAAGGTACAAATTGGAAAAAATTATTCGCACAATTTCTTCTCCTTTAGAAATACACTTATATTCTGAGAGGCAGCGGAATTTATTGTTTACCAATAAAGGCCGTCTGCTCAATCTGAGTAAAAAAGGTTAGTTTTTTGACGCTACAGGGGGGTTAGTTAAAAAGATTGATAACGAATCAAAGCCGATATTTCTTATATAATTTGTAACTAGTTAATAAAATAAATCAAATAATATCCGTGAAATATTTTGTTTTATATATTCTATCGGGTATTTATTCATGGTGGTACTGATGTAAACGTGAGCTGCTTAGAAATAACCTGTGAGCTGCATTTTGATTAGTTTCTTGAAACATTTGATTGGAAACAGAACTACGCGCTCGATATTGAGAAAAATGGAAAAAGAAATGGTAAGAAATAAGGGAAATTTTTTACGTAAATATTACAAAAATCTTATAACTTTTCAATTTCATTAATAGTCCTTTTAACACACTCTTCATGACGTCTAGAGACCATCAAAGCAAGGCTATAATAATAATAATGAATGTACAACAAATTTAACGCAAATTGGAGAGAGTTGCTCTTTAAGCGTCCAAAAATGCATATAAAAAGTTGCAGGAAAACAATGTCGAACATATGTGGAGAAGATAAATCTAAAGTGTACGTAGGCACTTTTAATTGTATTCAAAATGAAAATAAAGAACCTGGTACCTAAAACGAAAATTTTACTTTTTACATTCAATTTGGTTAAGGCAAAGTACAATAGACCCGTTGAGAACTCACCTTAACAGCTCATAGTAAATAAAGAGGACGAAAACAAATGTAGACTTGTCAATAGTAGACTATAGAATAGTCAATCAAAAGGTAATCAGCGACAAATTTCCACTAACCAGACTTGAAGGCGTATTACACAGATTAGAAAGAGTCAAATACCTTTCCACATTGGATTGAAATAAAAACACCATTTTCCGCCTGCGAGGGCCTTTATTGCAATATACTGGGTTACTGTCTCGTTTTCCTTTCGCTTTACATGCCGCAACGCTATTCAAACTTTATTCCGAGAATCCCACGTAAGCAGAAAGTTGAGAGCTTTTTTACCTTGCATTAGTACCATGTGCAGACGCATCCTCTTTAAGTTATTCAAAAAGGTTTTGTAATATTTTGCTGTAAAAGTGGGTTTATAAACAAATCGTATTTCTTGAGAGGGAAATGCCATATGAATTAAATAGGTGGAGCGAGCACATCATTGTAGCGGAAATGGACGACGGTCAGTTTATCAGCTTCGAAATCACGGAAAACATACAAATTTGTTACCGCATCACTAGGTCGAACTTCGCCACGAATGCTTTAAATCCTCAAAAAACCCCCTTAAGAGGCCCGGAGCAGTTAAAAGAACCTTTCCTGTTTCCGATAACTGCATTATAATTTTAGTAAAGCGAGCTCGCTGTAGATCGTTTAAGGCAATTTCCAACAATTTTGTTCGTCGACGATTGCTAAATGCCAATCTATCAGGAAGGGTAACTCAAAACGGTCCGTGGCTTACAAAGGTTAATTTGGAGAAGAGGAAAGACATCGCTTTAGCCAACAAAACTTGATTCAGACCAGAAACGTCGAAGCGAAAAGTAATTTGTTTGGTAATTACGAGAAAAGGTGTGTGCATCGGTCAAAAGGATAAAAATTCCACGCATCATTTGCTGAAAAAACGGGGAAGCATGGCGAAGAAAATCTTATTATATTGGGGGACTTTCTTGAGAGGTTATCGGTGTGGCACATCTCATAGACGCTGCTATGGATGTATATGTATATAAATCCTTGTTGGAAATTGTAATGCCACCGTAGGGGTGCCGAAGGAAATATGCGGCGAGTATAGAAATTTTAGCAGAATTATGATCCGAAACATTCATCCAATTTAGTAAAAGGGTGGTGCCGAGAGCAAAGCTTTAACGCCCAAGTCAATCTCCCGACCTCAATCCCATTTCCCTGTATTCCTTTTGGGGAGGCTTGAGGTGAAGTTTCGTGTAGCAATAAAAAAGCATTGCGGAAAAATGTTCCAAAAATGCGGTATATTGTTCCAGTAGTGAGCCGCTGTAAATTAATTTCATGTATGTCTAAAGGAATCCAAGCTGTCCCTAAAAACGATGGTGGTTCTACCTACTATTGCCTGCTCCAAGGGATTTCTATGAAACTGATTGCTTTTAAGTACAAAATATTACGTTCTGCGCAAGTTTTTGTATATACACTAACCTTCCGGTCCACCTCATCTCTGAACTGACCAGTTTTAAACTTTTATTTAACGAAATGTTCGCACTTTGTAATTAAATGTTGAATATTTGATAAGAAGGAATGGGAAAAGAATAGCCCCCACCACCCAACATACCCCCATTTTTCTGTCCACCTGTGTATATTGCAAAAATAGACACTTCTCTATCCACTTTATTCATATTTATGTTTTGCGATCAAATCTCTCAGTAACTCTTAAACTCTTCTTATGCATTCAAAAATAAAATTATAATTTTTTATTTTGTAATTACAAAAAATCCTTTTTAACTCTTTATTTTTGTTTAATAAAAATTGTATATAAATTTTTTGTTTACCACAATAATGAGGCCACACTCTATATACTAGAAAGGAAGTATTAACTTGTTTGCGCGATCATAAATAAATAAATACATTACATACAGTACAATTTTATTTAATATAAAAGAAAATAATTTATTTGAATGTACGATCTAAACAATTAATACTTTTTTTCTTTTTTTTTTTTTAATTATATAATTGTTTATCTCTCTCTTAAATACTACTATTTTTAAATTACATTTACTTCGTTATATACATATACATATATATATATATATATTGTCTCGAATTGCATACGTATAACACATACACGTATATTACGAACATTTTTTAGTTCACATTTTAATCGTGAAAAGAAAATTGAGATTTTCTTTCGTTTTATGTTAAGTGATTTTGTATTTTTTGTTTTTTTAAATTATGTTAAATTTTTCATATCAACAATTTTTAAAAATATCAATGACAATTCAAAACGAATGCGAATGATCGGAAAATACACAAATTCATATATTCATTAATATCGCGTGAGGATTGATAAAGACCTTATATATATTTTTACATTATATTATGTTATATATGTTTTCAGAGGTGAAGATTCTTATGAATGTTCATTCGTTACTTTTAGATCATACACTATATTGCTGCTGCGTAGGGTCCCACAGACAACGGCAATGAGCAGAATCCGTAATTATATGGCTACAAGTAATATGCTAAAATTTGCTTCAGACTTTAATATAAGAGCTAACATGTTGTATAGAAAGTGTACTGACCAAGGGATAAAGAGACTATCCACTAACACTTACACTCTAGACCACTTGCGGTGTGAGGGTACATCAAGACCCCTCGTTTATTATATCACTTTCTGAATAAATCTAAGTTTGTCTACTCATTCGTCTGTGTTGTTTTCTTGTGTTCAACCTACGGATCGTAATTGTTGGGATATTTTTGCGACGACGTCTTTTGATTCAAGAACTTTCGCTATTGAGAATGCTTCGAATCTCACCTCTTTTTTGACCACTACCAATATAAGAACTTATTTTACAAAGCCGTTATACGAGCAAATGTATTAACCGAAGTGTTGTAGGCTATTTAATGGTGGGCCTTTTCCCAGTATAGTGCTCGCACTTGTTTCCATAACTAGGGATTATTCCCTCATAAGCAAAAAAAAAAAAAACTGAAATTTTGAACAAATGAACTACGCGTATTAATCCCCATCGCTGCATTATTGCCCACATCAAAATTAGCAATGATTTCAGTACATAAGTTACTATTGCCACACCCGTCATGTACATTAAAATTGCTATCGATGCTTCTAATAATAAGGCAAGGATTGTAGGTAATAGCAGTTATCACAGGATTATCTTTAATTTAAGCCGTCTTCCCAGTCGTTCAAGTTCTCTTTTGTTGAGGTTCGGCTTTTGGATAAATGTCGCATTCTCCTTGACTATGAAGTTATTTTATTCCGAAATGCTACAGTTGATATTGAATGGGGATAGTCAAGAAATTACTGTCTCCCCACAGTCAAAACTTCAAGGCATTATAAAGGAATATCACGACAGATCGAGTGAAAAGCGTCACAAAAACCTGTAGAAAAATCATGCAAAAACAAAAAGTTTCCGTTGGATAGAGTTTTTGTAAAGAATTTGGATTGTAATGCAGTTAATCTTAGAACTTTATACTGTAAAATATTATGTATTAATTTTGATGTCCGGGATTATGTCAGAAGGAGAAAAATAAATTTTATTCATTCTGAATTATGACGTCGTTAAATAAACACGCCTTGTTTCCATTAAATATTATTCTAAATAGATTCTCGTATCAATTTTCCAACAAGAAATAGGAATCCAAAATTCGGGTCGAGTGGATTTGCAACTGCGACCAGAGCAACAAGTCAAAAGGATCGCAAAATGAGACGCGGGAGCACGTGCAGTAATAAAACGCGGCTGAGAAAATTGTCACGAATATTGCAGGAACGTTCCTTGCCAACTATGCAGGGAACAGGTATGTATTAGTAGTCGTAGTGATTATTATTAATTGAGTGGACACATCGTACTTCGTCCTAGCAGATCTATTGTATTCGTTCATGCCCCTAGCCCTCCAGTTTTATAAATGCCGACACCTTCCTTGGACGGGAGCAGTGTACCCAGTCGGGCCTTGTAAACCAAACGCCAAACACATAGTGTCTGATTCTGCAGATTGTCCCACATTTGCATACAATGTGATACGACGTCTCCCTCATCCCTTGGCAGAATTTGCCGATTTAAATCGGCATCGGACATACCCATGTTTTTCAGATGACTGAGAGAATTATGACCCGTGTACAAGTCCGTTCCTAAACATACGTGGCTTTTTCTTAGTTCCAGTAGGTGCCATACCGGAACATTTTATGAATCTTCTTGCTTCCCGTTGTCGTGCACTCCAACATAAGCCTAGATGTTATCATTCGCCCCTTTAGAGACTTGACTGTCATTAATTGTAGTCATTAACTAGCATAGCAAACCAAGAGACGAAGCATTTATTAATAGTTGGATTTTACGTTGTTTGGAGTCCCCATAGAATTGCATTTAGGTCAAGAGATGAACTTCGATTCCACAAGTTTGCCCTTCATAAGAACAGAACATTTCCGTTGCACCCTCCAACAATGCATTGGAAAAATAACCGATGGCCATCAACAGGATTGAGAGGCTCCGGCTGACAGCCGGCCTCTCTAACCACAAGACCACACGATAGCCGCATAGGTAAAGATATGACTTCCACCACTTTTAAAGAAGCTATGTTTCATGGCGTTTGGGGAACACAGAAAGAAGACTTAGGATTATTGCAATGGATGACAGGACATAAATTTCAAATTAGAAGAGAAATCGGAGACCAATTTCAAAAGAGGCAGGAGTCTGGAAATACTGATAGATTTGAATTAATCAAATTTAAATACGTATGCAAACTGGAGGGAAAGGGCAAATTAGTATGGCACCAACACTATCAGGAAAATTTGAACAGAGATAATTTTGATGGAGACCTTTGTAATGGGCACTGTACAATAAAAAAAAAAATTTTAATAAATAAAAGGTTTTATTTGTCAAAAAAAAAAAAAAAAAATGAAAAAAAGGCATAAAAAGGTAGGAAAAAGTTTTTTTTGAAAAGTTGGGATTTTGACTTGAACCCAAAATAGTAAAAAGGGGGGTGACTGAGGGGTGAGGGATAGGCAGAATGTGTAGGGCACATTAACGAATTCCTTTTTTTTTAAATTTCCTCCGAAAGGTTTGTTTCCAAATTCGCCGTAAGCATGTTAGTTAAATTAATAAGGCATTTGTAAAAAAAAAGAATTTATCATGAACCTAGGTACAATTTTTCTCACCCATCCCATCTGACGAGCCAGGCCGGTAACATGCAACAGGTTCATGATAGGCTAGGATGACAGCAATTTTACTTCCTTGAGGAGTAAATCTAGCAAATACACCTTTTACATCTTTCTAAGACCGCATTAGAAACCAAAGCAGAACTTCAAGGTTTTTTACAATAAAAGGGAGAGATTATAGCAAAACTGGCTAAGGTTTGTAGGAAAATGAGTAGGCGATGTTTTTTTTTTCCTTTTTATGGAAAGAAAGGAAAACTTTTGGGAGAAGGAGTTGGAATTATCAGTCAATTTTATTTGAATTGTAAAAAAAAAAACAAAAAATTTAAAAATAAAAAGAATGAATGGATTTTTGTAAAGTGCGCGGTTTTATTGCGGACTCATACGAAAGGATGGATACCTGTTTATCTTCTCATCCAACACAACATTAAATTACGATTAGCCAAGAAACAACAAAAAGCATTAACCGTTGATGCCCCAACGTGAACTCAATACACCAAAAGGACACCACTACCTTCCTTCTGTCTTATTAAGCGGCTTATAAGGGCATATATATTTTTAAATTCCCGACTATTCAACATCCTCAACGAACCAATCATCAATGAAGAAATTACGAGCAAGCATTCACTGCGCCTTGCCTTGGCTTGGCTTGGCGTCCTCCTGCTTCATCTTATAACAACATATTTTAAACGGACATCTGTTCGGTTGTGGAAACAAGTACCGTTCGTTTAAAATGGATGCAAAAATCATAATCATAACCACCTAAGCAATTGTTTGACTGGTTTCTCAACCAAATGCAGTTCGCCAATTGGACTTTAATGGCTATGTCACAAACCTAATTCTGTTAAAAAAAAAATCTCTTACCACATGAAGGCAGTCAGTCAGCGGCAGTCGAGCAGAAAGGTAAACAACCCATATTGTTCCTTTAGAACGTTGGTGGCTGGCTGTTTCCTGCACCAGGACTGTCAATCATCCTGTGGTCTGAGGAACTTTTATTCCTTTAGAACGTTGAAGATTGGCTGTTTCCTTAAATTAATTAAGATGATATATAAAGGATCTGTTCGGCATTTTTTATGCATGAAAGTGCAAAGAAGTTGCGAAAATGATTCCATCGAAATTTCGGTAAAAAACTTTACTTTATCAAGGAAAGAACTCAAGTTCAATGCTAGCGAATATTAATCAAAATAAAGAAATCAACAAATAGAGTTCGAAATAGAAATAGTTTATCAGTTCAATCCATTTCCTTGTTTTTAAATATATTTGAAGTGAGAAAAGGATTTTAACGAAGAATAATTATGGAAATTGTGAATTGTGAGAACATACACGACAGAGTGCTCGATTCAACGATCGCTAGGTTGCGGCCATAAAAAGTGAAAGATGAATGTGCGGTTTATTAACGCAAAAATATGTTTTAAGAACAGAAAAATTGGATAAATGTCAGAAACCCTCTTTTTATGCGATTTCTTCGTACATTATTAAGAATTGAGTCATATACAGAGGAGACAAAAACTCAAAGCTAAAAAATTAGCAAGGTATTGTACAAAAAAGGTGAAAAACATGAAAAGATCAATAAAGCGTTAAAAAAAAAAACACTCCTCTTCACACCGTGTAACATTACTTGGCTTTTCGCGTGGTGAACCTACGACGTCGAATCAATTATTGACATTTTTTTTGTGTTATATTTCCTTAATATTAATCAAAATTTTTTTTAAACTTATAATTTGTTAAAAATTCTTTTAGCTGCGGCGATGCGCATCGACGTGGTTTATAGAACTCGTAAGTTTTTTTTACATAAATTGTTAATTATCTATTGTTAAATAAAAGTAAGTTTTATGTCCTATAAATTGTAACAGAATACTTTAAAAAAAAAAAAAACATAACTGACCTTGAATTGCGTAAATTTGATTATAATTTCGATTATTTATATCTAACATAAAAATCTTGTTTTTTTATATTTCACTTTATTTCTTTTATTTATTTATTTTTTTTTTTTTTTTTTTGATAAAATAAAGAATACGTATTATTATTAATATATTAAAATACTGGTAAGACTTCCTGAGGGTGAGTGAGGGGCGAGGGAAAAGTAGTATGGATAGGGCATAGATTTATATTAGTCAAAATTTCAAAATTAATAGTAAACATGTTTTTATTTAAAATAATGAAATATTTGTAACGAAACAAAAACCTATCATGTAACTAAATTCATTTTATTTTTACCCATCCCATCCGACGAGCCAGGCCGGAAAACATGCGTTTACATAAAAAAAAAAAAAAATAAAAACAATAACATCCAACAACAATAACAAATATCAAGTATCTCAATTATGATGTTTATATGTTCTACAGGAATATTTGAGACTATTAAAGAAATTCTAGAGGGAGAAATAAGGAATTAGAAATCGATATTTTATTAGATCGTATGGGTCAGTCTTGAGTTAAAAGCATCTAAACATTGACTTAGTAATCGCTTAATTGGTAATGAAACGTACAAATAAAGAACCGAAAATCTTTCATTATCCAAAGTATTAACTATTCTCTACTAGCGAAAGAAAAAATACAGCCATCAATGAGGACTCTTGGACAAAGCAGACGAACAACCCAAGCGGTTAATTCGTTAGTCATTGAAATTTCACACATTTCCCACACGTGTTGAATGAAGAAGAAAAAAGAAGACTGATTGTAACGAATGAACAATTAATAAGATTTCATCCTTTTTGCATCCATTGTGCGAGGTCAGTATTTGTGAGATAATTTTACAATTTGCTTTTAATTCTTGCTTTCGTAAGTTTTAAAAAATTTCTACTTATTCTGTTACCTGTTACGATTTCACGATTTTGTTTACGTCATCTCATCTTGGCTCTTTGCAGTTAGTTGTGATCATTTCCCCATTTAATTTTTTTATGGCGACGTATGCCGAAGGAAATGAACATTTCACTTCCATAGTCAACATTTTGATGTGTTACTGGTTGCACTGCCCGTCTCTAAATGTTGCATCAACAATTGCTGTAAACTCACTCTTAAAGCCACCTCATCATTAATAATTTGCTTAATCTGCGTCATATCCTGTTGCAATTGATGTATGGCAGTCCATAATTGACGCAATGTTGGTGTCATATCTTCGTTTTCCAAACCTATTACATATTGAGCATCGTTGGCAGGACGATGATAGCGGTAATGATGTGAAGTGATGTAAAAATATGAAAGAAAAAAGAATCGTTGTGGTATCGTATTTTGCGAAGAAATAGAAGAACAAACAAGAAAAAATCGGATAATGAATTTGCAATTTGGTTGTGATAAGGATAAGAATGATATAAGTATTGTAAGAGTACATAGAAAACATTTTACAAAATACGCAATTGGCTTAGCCAATTGAAAAGTCCGTGGAGCGGCATTTGAGTTAAGAACAAAATGAATTTTATAGGTCTGGCTGAAACTTTAACTTATTACTGAACTTTATTTTGAATTGCTATAGACACAATAGATTTCACTGAACTCAGTTGTTGTTGTGCTCTAAAAAGATGGACAATCTCGTCGGTTGTAGTTCAGTAAGAAAAAAAAAAATCGCTTTCAATCAAAACACTGGCAGTTCATAGAGGTAGTATTCCTATAAACATATAAAAAATTGGTAGAAACTTGCTTTGTCCACCTCCCTCTCCACCTAAAATAAAAATAACATAAAATAAAAAAAATTTACATAGAAAGTTTTCCTCATAATCAAAAAAGTGTACGTATGTTCCACTAGTTCTGGTATAAATGTTTTGAAAGGCCGTTGTTAGGAAGCTTTTTCCGAAAAAACAAATTTGATCTGACGAAGCAAGAAATATCAAAACGGGAGAAATTTAATCGGCGAACCGGCTGAAGTACTGGAAAGGGAGAAAACGAGCGAAAAAAATGTAAGAGTTCTTCTGCTCTCCGCTCCGCGCACTTTCCTTTCATATATTATGAAAAGTTTGAAGCTTTTTTCTCTCTTTTCTTCCATTTGTTTTTCCTGTTAGATAACATGTAACTATAACTATAATTATATAAAATATGTTTTTCATGTTCTAAGCTCAGATCAGATTGAAGAAATGCTACTTAATAGACTTAGTCTGCTCAAAATGAAAGTTAATAATTTGCTGCATAAGTTACAGATCGTTTTATAAATTTTAATAATCTTTCATGTAAAAGTATGTACACGTCACAGAGGTAACTCTCGTATAAACCTTACGATCATTCAATTATGTTATTAAATATAAACATATATATAAATATTTTTTTTTTTTTTTTTTTTTTGTTAACAAAACCGAGAGATAGTGTATGCAGAGTAAGTTTATTCATGTATAAGTTTCACGAATTTATTGAATTCGCCTTCAACTAACTAACTAAATACTTATAAATATTTTGATTATCGTTTACGCTTAAACAACACAAATACAATTCACTATACATAGTATAAATATTAAAACTTATATAGAAAAATATATATGATTAAAGTTTTTTGTATAAATAGTTTAATTTTTTTTTTCTTTGCATTTTATTACAATTTCTTTGGCAAATTGTTAGTAACACTGATTTATTTTGTAGTGATTAAGTAGCACTAATATATATATAAAACTTTTTTTTTTTAATTTCTTTAAATTTAAAATTAAACATACATAATAATTAATTGGCTAACTAAGCAACAAAGTATAAAGCATTCAGTTAGAAAGAGTGTCAATAATAAAATTAGAACTAAAAATAAATTATATATTACATATATATAGTGTATATATTAGTTAGATACAAAAAATCCTCTCATCCAATGATATCCAAATTCCCCTTTTTAAAGCAACTTAAAGACGGATAACAATTGTGTAAAGTTTTGGTCTCACTTTGTTGGGTCTTTTCACTGATTGCTTTTGAGGATATCTTACGACATACATTTTACAAGGTGCGTTGAAAGGGCTGCTTCAAAATTGCACGCTCTCGTGGCGCTGCCTGTAATTGACTTTCAAATAGTTTGAAAGCTATATCCCTGACTGATGTTCTCTCAACGACGTATCGCACTTGGGCATGTTAAGTACGAGTTACAAGTTCTAATTGCCGTTCAGTTCAGCGTATATCAAACTGCAAAGGGGACCGTAATTCGCAGCATTTGAGTCGCTGCGTTTTCAATAGAAGTAAAATAAAAAACACAAGCAAGAAAATTATACCCGATAGTGAACCAATCTGCTATACCCATCACCCTTATCCTAAAAAAGACTAAACAAGTAAGAAAATTATAAGTGATCGTGACCGAATCTTTTTTATTGCCATCACCATTGTCCTAAAAAAAACAAAAAACAAGGAAAAGAGCTAAATTTTCATACTCTACAATGTTCGAATAACGGAACAGCGCATTCTGGGCCATAAAACCCCGAATGGTTTAAGATAGAACCACCTTTTATTATACCAAATCATTCAGAATCATAATCTGAATTGATTCAATTCTGTCTGTCCATGTAAATTTATGTTCAAGCTACAGGTAAGTATAGATGTTTGAGATGTTTTGAAGAAATTACCTATAGTGACGTGTTTTGACCCGACGAGTGGTTCGAATCGGTCCACTTTTTCGATCACTCTCCATATAACGTCTTAAAAAAAATTGCAATTTTTAAAATTTTTCGGCAACAATGGCTAAGTAGTAAGTATTTTGGCGTTCTAAATTGGTATGAAACCCTTGGATCGGGTGGGGCAATTTTTGACCCCCTCATATATAATGACAACTGAAGTTCACACGACAAAATGTCATAATTTTAAATGCTTCACGATAAAGATTACATCACAATAGTAATTTAACATAAAAAAATTAACTGTACCAACTATGGACCATCCCGGCCTATTTTTTGGAGCCTACCTTAATAAGGATTTTCACGAAAATTGATTGTGGTGATCAAAATTGTCCCATAATGGTAATTTCATACAAAAATGAACTCTACAAAATGTAGACCATCGACGCCTATTTTTGGATCCCGTCCTATGTAAAGATTTCACGAAAATTTTTGTTTTTTAGGACAGAAGAGGCTCAGTTTAATATTTTATGATGAAAATTTATCTATAATAGTAATTTGATATAAAAACAGGATACAATTTTTGTATTGGATAATAAAAATAAGAATTTTGTTAGGCAATGGTGTACGATATTTAATTTTAGGCCTTCCGAAACTATAATGTTCTTACTTGTTTTTTCTTACTTTGAGAGTAAAATTTGGAAGTTTGTATGGAGTATGTATTACACTTTATGAGCAAGAAGCAAGAAAGCACGGAAAACAAAGGTGTTAACAGCTTTTATTGAAGAGGGGTGTGGACGCTGAAGGTAAGTCGTTTGACCAGTTTACGCGATTTTCACTTTCTTTTGCAAGTTTGTTGGCGATGCCTTCATTTTTCCGAACAAGCGATTGTTGACCGCATATATTAGACAGTTGGGCAGACAGACAGATGGATAGACGAACAGACGGACATGTGTAGGTGCGATTCGAAGTTGAAGCTGGCCAAGAATTTTCTTGCTTTATGCTGTTTTTGAAACTTGCTTCTGCGCGTTATAAAGGCATTTCAAAAGGATTTAAATTTTGATACACACCAACGATTTTGCATAATTGAACAAACTTGTGCGAAAATGGTTCGGTGACTCATCATTCATGTCGGTCATTCGCAAATTACGCGATACTTTGCATACTTTTTATTATTCAGGCAAGTATTTTTTAATTAAATTTGAACTTTATCAAAAAATCGGAAAGAATTTATTAGCAGCTGCCTAAAGCACTCACGAAGAAATCACGCGTTGACAAGTTAGGCGAATAAAGGTGACTTCTTTATACAATTTTTGACCTTTAGCTAACTGGTATGGGGCGAAACGTGTATATGCCTTTCGGAATGACCGGTCAAAGATTGTGGCAGAATTTCGATGAACTTGCGCTTTGATTTTGGTGGCGTCTTCAATTATTATAAATTCCGTTTATCTGAGGAAGACTTCAAGACCATTCTCAAAGCGCTTATAATGCATATAGAATCTGCACAAAATGTTTGTGTGTGGCGCATGCTCTTACAACATTATAACTCGGCTTCCAAACAAGTTCGTTTGTCAAGCATGTAACGGTGAGACGGTGAAGAATATGCTTTCTCACTACATGCTGGTAATCGATAAGTGACGCGCTTAGAATGTGCTCATTTGAAAGTGTCCTGATTGCTTTAGAATGCACCTTGTAGTTACTTTTGATTTTTCAACTAATAAAACAACTTATTTTGCGCCGCGCTGGACGCATGTGTACGCTATGTTCGGGAAAAACTGAAAATATTGAATGTTTCACTCATGTGGTCTCACAACAAGGTGACAATTTTCTACATAAACGGCGAAGAAACAATTTACTGAAAGAGTGCTTCTAATGGGAAGACTTGTAAAAGTGTTATCTCCCCAACATTATCTATTTATCCATTTCTAATAATTCATTACCGCCGAATACAAATTTCTTCTATATGGTTCACGGCCGTACCTTAAATTCTATTCTATTCTATTAAGTAAAAATTAACTACAAGCATAGCAAGGTTTTGCATGATATAAAAAAGATTTCCAAAAAGAAAAAATATTTTCATAATCAGTCCTATAGTTCTTAAATGGACGGCGTTGCTGCTGATTAATCTATTATCGCGGTTAATCCTAGGTTTACACTTTTGATTTCAGTACAATTTTGTTTCAAGAGTATTTCTGATATTTGTTGCTTACAATTATTATAAAAATAGTACATTTGTGTAGCTACTATTGAATTAAGAATTAAGAAGAAACAAATATTTATACGTAAAATTAAAGTTATAACAACTACATATGTATATATTATATATATATATATATATATATATATATCAAGGGTGTTTATTTAAATGCGTAAGCTCATCTTGTTGGCAAAACTCCCAAATCGATTACAACGTAAAATTCTCAAAACAATTGATCCCTCCGTCCGTATCCAACATTAATATCAATGGAAGTCATCTACTTACAATAATATAACACTTGTATGATAAATACCACATGGGTTCGATTTCAAATTTTCGAATTGCCTTCAAAATTTTGATATCTGTTACGGGTTATAAGTTTTCTTTTTTGTTATATTATTACAAAAATATTGTATACAAAAATTTAATTTTCTAATCCGATGTCCGATATTCTGAAAATACTAATATTGGGTCTTCTTTATGAGATCTTATTATTCTCGTATATTCCAAGTATGAGACAAATTTAGTGGACATATTTTGTAACGCAAGTAAGTGTATGTTGTTGTAGTTCTCTCTCTAAATATTCGGCATTCCGAAAACACGAAAAACAGATAGACGGACGAACGACCACGTCGAAAATGCTGAAATTCTTTATCAAATCTTAGAAACTTATATTTAAGATATAAAACAGAACTAATGTCCGCGAAAGCCAGGGCTGCACCACGATCGTCTGTTGATTTTCCACGTATTGAAATAAAAATTTTAAACTGGTTGGCTGTGTTCCTACTACAAAACTCAAGTCAAGTTTGGAAACTAAGTCATCTCACAATCTCCAGTAGATAACAGTGTGAAATTTTCAAAAATTATTTTTATTTTTTTTTTTTAGGAATTTGAGTATGCTCTTAAATAGTCAAGAAGGGATAAAAAGAAATAGGAAAGAGAAAAAGAGGAAAAATTTTATCCTCGAACAGAATTTTATAGCACATGTACGGAAACTCGACACTTTAAATGTGCTCAAAACACAATTTTTCAAAAGGGCACGCTGCATAACTGTAACTGTTTTCATCTAAATTTTTCGCGATATTTTTAAAAAAGACATTTTTTTTTTTTATTAAAATTTAGATCAACTACGTTCCGTGCCGCACAACCTGTTAAGTTAAACACGCCTCGTTATTATGGCCCAGCTTCCATAGCAAAATATATGCTTAAATCTTCTACTGACTTTTATTTTGTTTTAAAACAAAAATTGTCAAAGAAGCGGTTTTTTTGTTGGACTTTAGCAGTTGTGCCGTTCTTTAAAGTAATCTTGGAATTCTGGACATAAATTGTTATCATAAAGTATTATTAGATGTACAAATAAAATCCTCCCGCTAAAATTGGTTTCTTCATAAAACGTGTTTGATGCGTTCAACTTTCCCGAAATTTCAGACAACTTAGATATTGATATTTGAACGACGAAAGTTTCAGTTGCTTACAGGCTATCGTTCAGTGTACAAGTTTTAAACTGGGTTTATCTACAAAAAATGTAGGTAAACCTACGACACTGATCGGATTGGTTTGGAGCGCCCGTCTGTCTTTCGCAAAAACATCGAGGAAATAAGTTTCAGCTTAGGGTTGGAAATTTGACCGCACCCACTGTATTCTCCAGACCTAATTCTTTTCGATTACCACTTATTCAGTTTGATCTAACCATAGTTAGCAGGTCATCGCCTCACGGAAGATGAAAATGTGCAAAAATGAGTCAATGGCTATTTCGCCCACGGACAATCCCACAAGTTTCCACAGCGGGGGCAACCATAAGCTACCCAATAAATGAGAAAAGATCATGAATATTAATGGTGCATTTTAAGCATACTTGATTTTTATTAAAAATGGGCAGGAATTTATTTATATAGTTTACTAGAGAAGTCGTCGTTCAAACAATATTTAATATATAGAAATTTTTCTTTGAAAATAAAAAGAACAGTGGACTGTTATCGCCTTCGAGAATATTCAACAATAAGTTATCCGAATATCTTTAAATAAGTTATGGTCCTAAATTCCTTCTACGTGATCCTGCTGCATTATTATTTTTGTAACATGGATGGTTTGATTAATCTTAACCGTGTGTGATTCTAAAAAGAATGAAATAAAATCCTTAATCCGTTCTAAGTGGACGTTTGAAAGTTTACGTTTTTCGGGAAATGTAGAAAACTACTTATATTTCATTAAATATTTTTCATTGGTCACAAAAATGACAAGTTATTGTGAAATTTAAAAATTTGTACAAAAGCCGAAACGTCTGTCATTCGATGCAGGTTTTAATCGGACTTTTAATGGAACTACAAGAGGGGGCACTGTGACTACTGAGTTCCAAATAACTTACTATTAAACTTAAGTTTCACATTGCTTAGCTTAACATGACATGCTCATCAGCATTTGCTCCACTTAGAGAATTGTAAATACTCTTTAAAAATTTCCGAAATATTTGGGCAGAAACGCAGAGTGCTATGCTCACAAGCCGTTGTGAAGCAAAGGAAATCCAATAGATTAACACATTTTTGTTGCAAAGCATATGCTGTGTTGCTAATGCAATTGAATTAACTGCGCTAAGAATTAAAACTAAAAATTATTCTATGGTCTTAGGTGCTGAGAGCTCAATAATTCATCTTAAAAGTGGTTAAAGCTTTTTATAATAACTATTAGTAAAAGTTGATGTACATGGTGAACATGCTGTTGGGTGCGCAGCATCCGGCATTTGCTCAAATCCTATAATCATTTACATTAATATATATAAGGGGGGAAAAGTGGTGAAACAAAATGATCATTTAAGTCTTTTCAAGGGCCACTGTTATATATGAAGTATGAATTTCGTTATATGTACATGTGTTTATAGGTTTGTTTTAGAATTCTAGCATTCAATTAATCAATTTTGAAGCTTTTCTCTGTTACAGTGGGCGGCAATCAGTAATTGTTGATTTTTCGCCACTGTTTCATTACAAAATTACCGCAACACCAATTGCCTGAATGCCTTTGAGAATCACTGTCTCCATTACCAACACCGTATACGGCCGCATCACCAGCGGGCGTCGCCGAACCATTTGTATTCCCCTTGAGTAGAGCGGTTGTGCAGGCCTTTTGAATCGAATGCCGACCATCCACATCATCGCTGTCATCGAGGCCTTCGTCGCCTGTTAAATGCGGAGTACTGCGTCTAATAGCAGTCGATTTTAGGCCATAGCCTAACATATAACCACCACCGTAGCCTGCGTAACGATTACTCGATCCGCTCTCAAAGGAACGATTTAACCGTCGATCGTAAAGGCCTGGATGAGCAGTGCTTGCTGGTTGTTCTTCAGAATATTGTCGTATATTTGGTGGCCTTTTTTGACCTTGATAGTTACTTTTTATAATTTTTGGTGATGTTTTGTTTTTCCGTGGCAATAAAGGCGTCATAAATATATTATCATAACCCGAACCAAAACCGCTTTTTAAACGATTCAATGATTTTCTGGTAGCTCTCTCTTCGGATAAGGCACGGTAGTCTAAGACACCTAATGAAGTATTCGCATTACCGCTAGGACCAGTTCCAGCGGATCCAGATAAAGAATACCGATAACCGGCCGCGTTAAGAGAAGAAATCGAGGAAGAGTATAAATTGAAATTGTTAGGACTCGCCTCACGCCAAATATACGATGAATTTAGGCTATTTGTGGAGTTTTGTTGATTACTGGCTCCGCTGGAGCCGGGAAACGGAACGCCCGCACTGCATAAGAACGGCAACTGAGGATTAGAAGTGGAGAAAGGTTTGCTAGTCTTTAATTTACCGCCACGTATGGGTAAACACGGTGTCCACGGTTGAAGAACTATAAGACGCCGCAAGAAAATTTTAAAATATTTGCGCAATAAACAGGGAATAATAAAGAGATAAAAAGAAAGAGAAAGAAAGAAACAGAGAGAAAGAGAGAGAATAGAGAGATACAAAGAGAAAGTGTGAAAAAATCATATAAATATAAGCCGCAGGCAACAGAACGGGATCGACAGCAATGAAAAAACAAAAATGAGTTTATTAATATAATACTTGAAAAACTTAAGAGCAAAAAAATGTAATCAACAGAACCAATACCATTACAACAGCAGCTGCCTTGCATATAAATTTTTTACACAAATGTTTGACCGAACACAGTTAGATCAGGAGTCGAAAACAAGCGGAACAGCTTTATATATAGAAAATTCTTAATTTTTTGATTATTTTGCCTACCAATCATATGCTTGTCTAAAGTGCTTCAAAGACAGTGTCGCCATTATTATCAAATGGAGAAAGTACATTAGATTCGTCAAATATTTTCTAGACAGTGAGTAAAGTCCGCATATCGCCCTTATCGACGTGAATACCAGAATTGCTTTTCTTGTCTGTCTGTCACGCGCTCTTTTCGCCAAACCTACATGGATGCTTTTTTCCGTTCTCTGAAGTATACAATACCACGTGAGAGTAGTTAGCTTAGAGCTTGTAACTTTAAGTCTAATTTTTTAAATTAAAAGATAAGTCAAGGTATGTTTACCGAGCCGTAAAATGATATAAAACGACAGAGAGAGATCTTTCAAAGCTTTTTCTTAGCTTCTTATTGCTTGGAAAAATCAAATCCTTTGCATTAGACAGAAGGAGTACAAGGTATGGAAATTCGCCGGGGAAGCGCTCTTTGTACGTACGATTAGGATTTGCTATAAAATTTATATGCAAGAAAACTGTATGCACTTTTGTTAGTTGCTATATAACGAATGATAAGAGTTATTCAACTTGTCACACACTAACTTTCCCCTTCAATGTAATGTCGAACAAAGAAAAAGAAAACGTAAAATTAACTGTGGGCGAACGAAAAAAAAAAAAAAATTTTAAATCAAAAACTTGACTGAAAGACACATTTAGTAAATAATTGATGGAAATTATAATGAACCGTGAATAGTATATATGAACGTTAATTTAGTTGAATGTAGGTTTAGTGCCGAATAACTAATCAATTAATGGGTGAAAAAAAAATATGGAAAACAAATATTAAAGCAAATCAGTGGGGAAATCCTATGCGGCTGGTATCGGAAACCTAGCATACCCATCACCTTAAGTAAGTGCGTATTAATTGCCGCTGCATCAGTCGACCAATTAAAAGTATTTTTACATAAGAATTTACAAAACTATTATTTTTTAGCTGATTAGTTAGCATGAAGATGTTTTCGTTCTTGTCTGATCAATTTCCAACACTTATCTGCGAAAAGTTCTTTTTTCCAGTTTTTGCAACATTCATTTTCTCAAAGAGTATATAGGTATATAGGTCATCCTCTATCCAGGTCAGGATCTATCCAAAATTTCTTACTATAGGAACGACTTTCCACATTTTACATTGTTCGATATTTCAGACGCCTCTAATTAATATTAAACTTGTCGCAAGTTTTATGTTGCAGTTTTCCATGTATTCCGAGTAGTTCCCGCACGTACATAAACTTGTTGAATCTGCTGTCAAGTTTCCCGAAAAAGACATCTGTTTTGCATACTAACAATTTGTTTAACGAAAAAGCGAAATACAGTGTGACACGGTAAGCCACGATGTGGGGGGACTGCTGGAGCGCTGAGACAGACTAACGTCTTCATACAACTTCCAAAAACCTTTACAGCCAGATTTTGGGTAACAATTTGTAAAGAAACGCTATGCCTCATGCGAAACTCAGTAAGATTGTGACGTAAATTATTGCCTCTGAGGAGAGACCTAATACATACACACTCAGTAGAAGAGATCTGATTTTCATTGGCGTATTGCTTCCGACGATAATGCAAGAAGACACAGTCGCAGTTAACATGGACATCACATGAAAATGTCGGAAGAGCAGAATACGACGAGCTAAAGGAGTTAATTTCAAACTTGACGTAGCGGACGCTGCGATGTAGTGGATTATCTTTTCATTAACAATCTCCTTGATATAGTTACCAAATAAAAGGCTTAGGGGAGTAGAATGCGACTTGTAATAAACTACAAAGTAAAAAACACAATTTTTTCTTTTAATGAATGCGGCGCAAAATAAATTTTTTCCCAAAATCAATTTTAGAGAACATGGAATTGGAAAATGAAGATTCGTTGAAAATATTTTTTTTTTTATATAACATATTTATTTAATCCTTCCTAAAATATGTTGATGCACAATTTGTAGTTCCGTCCGATGCTCACACTTTGGAAAGACTACCATTTGCTCGCAACTCGGCAAACCACGCAGTTTGTTCTAAACAAAATTTGCATTCAGCTGTGATAAACTGATATCCTTCACAGACAGAACTTGTCGTGTGATGGTAACGCTGCCGAGTAATTGTCCTTTCTCTTAAAAATCCGAATGGTCATGTATACAGTGCAGCGGAGTCATATTAATGAGACTAAAGTAGGTGAAGAATGAGGTTTATTGCAACATGACCTAAGATTTTTGGTGGTAAGGGTTTATCGTTTGCACTTAAGAAATAGGACCCCTAAGCAGATTTGAAGCAACGAAACGTTCAGACATAGAATTGAAATAAATATGTTGCGGCCGTGGGGCTTGATAAGTTATCAATTTCATTAGAAACATAACAAAGCATTTCCTCACTCGCTGTGTGGCGAATAATAAGAAGTATGCGTGATACGCTAAAAAATCGAGCTATTGGAAACAAAATCCGATTAGATCGCTTTTGACGGAAAATTTTCTATTCTTTTACAAAAGGATTAAAACCATTAACATTTAATCCAGTCATGCAACTGGAATCTGCAGCCTTTTTTGATAACTTTCGCTCTGTTTATACGTCTATATTAATTTTGAGCAGATTTATTTTTTTTCCCTTCCAATTACTCCAGGCCTACTTCTGCAAATAACACAGTGCCGTATCTTACTGGATTGCTAAGAAAAAAAAGTTTAAAAAATTGCTAGTGTTACTTCAGACTTCCTAAATGGAATGCAAAGCCACACCCTTTTTGGGCGAGGACTCTATCTTCTTGTTAGCATTCAAGTAACTAATTCTGGCAAATGATGGGATTCCATAAAAAATTTGATTTTCTTCTAAAGCTTTGGTTTATGTGTTTAAATTAAAATTAGATTAGGCCCAAAAAAAAAGAAACTTAAAACTAAGTTATTGTGCAAACTATTACAATATTTAACTAAATTATAGAGAAAATATAAATGCAGCAAATTATTAGCATAGTGTCGCATTATTCATGTTTTGTCCACACACGTCACCTAGTAAAGCTATATGAATTATTTTCTTAAGGGCTCTGTGTGCAAAAACAATTTCCAAAAATTAATGTTAACAACAAATCATTATAAACTTAAGACAAATTCATGAGTCAAGCACATAAAATTTAATTAGAAGACAAAAGCCAACAAAGAAAATGGAAACTGCTCGTATTATATGCGCGTAAACATACCTGAGTGTATAGTATTGCGTATGTTGTTTTGATAGGCGGCGCTATAAGCTTCGAAAACACGCAAAACCAAAGCATCTTCTTCGAAAGTAGGTTGATTTTTGCGACTATTAAAATAAGAAGATAATGCGTTTGAACTGCTACCACCACCTCCGCCACAACCGGTAGTATTACTCGTAGCGTTGGCGTTGAACAGACTTGGCCGAAGTGGTGGTGCTGGACGTAAATTTGTTATGCTCCAGTTAGCTGAAGATAAGCAACAACGACAAAATTAACAGAACTTCCTTGATTTAAAATGTATGAGACACTTACCTTTTGTGTTTACGCTCCTTACGTTTGTGGCCATGTTTAGAGGGAGATGGGTTTGATTTGGAGTCTTTGAAATACTGCTCGATGTCTGGACTAAATTTGATTTGTGGCTTGGAAGTGGCGCCGGATGATTTGGTAGACTTTGTTGTTGTTGTGGATGATGAGGTTGATGAGCAGGTGGTGGATGCTGACTGTGCGTATATTGATTGTAACTTAGGTGATGATTGAACGATAGGCTCCGTTTGTGTTGTGACGGAAGTGACATGGCTGGCGGTGCTGCAGCTGTGGTCGTTGCTGCGCAATTCGTTGTTCCCGTTGATTGCTGTTGATTGTTCATTCGTTGACTTAGCAAACTTAGATTGGCTGGTGGAGACATCTAAAAAAATTAAGGAAACATCAACCTGAGCGTTAAGCATTATATATATCAATATGTATGTGTGCATTTTTTAAGTGATTAGTTTTTCAAGTTAATGAAATGTTAAAGTAAACAATTGTGAAACACATTTTTAGTTAGTTTTGATGAAGCATTTGTCCACACAAACAGAGGCTCGTCCAGCTTTATACGCAGGCTGTAAAAAAAAAGCGCAAGCAAGCTAAACGCAGTGCAATTGGTAAACATGTTTGTAAATTCGTTTTCGTTGCAATCCATTGCTTTCGGGCATATTGTTAAGATCTCCATTTTCAAACTACTTTTTTTTTTAAAAAGAGAAGCATTTAATTTTCACAAAGTCTGATGCAAGCAAATGTTTGAATTCCATAATGTAAATATGAATCAGATGACAAAGGGAAAATACAAATGTAACAACGAGAACCACGGTCACAAGAATGGGTCAAATAGGCGAAAAGTTGCTCATGCAGTTTATATCATACGTTTGAGTCGTACAACAATTTTTCATTGACCAATTGAAATTGTACGGCTTTACAGTATAATGTAAAGTAGCTCCTTTGAAAAAGACGAAATGTGATGGCGGTAGTGAAAGCAATATTATTGTGGAGAACTTAACGAATTTACAAAACGAAAAACGTGCACAAAACAATTATGCCAGAGTTATTTTTGATCCCAATCGGAACTTTCAAAAATAAACTGGCATGTTCGATAGTTTGCTTGCCTTCTAAAACAGCCGCTGGCACATCCTCTGCTATAGAACCCAAAGAATCGTGACGAGCTATATAGGAACCCGAACATAAAGGACACTCGATGGAAGTCCTTGGCGTGTAGGGAAAGGTGGAAGAATTCTGATAAGTAGAATCCATTGCTCTGCTACTGTCCTTAAAGGAAGTACAATCCTGGCATATTGAACAATATATTGCCTCCTCACCAAAGCCGCCAGCACCTACCGCACAGTAACAACTTGAACATAGTGAGCAACGTGAATCCTCACTTGCTTGCTGCGTGGGTAACAGTTTTTCTTTACATGCATCTTTTATGCTTCCAACAAGAGCGGTGGGTAGAGGTTCCTTTTTCCACCAATGGGCATACATTCCCGAACGAAATAAACCGGATGTTTCAGGCGCGTCTTCCTTCTCTAAATTTGGAGTGAAGATCATGTTGGAGCACAAATTAATTTTGCTGGTATCAACAATGGGGTTTGTAGTATTTAAAACAATACTGCTCGCCTTTAATTGCACGTCCACATCGGCGTTTAAAGGATTCGAGGATCTCTCCACATTCGTAATGTCACTAGATTCCTGCACAACTTCTGAGGTAAGAAACTTTTCTCTAAATGTACCACAAACATCAAAACGCACCATATCTGTAGAGTCACTATCTTCAATAAGCGGTGTACTTATCAATTGCGACGACCCCTCGATATCATAATAATTTAATTCGGTTTGAGGTGGATCGGGTGAAGCTATTGTGCAACTGCCAGCCATTCCCGAATCGCTGGAACGAGGACTGGGACATTGAGAATTTTCACAACATTTACATTTAGAGAGATCGGTTGCCGAACTGTTGCCATTACGATGACGATTTCGGGCATGATAACGATTATCTGGAATGTAATTTGTTTCATTTGTAATTTTCAAGTCGGAACAAATTTGATGTGAGGACTCCCGCTCATTGTTTAAATTCATAGGAATACATTGGAAATGAATAAAACGCCTTAAGGAATTTGAACGACGCTTTGGATCCGCTGATTCTTCCCTAGGTTGTCTCGAGCTCTCTTTATACAAAGACGGCGGTGCAATAATATCATTGCTATCTTTAAAGTTATACAGAAGCTCTGCTTGAAGTTTGTCTGGAATATCATGACACCCCGTTGGTGGCAAATCCACAGAACTGGAATGAATTACCAAATTGCTTGACTGGGTGTTGCGCTCAATTCCGTCAACACTTTCGTTTTGCACCTCATTGCGATCTTTCCAGGATGGTACATAAACAGAAGTTTTTGAGCTGCGATTAAAACGATTCCCCACAAAAATATTTGGCATACTATGCCTTTCGGCAGGCACTACGTTTGGCCGATCGGTTTTTATTTGAGTTTCGTCACACATATCGGCCAGATTTTCGCAGGCAACGTACGCTCCCCCCAAACGCCCATTATATACCGAAGACATCTCAGAGGTTTCTGATGTTTGTTGTTGTTTAAGAGGGGGCCTCAAGTGTGTTTTTGGATCATGTATATTCGCAGTAATATTTCCACTAAGATCAAGACGAGCTGTCGAGGTGTGAATAATTGCACTTTGTTCACTAGACTTTCTAGCTATCGCATGCATGGTTTTTGACCCAATTATTAAAGATTCTTTATGCATCCCACTTAATCGTTTATCATCGTCGACGTTATCTGAATCGAACCTTATCAGATTTATGGAAGAAGTATGACGCATTCTATGCGGAGAGTTAGCTCCGGATCCATGGTCTATAAAAGTTCCCGTTGATCCAACTGAGTCATGTTTATCAGTATAAAACTGAATGAACTCGAATGGATTAGAGACACATTCACCACCGCAATCTCCAACATCAGAATCTTCTACTTCATCTTCACTCTCAGAATCAGTGGGAATTTCAAATGCATTTTGTCTTTCCAAGTCCAAACGCTGAATTATGCTGAACGTGTCCATGACGTAGTTACAATTCTTTTTAATTAACTTGACAGTGGCTTTATGGCATTTTTTCTGACGTATCGGAATTAATTTTAAATCAATGCTTTGTCTTGACTGGGGATATAATAGCATTTTGACTAAAGTTCCCTGCAATTTTCCAGCCTTTACCAAATTAGCAAAGTGTTCACTAAGACCAGCGTAAGGTGCTGCCGGTGGGTAATTGGTGGGTGGCAGAGTAACATTATGCAAAATAAGCGAGGGGCTATTATAATAGGCACACAATGAGAAACGTGTACAATATCCCCGTGTATCCAAGTTTTGAGAAGTCTGTTGATTCTTTTATAATTTATCGGTGTTTTTTAAAAAAATATATAATATTCAAGATAAACAAGCCGATTGATGATATAGAATACTTACGTGTGTAGGTGGTTGATGAACATGTCCGCCGCCACCAATTGAAGCATTACTTAAATTACTTAATTGACGTTTTATCCCCACAGGCATTGAGTGTTTTACGGATGTCAATAGTTCCACCCATTTGTTAGCTTCGTTGGGGCCCTGGCAAACGGCCACGATACGTTCAATAAGAGGACTGTTAATTTCGAAAGCGTTCTTGTAAATGTCGGAATCATCTAAACGATTAACTATAATCCCCGTTAATGGCAATTTACCCTAATAATGACAAACAAAACAAATTTAATGTTTTAATTAAAAATAACGATAGGCTTCAACGATACCTCATAGATAAAGGCACTCATTCTTTGGCTAACACTGAGTATGAGCAAGGTATGAGGAAATAGAACGAAGTAGCGATCTCTATGATCTGGTCCCACTGCTACACTCCCCATATGTATAATGTCACCTAAGCGGAATCCAATCGATAGCATTAATTGAATAAATGTAGAGAAGTTTTTAAGAGTTTACCTAATGAACTTAGTTCTTGGCCTTGCCAACCTCTCACGGGACCCGTCAAAACTTGCAATTCCAACTCTTTCTGCCTTCTCGTGGCTGAGCAAGTGGCCTAAGGTTTGTAAAGTTAAGAAGAAAATAAAGTTTAAAAAGGACGCTACATTACTTACTGCTATATCTTTGTAAACCGATACACTTCTCTGCGTGTCGCCACGATCAGGATGACTGTTTTCCATATGACGTTCCAACTCTTGCAACATAGCTGAGTACTTATCTAGACGACGAAATGGCTTCGAAAGACCCGTTGTAAGTACTAACAGACCGGGACTAGCGGCGCCTTGACGTTCCATGTATTTCTCTAACTCATCTCTAAGTTTATATTACTATTAAACTTTTCCAAAGTCAAAACTTTTTTTTTAAAACCCAACTTACTTATGTTTATCTAATATAACGATTGCTTTAGGGTGTGCCGCACAATAGGCTTGATGAGCTTGTTTCATTATCGGTGCTTTAGTAAGAAACAATTTTCCCACTCGATCGTTGCATTCCTCCATTTGCGATAGAAGCTCTTCGTGGATTTTAACTATCTCTACAAAATTGCACATAAGTTGAGCATATTCGTCGGCTGTGAGTCTAAATTTAGTAAACGAAAGAATAAAAGTCGTTGCCTCTTTGCATAAATACATGAATAAATATCAATAAGTTTCACCAACATTTGCGTTTGTTGCAAAGGTTCCAGGAAATTTTCTAATAATCCTTGTATTTCGGCAACATGTGCCCGTTCGGAATCCAGTAAATCTTTCAGAACTACCGAACGATATTCTTGTATTTCCTCGGGCGGTCTAATAGATTCTGTGATGGGCAGAGGTGCCTTATATTCATTTACATAGTTGCTGGGAAACCAGCCAGTCTTATCGTTCAGCGTACCTTCCCACCAACCGCCTTCCTCGCGCTGTGTTACTGTTATTAAATCGCCTTTTTTAAAGCACAACTCATCATTATTGCCGCCCTTAAAGGAATACTCTGCTTGCACTATAAGCGGTTGATCCATTTTGCAACAGCTAGAGTAAACGCATATAAACTTTCTTTACGCGGGTTGATAAGTCAATCTGCAAGACAAACAATTCTTTTATCCATTGTGGAAAGTTAGTTCTTTGCATTAACCGAGTTTACTTGATCAAAATTAATGAGACGCGAGCTACGGCTTCTATGAATTCGCATAATGTTTACCATATTCAATACATTCACACGATCATTAATTTTATAGTTATCTACGATAGAGCGGCATTTATGAAATATGGAAAATCTTATAAATATTATGCGCGATACTCTTTCTTCCTCTAGAAGATAATCATCAAGTTGTGAATGTTTGTTTGTAAATATCTACAAAAAGAATTCGATCATTTTACTTCCACGCATATGCCGCGTAATTATTAAAAACATCTGTTTTTGAAAAGATGTACGAACGTAAAACCCTCAACGAAGCCATAAATTTTCATTATTGTTATAAAAAAAAAAACGAGAATATTAGAAGTTGCACTGATGACGCCATCAATGCTTGAAAGATTTAAAATGTGTGTTATAAATGGAAGACAAGCCTAAGACTAAGCAAAATACAATGGAGGTAATTATATATAAAATTTGACCGATAGAATCTGAACTGGGACAGAGTTTGTCCTTGATTTTACTTTACAATTTTTAGTTGAAATTTATTGTAAATTTTAATCGACAGTGTTAACCCTTTACACTCTTAGGTCGTTTACGTGTCGAAACCGCCAACCAACTCCCATGTCGGTTGGAGTTATTAATTAAGGAGCAAGAGATATGCCCAAAAATTAGCAGTGTCAAGGTTTAATTCCCCGCCCGAATAAGAGCAAAGCAAATGCTGAATCCAATTTACTCACTAAAATTTCTGTGGAAGAAAATAATTTTAGGATTGTTGTTTGGTTAAAGCCAACAACCGAAGAAAATATAAGGGTGGTATGAAGCGAGCAGAAAGATGACATGGATCTTACTGAATTTCACTTTTTGGCCTCGCGTTGCCTTAAATTAAAGAAATAACACATATATTCTGGCGTTACAGTTGGTTGACAGTCATACAAAACAACAACATGCCTTCTTCTTATAGTTGTTTTGATTTTGTATCAATTTTCGTGTTCCGAAGTAATAATCATAAGAAAACGCTCCAATGTCAGTTTTAGGCAACAGTCTCTCAAATTCCACAAAAGAAATGCTTTGTGACTTCCACTGCATCTGTGATGTTGCCCAGAATGCGGTTATAAGCACATATTTTCTATTAATAATCTCACACTACTAGGTGCAAAGACATCAAACATTCCCTAACACTAAATTTATAGCACCCGTCGTCAGTTTGATGGGTCTTTGACTTTAGAGAAGTAGATATCTTTAGATTTTATATACTGGTTTTTAAAAATCTAATGCAACCTATATATATTTATACTTTTTTTTACTGGAACACGCCTATTTTCTTATTTTCAGATGTTGGAATTTCTATAAAAACCCGTTAATTTGATTCATAATTTTTTTGAATCGTCACAGTCGCAAAACTGAAGGTACGAAGTTAAAATTTGGCATACACGCGCCTACTTTGCAGAAGAAAAAAGTTAAACAAACTTCGGTAAACGCAGACAATTTTTTCAAGTTTTCATCTAACATCCTGCAAGGATGTGCAGATAAATACGAATTTAACTAACAAAGACATCTACCGTCTCTCTTAATAGAACACCGTAAACGCCGTAACAGAGGTCTGCCAAATTATTACAAGTAAGATATGGTGGGACTTGGAAGCCTCCTCCGTCCAAATTAGGAAACACGAAATATTTGAGTGGACATCTAACGAATCTATATAAAAAACCTTTCAAGCAGACTAAACGTAATCGATTACGATTTCAAAACTATTTTCACCACATTTTTAAAGCTTGGCGTGGTAGCATATACCGACGGGAAAACCAAAAGATGTTACCTATATTCGCGTATAGCACGTGAATCTATATAACAAAAAGTTACAAATTTAAATTGCGCTTCAATTGGGCGTGATATAGGTGAATATCGTTGGAATTTTTTGGTTTGGATGCACTAGAGTTCCCCTGAGCGCTGTTAGGTCGTTTACATAGCTTATGGTCAGGGAAATGATAGGTATCTTTGGTAGTTAAATTCGTATTTATCTTCACACACTTCTTTCTTGCATGGTAGGTGTTAATTAATTCCTTAATTAATAATTTCATATCATATAATGTCGATTTTAAATCAATATAGTAATGTAATGATGTAAGAAGGACAACGTCGAGACGTAGTCGACATAGGAGTGCGTGGAGATAACCTTTACAGGTAAAAGTAAAAATTATTCCGCTAAAGTGTAGACAGTAGTTTTTGGGACCTTTGAATAAGCCGCGGTATGTGCCTAAAGCAGCGAAACACGAGGGCGTTACATCTTGTGTATACCACGAAGTAAAGAACTGGTAATGAAGAAAGAAGAAAAGGTGTAGGGGGGGGGGGGGGGGTATAGCTGGATTTACTGTGCTATCAGCTTAGAGACGGTACCGATTACAAACGCTTCCGTTGCGTTTTTTATTAAGGAAAACGACTGGAATACGAGCAAATGCATTATATATTAATTTTTCTGCAGGACATAGCTTCATATTACAAGGCGCGTCCAGGAAACTGTTCTTGTATTCCTCAGACGTTTTCCTTTGCGATTTGTTTTATATGATGATTCATTGTGTGCCTCAGTAACATTTCCGGTTTTCTATCTAACAGATGTGGACTATCCTCAAAGGACCTTTCGACATACAAATTATATCCTGTTCTCAAACAGCCTGTACAGCCAACAACGAACAATATTTTTTGAATAAAATATTTTTTTACCATACTCTTAAAAATATTACTATTATTGTTATTATTATTAATGGAAATAAATTCTAGGACTAATGTGTTAAAGCTTTATTATCTGAGGCTATTGGCATTATTGGAAGCTGTACTTCACTAGAGATTTGAACTCACGATCATAAATTTTTTAGTCGAAAACCTTTATCTATTTGGCCACTCAGGTCGTAAAATTCGATCAATGTTAATTGTTACACCTAATGAAAACAAACAAAAAAGTCTGTTCCACTGAAGGATGGGGATATACACATTTTTTTTTTTCATAAGTATGTAACACGCAAAAAAAACTATAAAGTATATATGTTCTTGATCAGAATGAAATTCTGAATTGATTAAGCCATGCCTGTCCGTCTGTATGTCAGCGCGGTGTGTGTAGTTGGCACTCTCCTGGTCGCAAAAATGAAGAAATGGACTTCAAACTTGGTAGACACATTGAAAGTATTTTCACGCAGGTTGGTCTTGAAAATGGACCAAATGGTGAAGCATGGAACGCAACTCCGTCTTTAACAAAAATTTGTGGGTTTTTGCTCATTATTTAGAAATTATAAAAGTTGGAAGACTGCAATTTTCCACATTCACATTACGAAGCAGTCTACTCTGTACGTGCAAAAATGGAAAAAATTGGCCATGCCCACGAAAAGTTACAAGTGACTAAAATTTGTTTTTTTCACTTTTTTGGGTTTTAGTGCCTATTTAGCATAGGGCAAGCTAGACAGAATGTTTAAAACAATTTTGTACTTTCCTCAAACGAAGATATGTTATCTGCTTGGGTCAATTCTAAAATGAATATGGCAGACACCGCGACCTGGTCGATTGATTTTTTCTTAATTATACCAGTGATATGGGTATCAAGTAAAAGAACTTGCAGAGTAGAATGCGAACAGCATAGCGGTGGGTATGCGAGATTCGACCGGTCCCAGCCGAATGTAACTTTCTTACTTGTTTTTGTATAAAATTTAAAATATCGATTTTTCGAATGTAGGCCTAGAGGCTTATTACAGATAAATTGGCATAAAGAGTATTTGAAGCCATTAACGCAATTATCACGGATTGGAAGTAATACAGAAACTTTGTCTGAACTGTAACTTGAAATTTTAAGCGAATTTTTTTTTACTTTCATCCGATTCACACTGAAATTTTAAATTTTGCTTTTCGAATTTAATTTCATTTTAAATTGTTGTTATTACTACCTTTTAAATCAATTTTTTGAAACCAATCTGGCTATGCTCACTTCATTTGGAGCCTAATTTTTCGAAAATTTTTAGTTTTCTAAAAAAAAAGAAAACGAGAAAAAAATGAATGCAAACAATTTCAAGTTCAAGAAAACAAACCAGAAACCTTGCAAGAAAAAACAATTATGAATGGAAGAGAGAGAGAATGTCAAAGATAACACAAAAAAAGAAATTATTTTAAAGCAAACAACAATAGCAGAAAATATGTGGCTGGGGGCACCGACAGTGAAAATTGTGCCGCACATTGCAAGCCATTGTTGTTGACAATTATATGGCCCGACAGGCACGACAGGCACGACGAGGATGACACTTAGCAACGTTTACATGCAAGAATATTTTTTCATAAATGCATTGTGTAAAAATAAATGAATAAATAAATAAAACAACAAATGAAAGAAAAAGCAAAATGTAGTTAAGGCACAAGCGAACGGCACACAATAGAGCGTGAAAATATTTTTGAAGGCATTTCCGATCTTCATGAAGACAAACGAAAGAGTATATTAATTTATTTTATTTAAATTTATTTATTTATATATGCATGTACGTATGCTCCGCATATGCATATGTACGATATTATATTATGCACAAGGTCACAAACACACACGCGCACCATGCCAACGATGTTTGCTAACAGATTAACTCTTCGAAAGAAAAATAAAAAAAGGCAAAATTTACTTTAATTCTAATTACATTGTATTGATGTCGTTACGTATGCTAATAGCAACCAAGCAAGCAAAATATTAGATGAATCTTTGCTTTCGTTTTATTGCCGTATTCACAAGATTTTGCAATTACTTGGCGAAACTAGAACAAATTGTCTTTTAAACATTAGCGCCGAATCCGAAAAGGTTGATGTTCTCGTTACAGCGAAGACCGTGAGTGAACTGATTTCACTTTGTTTGTTTGCATTCTCTCCGATATGAAATATGAAAGATGTACATCATTTTGCTATGCTATGCTGTGCTTATAATGTATTTTTATATTTTAAAAAAGAATTACGTATGTGTGTTTAGGTGTCGGCTTTTTAGTGTTTGATTTAATGAATGATGAGTTGAATGAAATCCGCTTAATTACTGAGGAAAATTTGAATTTGCATATGTAACTCAATTTCCGATACAAATCTTTCTCTTTTTGCTTGCAATGGAACGATTTACAAAAAAGCGTAAAAAATTAAAAAACAACGCAAAGGGATAAAAAAAACAACAATAACAAGTAAGAAAATTATACTCTTCTGTATTCACCAACTTTGCTTTAACACATTAACGTCCGGACAGAAGATTTCTCGGAGAAATCTCGCTTTGGTGAGAAGCCGCCACAATTTGATTGTTTTTGATATAACGGTATTTTGTAAACATCGCCATTCTTACAATATATTTCTGCATCACATTAGCGGGCGGCAGTGTGTCAAAAAAAAGGTAATAGAACGAAGTTACGATACACTATAACGTAAGATAAACGTGCCCGACTTTTTCCATTTTTGCACAGGTACTATCATATCATCCATAGAAATCCCAGGTGCCTGGAAATTTTTATCATTATATTTTTGGAACAGAAGTAGAACTATTCTCAGCTTATGGGTCCTTTTTAATACCATTTTTAATACCAACTTGTCTGCATGAACTTCTAATGTTTTCGGAAAATTTGAAGCCATTCATCCATTTATGACTCCAATGTCGTCGTTTTTCAATATTTCTGAAATATAAATTCTTCTTTTGCCTAATACTTAAGTACATTCTTAGTAACTTCGTATTATTCTATTGGTTTTTCTTGCATCCCAAGGAAACTTTTGCAATGAAATATGAAGAACCTTTCTTTTGTAAGACGACATATGCATATCAGAGGAGTTCAGCAATTGTCCTGCTTTACATAAACTATGCTCATTTTCTATAAGATTTTTTTCAAAAATATTACTTCTTCTTTTTCTAACAAATTTTTCAAAAAGAAGTCATTATGCGGTTAGTGAAAATAGTCGGACGTAATCTACTTTCGACAACTTTCGTTCTTGGACCCAAAAATGTCAGTATATTAAATAAAGATATGTTGGAAATTGCGAACTGTAAATGCATGGACAAATGTCGGAAAGACAGACAGACTAAGAGCATTTTCTTAATCGATTATAGAAAAAAAAACTATAATCTTGAGCAAATCTAATACACCCACGCCAACGCAAAGTGGTGTAGTCCATAAGAAAGAACGAAGAAAAAGTAAAACCGCAGAAGCTATTAGTCTAGCAAATAGTATACTTTTAGCTAGTGATGAAAATAGACACCTATTATCCCCTCTCTTTAAACACGGCAACTCATCATTCAAGATAAATTTACATAAATCGCCGGCCAGCAGGATAAGAGAGCTGATGGATATAAGACTAAAATGATCCAGAAATTTATATTTATGAAGGATTCGTTTCATTAACGTACACTTGTTTTTTTAACTATGTTTCCTGCTTTCCATGAATATGGAAACATCCATAATAAATGATTTGAATGTTGTGTGTGTAGAGCTTCATGTGGTTTATGAAAACATTACAAAAAAAAAGAAAATATAAAAATAAATAAATAAATAAATAAAAACACTCCCATAAATATTGTGTGGTATTCGTTTAACAACTCATCGTGTAGGCTTCCTTTACACCAACATTAATTATTTATTTTTTTTCTTTTTGTTGCCAGTTAGGTTAACACAAGCGCTGAAGATTACCTCACTGCAATAGTAACGTAACTTTTCGAATTCATAAGCAAAAAGTAGGAGAGATAGAGGATAAAGTTTTAATTAATCCTGTTCAGGGTTTGAAGTGTACACTTCATCGCAGCTAACAGTTGATTTTTTGCGAAGCTTCACGAATAACGGTGTAGTGTTTATTATTTTATTCATATTATTGTTTTCGAAAAGTAGTCAGTGTTTTTCGATGAAATCGTGCAGCAGGCATCGCAGGTAGCCAGCACTTTAACCGACATTTATGTAAAATTTCATGACAATGTCTTTAGTAGTCGCTACTTGACTTTCTTAAACGATGCATCTTGAAGGCTACTTAGGAAGTTTATCGTCTTCAACGCGTTCTCTGCCCTCTTTGAAAAATGTATGCTAATCAAAAAATTGGCTCTGGATAGAGAATCGTCATGAAAACACTTTGCAACATTTCGATAGTCGAATTTCCATTCTTGAAACAAGAATTGACATAACTTGTTTGCTACTTACGCTCACTCATTTGAAAAAGTTGAAAATTCATTTTTTTATTTTTTCCTTTTCTCCATGACCTATCACTTAGATGATTTCCCCGTTACGTGTAACACGGTTATGGTCAAAAGGGGAGAGAGGGAGTGTTATGCTTTCAGCGGCCGAGTAATCGCTATACCGACGACCACACACCAACTGCAATTAAAGTACGGTTTGCTGCACTGAAGATTAAACCCGTGTATAGCGACTTGGAAATCGTTTTTTTCTAATTACTGACTAATTACCTGACTATGCGGTGGCCAGCGGTAGATGAAAGTAAACAGGCGTATCTTATTAACTGCTAAAGCTGTTGGTATCAAATTTCACAGATATGCGCGTTGAGGAGAGAACTTTTCGTTTGAATAAATCACAAAATTTAAATCTTAAAGTCTTACAATTTTTTAAACACAATTTAAAATGTCATGACCCAGCATGGTCTGTTAAAGACACCCTACATTATTATTTCCATCATAAAATACCAAAACGTAAATCGTGTAAACCGACTATGATTCTAATTCAATTGATAAAGTAAAGGTTCCGTGCAAGTATATCTGAAGTCAATCTGAGTATTGTACACATCCGCACAGACACATTACAGTCTTACACAACAAGTGGTTTAGAATATAAAAAAACAGTACAGGGACTATAAATACAGACCATAACGAAATATGCGAATCGAATCAAATTAATTTTCATTGTAATAGCAATAGCCGTTCAATTTAAGCGACAACTTGGATTTGACCATCTCGCGACCTTATACCACCTAAAGACAAAAATATTCAGAAAAAACAACTAAGACCACTATAGTCGGGCAAGGCCGTCTTTAGATACCCTACTCCTCTAAGCCTAATACAGTTATTCACCTTTTTCCGGCGATAATACATCAAAGGTTACACATTATTTTCATGCAAAGGTATACTTTTCATGACAGCCCAACCAAAATGTAGACCTACGTGGTCCAAATTTCATATGGTTGATTTTTATGCAATATTAAAATTTATACCTTTTTACTATGTAAAGATCCAGCTTTCGTAGGAGTGGTTATATGAATTTTAAAAAATTTTGCCAGCTGAACCAAATATTTTGTACCAAATTAGAATGTCCACATACTATTACAGAATATAGACAAAATAGGGCGTTATATGGGGAGTAGTCGAAAAACTGGACCGACCCGAACCATTTCCAATAGCGTTACTATATCAAATTTCATCAAAATATCTCAAAAATTGCGACCTGTGGCTTGAACACAAATTCACATCCACGCACATTAGAAGGATGGACACACAGATTGAGATCGATTCAAAATCATTTTCTGAACTGATTGGTATAACAAAAGATGGGTTTAACCTTAAGACATTCTGCGTGTTACATAGATCCGCACAAACTTAATGCACCCTATACAAAAACGTTTGAAGCTTATACATATATGACTCAGGTCTGTAAGGGATAAAATAAGTTGCACTTCAAAAAAGGTTTCTCTAAAAAGTACGCGCAGACGAGAGGAAATTTATACAATTGAGAATTTTAACGCACCCCTCGTCAAATCTATCCAGAGGTATCTACAGAAGATAGAACCGGAAAAAAACTGATACAAAATGTTGAGCTTTACCAACGACAGTAGGAATTTTTAACAAAAAGAAATTTTCCTTTGGTTGCAAAGACATTTTCGCGGAATATTTAGACAAACTTAATGAGACTAATTTCCTTTAGGAATTCCCTTGGTTGTTCTATACACTAAGATGTATTCTTTTTTAGTGTCGTTTAATTCATCAATTATATCAATTCTTTCGTTCGCCTTTCGCACTTTATATTTATCAAAGCAACAATTAAATCGACACAATAATCGAGAAAAGCAGAAAAACGCGAAATATTTTCTCACAATATTTGGAAATTAGCCAAAAAGAAAAAACGCTTCCCACTGAAAGGAGAAAAAAAAAATGAAAAGAAAATGGACAATAAGTAAGCGTATCGCGCGATATAGGTGGAAATATGTAAATATTTCTAAATAACTAAGCAAAGCCAATATAGCATTTGGATACAATGTGTTGCTGTGAGCAATGCAACAAATTGTAAATGGAATTTACAAAAAAAAACAAAACGCATCAAATCACTCGAAATATTTTTAGCATAAGTGTAATGATCATCGAGTACTTTGTTCTAATCTAATTGATTCGGCATAAATCTGTAATGATGGAGAAACATTTGTGATTTCGATATAATATTTTATTCTTACGGTAGGCATATGGCACTATATATATATAAGATATAGATTTACTAATTAATGACCCTTAGAATTCGTGCATGCTTACATTCACATATGCACACATGTGCGCAAACAAAGTATATTTTATTAGGAAAAAATTCCCATACCATTAAAAATATTCTACGATTTGATAATTGTTTGCATTGCCAGCCTTCACATGGGGAAAACTGCGACCTCGTTTGCAATAAATCAGCTGCAAATGATGAAACGCCAACATTTGGTACTTAAAACGCGATCCCTTCTTTCTTTTTTAGCCTTGCAAACCAACCAAATCCATTCCTAGTTGACGAATACAATTAAAAGCGATGAAGGCTTCGAGCGATAACATTGCTAATTGCTATTGAAGCCTGCACAGGTAGTAAATGGATATTAGCAGTAGAAGTTTTAAATCACATTTATGTATTTTATCAGACGCTATATTCTCACATTGTCAGAATGATAGGCGAATGCTAATGCGATAGTGGATTGCATGACGTTTGTGCGTATGTCTTTGCTTTCATCATACAGGTCGCAAATTTTTTCCTTGGTAGAGATAGAGGTAGAGGTTTTATCAATCGGGGACATACACAAAAAGCATCACAGTATCGGGTGTATTTATCAAATCACTTACCGTATAGATGCTGTCATCAAAATTAAGTGTTTATATAATAACATAGTCTAATTGTTGATTTATGATGAAAATAGGAGAAGATTAACAAACTGTTGTTCAAAAACATTAATTTCACTAAATTCGCACGACGTGTGATCCCTTCTTATATAAGGGTTCTAAAGAAGATAAGTCTTTATATGAGTCTTTATGCAAGGTTTAAATGAAATAAGCAGACTGTTGTAGGCCTTGCCCATCGATTAGGTTTTTGAATTGTTTGCCATCATTTTTAGCAATATTGAAATATAAATTATGATTACAGTTCGGCTTACGTGCTTGCTTCAACTGCCAATGTATTATGCAACCTTTTCGAATTTTATATACGTACAGAAATAAAGAAATATCAAAATATCTGTATAGGGGCTTAAAATGTACGCTTGTGCGGTTACCGTCATATCCCCCACAGTCACATAAACCACAAGTGCCAAATATTAAGTACCTACTGCAGCACGTCTTACTCAGTCAGTCACTAACCTGCGGACTACCAAAGCTCAGAGTGAATGATTTGTAATGTTGACTGTGTTTTGGGAATGGTTGGAGTATTCCTTGCTTTTAATACGTTTGTTTTTTCTTTTAACTCTCAACGTCAACAACGACGTCGCATTATTGATGTTGGGCCTTTTATGTATGTTGAACAAATAAAAATAATACAACCTTTTTACACAATAAAGCTAGAAAACTGCACATGCAACAAGCACACACTCATTCACGCTCAAAATAGAATCTTCTTCTTTCTTGGCACAATGGATGCATTGCAAGGGACGATGTAAAGCGAAAGCAAATAGTATGGTAGAACACTCATAGTGACAAGTATGTATGTATAGGCTTCAGGGAATTGTAAAAACTTGAAAAACAATAAAATAGATATTCGAGTATATGCCGGTAGGAAAAGTGGCGTCATGAAACGGCGCCTTTTAACTTTCACCAGACATTGTTTTTTTACTATTTGGAAATATGAGTCTTTCTTAAGTTTTTGCATATAAACTTCATGAAGAAAAAACTAAAAACTTTAATAAAAAAATATTACAATAATTTGTTGTTACTTACTACTTAGGCATTTCTGTACTGACCGATTAGAGTGATGTTAAAAAGATCCCTTTTATAAAGATAGTAGAGCAATCTGGAATAGTCTCCTTAGGCGTTATTAATTATTCGCATTAATTTGCTTTTTATACGTTTTGTACTGTCTCTTTAAGTTGGTGTTTAGTATTTTCTTTTTTTTTGTTTTCTTAATGAAATATCTATAAATAAAAACCGCAAAGATTCGTCGCTCACTCACATTAATTAAATGAAATTGGAAGACATTTTCATTAGCAAAAAGAAAAAACTATGAACACACGTGTAAACACTCAAACACACACCTAGTTTAATACACCGTCGTTTGCTATACAGTGAAATGGTAACAAACACTTTTTTTTTGGTATATTTATAAATGTTTAATATAGAATTGTTAATTTTTCGCTAGGAGCACGAATAAATAAAAACTCAACAAAATAAGGAAATCAACAACTTTTTCTGCTTTTCATAAATCGCAAAGTTAACTCAATAACAGCATTCCAGCTTTAAATTTCGCCAGGACCTTTTTATTAGAGAAAAACTTATTTAAAATGGAAACGACAAATGATTATTACACTCTTATTTTATCACAGTTTTCTTTTTTATTTAATTGTAAAAAAAAATAAGAACACCCGCAAAAAGAAAATTTGTGATCTCTTCACTGACTTTGTGAAATAAATCTTCTTTGTAGGGTTGTCGTGGTTATTAGTTAGACATTACTCTGTATATTCACAATAAGTAGTATTTTACAGCGCAGTGAATGTTATGTGAAAAGTATTCTTATAGAAAGTTTGCCCACCTCATTTGCAAATAAAAATTCGCAAATAAGAATAAATCTATGTTTAATATATGCAATTGTATTATGCATTACTGCAATGATATATTGCAATAAACAAATAGAACACACAGCTCGCATTGCATTGATGCAGAAAATCGTATGACGCCAAGGAACTGTGACCACCTCATGATTTTGCTTTTGTTTTTAGAAACATTAACAGTTGAATTTTAATCAGACTCCAGAAGTGAACTACTAATTTAGTGTAAGTTAACGATCTGCCTGCTAATGAATGTGATCGAACAAATGTTTTGGAGCAATCATTTTGGGCCATAAATTACCATGTAAATGTAAATCCGAAATAATGATAATAAAGAGAATTGATGAAATACGTTGTGCTCAATTTTTAAATATTTATTTATTTAAATTTTAAATTTTATTTACTATATAATATCACTATATAATATTTTAATAAATTATATTATTAATAAATAAACTTTAATAAATAAAACTTAGGCTTGTGCAAGAGTATGGAATTTTGATCCACTTGTTGCGTTAATTTTACTTGCTTAAATTTTTGCTTAAACATATAAACATATATATAAAAATTTCAAAAAAAAAAGAATAAAGATTTGAATTTTTATTCTTCTCCGAAATATCAAGTTTTAACTACAGAAATGTACAAGTTATTTGTCGCTTTGAAAGTTTCTTGTCACGCTTAGCATACCACGGCCGTGTTTATGTACATTTCTTCCAAATAATTACTACTTATTATCTAGGCTTATAAGCCACATATCTTATTGGCTTACTTCATTCATTCATTCATTCATTCTATTTCAACATCCAAGAAAAAGAGCGGACAAGAGACATATATCGATAATAATCGATAGACAGTAATCGATAATTGTTTTTTGTTAAATAAGATAAGATAAGGTGGCAACACAATGTATTGAATGCTGTTATTGAATTCTGTTAAATGGTATTGAATCCGTTATAGCAAACAAAACAAAACAAAAAAAATCAAAACAAAAAGAATTTCCAACTGATAGCGACATGAGGAACATGTAAAAAAATAAAAAACATTATTATTCCTTTTCGCAATCATACTAATATTGAATATATATAAATACAACAAAAATTTATGTGAGAAACCTTCACTATTTATATCTGCTAAAACGGAGTCCACTTCCCTTTATACTGTTCAATTCGAAAAAATTGAATTCCACATAATGTTTCATTCGGTTCATATATATTGCGCTTTTAATGTATTAAACTTTAATATTTGCCACTTGATACGCAAGTGATATAAGAAAAGATTACGCGAATACAGCTTTGGTACTTCCTCTATTCCGCGAAAACCAAAATCGCAAGTAAAATTGCCATATGATGAACAATAACTTTTAAGTGGAAAAATCTGAAACTTTTATGAACGGTTTTTTCGAGAAATTTATTTCACACCTTGTTGTACGTTTACTTCGCATTTGATTGATTCTGATTCATAGCTACTTTGGAAAACCACAGAAGTTGAAATTGTATGAATTTATTCTTTAAACCATTATTGAATGAATCGAAGACACATTTTTAATGCCTATCGAAATCTTTGTGTATCCTGTTCTTTAATTTAAATTAGAACTTGGCATAAACTATAACTGGCCATTTAACTTTGGTTCGCTGCACCTTCATAGTTTACAGCTGAAGCAGAACCACTTATCCAGCTGCTACGATTTTTTTGCACCACTTTTTCCAATTTAATGACTTGCATGAGGCTCCGCTGTTATTTCTTCCAATTTAACGGATGAGGGGGATTTTTTATTCACCATTTTTCTTTTTTATTAAAAGCAACTCTGTGCTCTCTCCATTCACCACACATGATTTTCTTCTTAGAATGGTGTAAAGGAAAAAACCAAGTAACGTCTTTCTGTAAAATTAAAACCAATTCGTAAGCGCTCCAACAAACATTGAAATCAATTGGAAAATTACAAAAAATCAATTAAACTTACTAAAAAGTATTAAATAAAATTCTAGTTCTAAATAAGTAGCATTAGCATTTGCGGTGAGTCCTAGTAGTAAGTACCTTAAGTACCTTCGGGGGATAATTAAAAAAAAATGCAATATCTCTCTTACTTACATGTTTTATCTACGTACAAACGATTTAAATGATGTAATAAAACGATACATAAAATTATTAATAAATAAAATGTAACACATTTCATGAACTTTTCGAACTCAAACGCAAATAAATGCTAAAACAAAAAACGAGTTGAAATTGGTAGCATGTTCATATGCTTGCATAGCCTTCTGGCCACAAGTTTTTCCTCTTTTTTACATTTTGTTTAAGCTCTAAAATTACATATTATTTTTTTATAATGACATAACCTTATTATAATGTGACTAAAACGATTTTCAACGGCCAGAAAGGTCGTGCTACGGAGTGTATATATTCTTGATCAGCATAAAATGTTGAATCTACTTATCTAATGGTCTACACCTAGCTTAAGCTGTGAAAAAAGATTCGATAAAGCAGATACCTACAACACGGCTAAGGCACTTACTGGCAACTTTTTCTGTTTTCAGCTGACTATTGGTAAACAACGGACACTTCGACGAAAATTTTTATGCATGTTCTATAGGCGATCCTGAACTCAAATAGAAAACATCATGTTTCTCTAATGGCTAAAAAATACTTCCTTTTCTAATTTAAATCAAAGTCAGTTCTGCGCAGTCACCGAAGGATTTCGTGAGTATTATCGAAATGACAATTTAGTTTCCTCGGCTACAATTTCTTTGATCACATTTCTCCTAAAAGTCGCATGACCTTGTCAGCAAACCCAAAAAGTAAGTAACTCCATTTGCTTTCTTTTCATCCAAAGAGAGATTTTTCGTACTCACAGAAATGTTATCCCAATTTCTGAAAACAATAAAATCATTAGAACAATTAAGATGAATTTAATAACATTTACGTATTATAACAGCTACTTACTTACAGTACATCCCTCTGCAACGATTCAGAATCCACTTTTCTTTTAAGCGGCTGTGATAATTTATTTTTTCACATCTGTACTTAAACCGCGCTTTCCACATGGTATTAAGCATTTTTAGGACTCGTGTTCTTTCTAATAAGGACTGTTTTTGTTGTGTTTGCATTTTCAACAGAAGCAATTCGTTTACAATTTTAGAACCGAGCCTTACTTAGTCTGTATCTATTTTATGATATATATATTCTCGCTTTTCAAATTAGACTTTTCGGAATGACTGCGCTTATTGTAACTGGAATGGCTTGTGCTGGTCTGGACACGTATGTTTTTCTTTTTCCTGAATAGGTTGAACTATTGAAGAATCTGCAGATCAACACAAGATGTTTACATCGTTTATGTTGCCATTACAAAGCAAGGCCGATTTTTTTGGATTGACCTTTTTCATAAACCTTAACAATGTCGTTACCTTTTCGTGCAGCGCGAACTGAATATTGCAATCATTAGCCAATACGCTCAGAGACTTATTATAAAAAAAATTGGAGAAAATTGGAAATTCATAGAGAATTATTTATTCCGAGTTAAAGCTTTGCTAACGGCTATAATTATGAATCAGCATTTCTTCTCATTAAGTTGGGAAACATAAACTTACACGGCGTGGAAAGAGTTTTACTTTCCATGTTTTGAAGAAAACCCCCGATGATAATGCAAATACTGACAAATGATGGATGCTGATGAAAACTCCTGCTGTCACTTATCACAGAATTCCATCACTGCAATTTTTGTTGATGGGTGCATGTTAAACTTGCGAACTCACACATCGCCCGCATATGTGAAATGTACAAAAATATATCTTTTGAAATCTGGCTGGTGAAAATTTTCAACTTCAAATATACAAACAATTTAAATAAGACATCAGCTGTTAAACAGTTTACGATATGATGGTAATAGAGTTGCCAATTCTTTATTTTTGAGTATGTTAGCTAGGTATTGGAATAAGTCAAATGTGCACTGAAACTTATTGTACAGCAAACGCAACGAACTACACTGGAATACAACCATGTGTTTTATTTATTTCAAACTCAAATCCGTTGGCATAAAACGTACGTCGGCAAAAAAAACACCGTACTTTTCTGTTTTGTAAAACTTATGTGAAGAGGAAAAGTTTCGTAAACACAAATTGAACCTCCTATAGGAACGCAAGTTTCCAATATTGCAATGTAACGAAAGTCTTTTTTTTCTTTTGTGTTTTTGTTAATAGTTTATGATGTTATTTAAGGAATACTTAACGAACATTTTTCTAAGTTTCATCGGGGTTTTTGGCGATTTTTGTTTCCCTTTTTTTCTTGAAAATTAAACGGATCGAGGATCCTATTAGGTATACATATTATGGATGAGTGAAATATTCCGAATCGTTGCCTATTTCCTTTGCCTTTGCCTGGACTCAAGAACACGCAAAAACACAAATAGAAATTTAAATTTTGGTAAAACTTGTCCTACTTGATGATCAAAGAAAAAGTTTAAAAATGAAAGCGACTAACAATTAAGAAACTTGCAATCCGCAATACACAATTCTACTCAGTATTACTTTCGAAATATATTTTTAATTCATATCGTAGTTCAAAAATAATCTCTGTCATCAAGGGATTCAAGGCACTTGCAGTATATTTTAGAGATTTTAATTGATTTAAAAAGTTTCAAAAGCAACAATAGATTTATGCTAACGAACGATTGATTTTTGCTTAAGTCCCTTTCTTAAATTGCTTGTGTATTGCTTACGAACATGATTACGTCGTAGCATTCAATGTTTTCTAATTGGAAATTATGTTTGCTACTTATAGCTACTTCGAATAAACGCCATTACTAGTTACACTGAAGTACATAGGATCTTTTTAACTCCATCTAACAAACGACCCAACAATAACAATTAACTGATGACAATTTTTTGCTTCTTTTGAAGTCACTTAACAAGGCAGTTATGTTTCAGGTAATACGTTTGCTTTTATAGATTTGCAGTAACCTAATTAGTGTGGATGGTTCCAGCAGCGCAGCCGACAATTCAACGTACAGTTTGCAAAAAAACAATTGCACCTTTTTATAGCGCATAATTTTTTTTGGTCGAAAGGAAGTTTCACATACCGAAAAAATAAAATTTTATTTCATGTTTGAATTTTCATACCCTATACCAGTTGTGGTACAGGGTATATTAAGTTCGTGCGTACGCATGTGATGCGCAGAAGCGCTTAAGATAGACACACCTTTCATCATTCACCTTCAATTATTTTCTGAATCGATCTAAGCTTGTCTGTCCATCTGATGACTGTCATGTGAACTTGTTTTCAAGGTACAGGCCGTAATTTTTCAGACATTTTGATGAATTTTGGTACACTGGCGATTTTTCGACTAATTTTTTGACCACTCCCCTATTTTGAAAGTCGTTATATGGAAAAAATTGCAATTTTGAAAATTTCTCAACCAAAGTGGTTAAGTATTCGGTACTCGTCACTGTACCACATTTCATCAAAATATCTCAAAAGTTGCGACCTGTAGCTTGAACACAAATTTACAAGGACAGACGTCAGGTGGATAGACGGACGGACAGGCTCAGATCAATTTAGATAATGATTTCGAATCGATAGGCATAATAAAATGTGGCTCTATCTTAAATCCTTCTGCGTGTTACATACGTCCGCACTAACTTAATATACGCTGTACCACAAGTGGTGTACAGGATACAATTTTTTTGTTTTATAGCAAAAATCAGAATTGTTTTAAAAAAAACAATTGACGCTTTGTTTTTGTCTGCTTTATAATTATTTTGACTGCTTCAATATATTCGCCAAGTTCTTCCATCTCGATCGTACCGATATATCGAAAGATTTATTTGTTCGGCAAGATCTTGGCAACTATCATCATCTGATGATAGGAAAGATGAAGAAATTTCTTTAATAATGCTTGACAAACCTGTCCTTGGCCTAGAAAAACGACTCAAAAACTAGATGAAGTATATACCGGCCAATGTACTTAAGTTACTGGTCTGTCTAATATTATCACTTAAGCTAAGGCTTTTGAATGGGCACGATTCATGAACAATAGGTATAAAAGAGGTAAGTACGGGTCTGTATGGATTAGTATTAGTTTTTATTTTAAATTTAACGCTACGTTTATTGAGCCATATATGTATTTATTTTTACCGACATTCGTCAGTTTGAATGGCAACTTTTGTCGCAAAAATAAGGTTAGGTTGCTAAAATCTGGCACAAAGAAACCCTGATCGATAAGGAGTATTTGGGTAAGAAATGCTAAAAAAAACTAAAAACAATCAACCCCGACATTTGGGTGGAAACATGGCCCTGATTGGTTTACTACTCTAGTTTATTATAACGCACTCCTGTATTCTCTTAAAGTATTTTTAGTAGCTTTGTGGCCAACTGCCCAGTCCACAACTAACGAAATACTTAGCAAATGTGTAAAAGTTGAAAGTTAATTGATATGCACGAACTGAATTGGCAGGAATGGATCGAAATTTTGAATTAACAATCCCACGAAAAGGCTTCGATCTGTCGACTTGCGACGTGACAAGTCAAACGATATTTTTTCGTTAATGATTCGCGCGAATTTTTCTATAAAAAAGCTGATATTGGAGCGTTTTAGTGCGAGAATCTTTCTTTGGTATACAATTTGGTATAAATTTGGTGTGAGAGGGAACATACTTCTTCCTCTTCCAACTAAGGATCAGTCACAAAGTTAGTGTATACCCTTTAACTTAAGCAGCGGAGAGCTGATAGAATAAACGAAGAATAAAACGAGCAAAGTGACGTGGTAAAGAAACAAAGAGAAACAAGCATCAGTCGTTAAGTGGCAGACGGAGAAAAAAGTTGTAAGGTTAGTCGTCAAGTGGCCGTCGGCGACTAAAGTCTAAGTCGAGCAGTCGTTAAGTAGAGTCAAGTTCTAAAATAATACAGATGTCAAAGTTTTTGCCTACTTTTTGATATTTAGTTTTATCTAAGGGGTATATTCATTTTGCCAAAACGTTTTCAACGCCAAGAAGGAAGCATTGGAGACCACAACCCTTGATCAGCATCAAATTCTGTATCGATTTAAGTACGTCCGTCTGTTCTTCTATGTTGTAAACATTCTCTTGGCCGCAAAAATGAGGCTATCGTCTTCAAGTTTGGCGGCAACATTGGAAGTTCTTGCACGCAGGGCCAAATCAGTTGAAGGACACGCCCACAGCATCACGTAAACTGAGAGCACCTATGTTTTTCAAAGCAAATGAAAAATTGGTTTCTTGCACATTACTCATAAACTATAGCAAATAAATGTACAAAAATTTGAACGCATATTCTATGGGCGATGCTACAGCATCTGTGCACAGAAATGGAAAAAATTGACCCCGCCTACCCAATATTATACGGTATCGAAATTTAGCAATTTAGCAATACGTTCATAACACTCAGAAACAAGCTTCAAAAGCCTCATAAACTGTACAAATTCTTGGCCAGTTACAAATTTTGAATGTACCTAAACATGTCCACGTGTTCGTCTGTCCATCAGTCTGTTTGCGCAACTTTGTGGTATTTGTGTTGAACATTCTCGCGTTAGCGAAAATGAAGATATCGTGTAAAAATTTGCAAAAGAATTGGAAATTGACCTGAACTTTTCAAAGGACACGCCTACAACACCCACAAGCCTCTACGATAAAAACTTTCATTTTGAAAGTAGAAGAAATCAACTGCGCCCGCTCCATTTTATAGAGCATGAGAATTTTGTTCTTTCATTTCTCTTTTTTTGGGGTAAACGGTGGTGAGTTTAAAAGATTCGTTTCCGGCCGAGTTTAATTTTCTTACTTGTTTATTATTATTATTATTTCCTTACATTTAATTGCTCGTGAATTTGAATTACTTTTCGATAACATTCGTATAATATTTTTAGCATTACTAAGGTGATATTAAAATCCTTTACATTTATGGGTGTGTAGCCCACATTTAACTTTTTTGCTAAAGTAAATACAACTTTTTTTTTTTTTTCTATTATAAACAAGTTAATATTTTTGGTTTATTTGTATTAGATTCATATAATTTTCCTATAAGAAATACGTATATGTTTGAGAGCTCAGGTCTCCGAGGTCCTCTTCTACTTAAAAATTTGTACAAAATAATATAATCGAATATCAAAATTAAATGATGCATAAGTTTAGTAAAAAACATAAAAAAAAAACCGTTTTAAATAAACAATAACAAAAAGAAGAATAAATAAATAAATAAAAAACACTTCACTCTGATGAACTACCAATCGATAAATATTTTCATGTATGTGTGTAGGTTATTAATTAAGTGTTGTTGAATTTTCAAATAACGCCTCAGGATATTGTATATCATTTTAATCCTTTGTTTTGACAAAGTTGAAATCTTTTAAAAAAGTTTTAAATATTAGCACTTTGTTCGCTTTATTCAAGCGGTAATTCTATCCTATGAGCATAAAATTATGGCTTATTTTCGGGAAATTATTTAAAAAACACCAACGAATTCGTTGAGTTATTAAAAAAAAAAGTTTACAATAAGTAACTCTCTCTCTCTTTCTCTTTCTCTCTCTCTCGCTCTCGCAAAAAATTACTTTTTACGACACCCGTTGTTCGTCGGTATTCCTATCGACTTTGACTATTTATCTATAAAAAAACGAAAGTCTGGAAATATTTTTTAAAATGTGGAGGATTTTTTGAAAAAATTGTAAAAACGTCATCTTTTCAAACAAACGAAGATAGGTACGTAATATTGATAATAATTGTAGCATAACGGGCAGACAAGTGCAGGCACGAATCAAAGTTCATGTCACGGAATATGTACAGAAAACGGACGATAACATCGAAGTTGTATTGAAACCAAAATCAGTTTTACTTTTATAAGAAACAAACGCACGAAGTTGTGTGGAAACCAAAATCAGGTCTAAAGCACGATACGTCACGTCAGGACCTAAAACACGACAACGCGAGCATACCAAAACTCTTACTTGGTTTATGTTTAGTTTAGAGTCATTTTCTTTTCACTCTAATGTTGCCTGAGGGGGTCAGGGTGAAGCAAATGTACAATGGCCTCTTGTTAATAACGTTAAGCAGCGGGAAAGAATTGCTTCAATTATTGATACTATTCCAATGGGACGCTTCTGCTTGTTCTCATGCCGTCTTCCAGGTGCACTTTCATATGACGTACTCTAAAACGGTTAGTAAACGCACGGAAAAACTTTCAATGATAGATTTTGCATACAGTGAGAGAACGGGTAGCTCTACGGGGTTGGGATTCCGATTTAAAGAAGGTATTAATAAATCACTTTTGGCGTTTAGAAAATTGCATTGATAACTTAGTCGATGGCCTGAAATGCGTACTATATCGCGACTCTAAGCTTACAAGCACATTGAAGAACTCTTTGGGAGGCAATTGCCAAACCTTAACGGTGATCAATGGCGTCAATGAGTTCTTTAACGTGCGAAAAATAAAATCTTGTAACTTTACGGCAAAATGTTTCGAAATTAACTGTGTGTGCTGTGTGTTAAAAATGTTTATGAGCTTATGAAGGAAAAGGACCGCCTCCAACAAGCGAATGTTGCGCTTGAACTTAAAATTTCTGAACGCTGTAAGTTAGATAAAAGGGCTGGAGCTAGCTGCTCGATTTTGCCCTAATGGTGCTAACCTTTCTTGCTTTTTAACATAATCAAGGATATGACGCGGAAAATAAGGAGCTATACATCGTTCTTTTATGTACATGGGAAAGACAGTCTTGTCTTTTTTTAAATAAGCAGTGGGATTTCTTTCTTTCTTCCTAAACAATTCGCTATGACACGCTCTATCATCCTAAATGTATTTTCGTTACAAGAAAAGATACAATTTTCGTTGTCTTATCCTACAATACTGCGTAACCTCTGCGGCTTTACTTGAATTCCGCTTCATGTTGTACTCTCTAGCATTTATTTAAAACACAGACAATATTTCTTTTCTTTATTTTTTCTCTGAAGAAAATCGAGCAAAAATCATCTGTAAAGTTGGTGCAAGTAAATTAATTAACTAACTTTTACGCCGTTCATTAGGGAGTGTTATGCAGTGTCCTTCGTTAGAAACTTGGACTCTTTTACAATTGCATCGACTTCCGTGGTATGTCAATGCTCCACCTATCGATGATAGTGAAAGTTGTTTCATTGTTGGAAATTGATGAGATCAATTCTATTTTTCAAGGTCAAATAGGTTTTGTCCTTTTCTACAATCAATTTTTATTCACAATATTTATATAAATTTTCTTTAGTTCAAATAGCCTATGGACTATAAAATTAGAATAAACAGAAGTCGGTTTATTATTTACAATAAAATAATAGTGAAATTGTATATAAAAGTCAAATATCAGTGAAGCATTAATAAAGAGAAAATCTATGCTATTTATGATGTTTGCATGCAATGTCAACAAAAGAATCAATTTACGTCAGCATAAATTGATGCCTCTTTTGATGCGTATAATGCGTATAATATTACAATATCATATGTGTGCGTTTGTGTGTGTGTGTGTGTGTTTATAATGCAAATGTAAAATTCAAAAAATACGGAGTTACAGTTGAAATTTGAAGTCAACTTATCGAGCATAGAAGGCGTTGGGAAAACGATCGATTCGAAAACAATAGTTTCGAGAGAAATGCGATTAAAATATTTTAAGGAGTGACTTCGCTTGAACAACATACTTTTTGATGTACATGAGCACTTTTGGGATGTTATTCTTGAATACATTTAAGGAATCCTTTAAGATGACAAAAGGAAAAATGGTGGAAAAGAGCCCTTTCTTACGAGAGCTTTTCCAACAATACGCAACATCAGGTATGTACATACGAAATCGGAATTTTCTTCGTAGGTGTGGATTGGTGCGTCTTGATCTATCCATGGATTTTTTACTTCTAGAGTCCCGAATGAAAAAACATCTTTGAGTTGCGCTAGATGTTGGTATCCCGACTTCTTGTTGCTGCCAGATGTCTAAGCTATTAAAAATCCAACGTCGGACATGTATGATATCTACACGCTGCGTTAAGGCCATCTATGGGCCAATTCCGGTTCCACGTTTACATATCTAACAGATGCATGTTTAGAGTAAAGAAATGCATAAATGTTGAGTAGATATGAGAGAAAGGCAGCAGCTTTGCAGAGTTCCGGTGGGCATATTGATCGAGTGAGTATCTAAACTGTGTACAATCTATTATTCAAATCATAAAATCGAAAAATACCAGTATAGTAATTTATCTGCCTTGCTTTGCATTGCCTATATTGCAGTTGTTCAAGTTGCATTATAGATATGAATCGGATGAAAAGATTTTAAATAAAATCATCCCACATGAGAGAAGTAATGCAATGATTCTCTTCTTTATTATATTCGACTTGAAAGATTTCCCCAAATCACAGTTCGAACTTTTGTCTCTTACAAAAAATTGCAATAGTGTTGTTTTGCATCGCACTTCACAATTAGTTCGTTTATGTAACCAAAGACAATAAGTATCTATTGTTCGTTCCCTTTAATTGTTTTTATTGTTTTTATTTTTTTATTCTTTGAAACTTAAACAAATGCAATGATAATGATTTTCCTGTCCATGGAAGAGTCAGAGAAATGCTTCCTATTAATTGCATGCATTAATTGCGATCGATGATTTGCGAATGAGAGGAACTAAAATTGAAAATGGTTCAGTTATGCATGCTATTTGGATGCCTGATATAACCTGATCTGGATTTTAAAGTAACTGGATATGAAGGAGTCTTGCCCCTATATTCGCAGTTTTTAAATTTTGACTTAATTATTATAATTATTTCTTTTTCATTTGAAAATTGTTCCTTCTAACGTTGCAACTTCAGATTTGCTCTTCCAAAGTTTGCTAAAGTTTCGTTTCCTTCGCTTTTGTTTATAACTACAAAGTGGCTTAGAGGTGATGTTACTTAGATTTCTTAATAGTGCACGTAGGTATGGATGGACTAACAAGTGCACACCAAGCGCGAGTTAAGCAAAGTTGCAGGAGTTTTGTGTGTAACAACCGAAAAAATTAGGCAAAGTTGTTGCTTGAAGAATAAAACAAGAAAAGCGTTAATGCCTTCCCATGGATTCTGGACGAATGTAATGCCTACGGGATGATTTGAATAATCTTCTAACGATCGATGAGATTTGGATTGCACCCCAAGGTCTGCTTTTTACTACGAAACTCATATCCTCAACACCGTCTGACAGGGAAGACGCTGCCACAAGTGGCATATTCCGTCTATCTGTATGTCTGCTTGTCTGTCTGTCTTGTGTTGGTATGTTCACTATACGGACCGTAGTTGTTGAGATACTTTGGTTGTGATCGGGTCATTTTTGCGATCATTTATCATACAATGCCCCTTTTGGGAAAGTTGCCTTATGAATGCCTGCATGGTGACGTAGGGTACTTAATATTACTATATTTTAAAATGAAAGACTTTTGTTTGCATTTATTCGACTTGTTTGATAGTCAACATTGGCCTATTTACGTCCCATGGCAGTGTATGTCACAGTGCATCCAATCCGATTTAATGTCATATTTTACATTGAGCAAGGCATACATTTTATGGTGTTTGTGGCTCAAGGGGACAAATTTATCATAATTAATAAATCCATTTACTTGCGGTATTCTTGGAGTATTAAATTATTTGCGTGCTTGTGACATTGCATTCGCTCATATACAAGCATATGTGAATGCAAATTCAAGTAAGAGCTTCTTAGAAAAAAAGACATAAAAAAAAAAAAAACTGACAAGTTTTCTTAATACAATAATCGGTCACTTGAATGTCCGCTTCCTTGTCAAACCGTAAGAATTAATGCTTTACACACGATGTCAATGATCTGGATAGCTATTGTTATTGTTATTGCTACTGTCATGGCTGCTGTTGTCAAAACAACAGATTTATGCATGCATCGCTGACTGCTATCGCATGTGTGTCACGAAGTCAGACATCAATTCAAAATGAACTTTCCTTCCTGTCATTTCTAACATTCAAACTTGGACAATGTTCATAGTGTAGCGGTTGTAATGTAACCCTTTTTAAAATGAAAAACGTTAGATGTATACGAATGGTATTAAGGATGATTTTAAACGAACACGATTGCGTAATAAAATATGTAAAAGCGCTATAGTGTGTAACGGCCCATTATCAAATACCCTGCACGACGCTACTGTTATTTATATAGAGGCTTTTTATAGTAAGACCTTATAAGGAAAGTGATTGAAAAAGTGGCTTTATCCGAACCGCCTTCGAAAGCTTTTATCCTTGAGCCTAAATACGTCAGGGTACCGAATTTTATCAAAATTTCTTAAGACTTTCGGCCTATAGACTGAACAGAAGGAAACACAAGATCGATTCAGAAGTTATTCTGGTTCACAAAATGAGTCTAAATCGATAGGCCTAATAAAGCCTATCACAAGTGCTTCTGGGTGCTGCATACATTCGGACAAACTCAACACACCCTTGTATCACAGGCGGTATAGGATATAAAAAAATTTAACAGAAACGATAAATATCTGATTTTTCTTATTCTTATATGCTTTTGTATTATGATCTTAACTTCACTTGAATGTCATTAAATGTCCTAATAACTTTTCATTGAGCCGACAAAATAATGCCGATTAATATCAAATCGTATGTTAAATTCCCTGGAGCTATCAAAGTTCCATATATTAAAGAGATGTATAAATACATGCATAATTCTGTTATGCACTTAACTGCAGTTGGCTGGCGGATATGGCATTGTACCCGTGGATAGAATTTTCGAAATTCTTTCTGGCAAACTAATGAACGTAGTTGAACCTGTCTGCTGTAAATCACTTCGACTTCTCTCTTTTGGGTTCAGAGTCTTGCATAGGTACAAATTGACTGACTCGGATCGAATATATCTACGAGATTACAATTTCTCCAACTAAATTTTGTAAAACACTTCCCTTAAACTTTTTCGTTTATCACATTTTATCCATACCCGGCGCACATTTTTTCAAGAGCTTTGTCTTGTCTTAAGACAGTCAAACGTAGAAGAAAGTAAATGAGTTAAGTAGAAGATAACCAAAGTAAAAGTAATGCAGAGCAGAATTTAGTGAGTAAAAGAAATGAGGAAAAGGACATAAAAAAGCGATATACACCGCGTACAGGTAGAATGCATGACATGTTATGCTGGAATTAAAAAGAAATATAAATATATATATAAATATATATATATATATATATATATATATATACATATATATATATAAATACTTACGCGTGCGTGCAACTTTCATGCAAGAAATTAATGGTCAGCACCTCTTTTTACACCTTACGCCGACGCCTTTAGCAAGGGCATGTCAAGCTTCTGTGGATCTATGCCACACATGCAGACACCCACGTCTTATTATAATCATGGATCTATGCTACACATGCAGACACCCACCTCTTATTATAATCAGGGATCCGTAATCACTTTCCGAATTATTAACTGGACCACTTTTGTTATCCATGCCCTTTTATGTACTCAGATCTTACGATTGCTAATTAATGTTTTTGAAAACATCGACATAAATTTCAACGTTTTCTTCACGCAGGTCATGCCTGCTTGCATGACCATGTCTGCAAGAAAACAACCATGAATTGATTAAGAGTTTCCTTTGGAAATTATGTAGAAAGTAATTCTTCAATGTAGGCGTGGCTGATTATTCTGAGTTAAATTTTTAAGTAACTTAGGTGTTGATAAGGTGTTGATATTTAGAGTACTAGTGTAATTACGGTTCCCGTAAAGGCATAAACTGGCTTCCATCAGTGACCTTCTACACGTGAAAGAACACTCTATATATTCATTTGAGAATGACCGTATCTCTTTCGTCAAAAGATCGGGCAGCCCCGAGGTACACGACAAACGCTGCATAACGCGTGATTACTAAATCGAGATTCCATAAAAATAATGCAGACGAGGGTCCAGCTAATAAGGTAAACTGTAATGCCGCCAAAACAAGTCTCTCTCAACGCAGAGAGAAAATGACGAATGAATCTTCGCGTTTGGAGGGGTCATTCTAGAAGAATCCGTAATCCTTGGTGTTCTGGCAATGAGAATACCAAGTGATTATCGTTGGATAGAACACATGTTCAAAGCATCGAAAGACGCAGTCAAGGGTCTAGTTTTTGTAAAACTGCAAAAAATACTTCACTGCAGCTCGTATCCGTAACATTTACAAGCCTCCAAATCAAGTGTTTTATAGAGATAAAAGAGATTTGCCCACCAACTAAGTCCTTTCAGAGGGCTACACGCCTTCCTCAACGCTCTCATCCACTTCTCTTGGGATTATTTGCGTATCACTATGGCGTATGCACGACTACAATGCCCGTATTTGGAACAATTTACCAGCAACGGTCCTTCCGATCACTTTAAAGGTACACGAATTCTTTCGTTTCTCTCTGCCTATATATCTTCCCAACCATCTTCGCGTCTGCAAGTTCGAGGCAAATTCACTAAGTGGTGGCTTATAAAGAAAGAAATAGGCGTATTTTGCTTACGCAGTAACAATAGGGATATGAAGTTCGCATAGCAATCACAATGCAAACTCTCACTACTACTTATCATGCTTCAAAGCAGTGGTTGCAAACTTTACTCTAAAATTCTCTTCGTCCCATTGCATATAATAACAACAATAACAAAAACTTTATTACAAAGAATTTGAAATCACCTGTCAGTAGGTTTCGCGTCTCTAAGAAGGCGGGTTTCGTAGTTTGGGGTAGCATTGGTTTTAACATGACTTTGCCAAATTACACAAATATGTATTCATTTGCCCTAATAAGAAATAATCTACTAATCCAGTGTTTTGCCACAATTTCTGTATTATTAGAAAACAGGATTTAGTTTGTTTTTCGTAACAGAAAAGTTTGAAAGGACAAACAATTGTTAAACTTTGCAGTCGAACTTATTAATATATGGATATAATTTAAATGAATATGTTTTTAACTTCTACACAGAGATTTATATTAAACTCATGTCCATCATGGTAAAGCAAAAGCACGGACAATTGAGTTAATCAGTTGATCCAAAAACAATACAATACAATGCATGTACATATGCATGTGCATGAATATTCATAGTTGTTGTACGCCTTCGATGACGTACAAGCCAGAATGACAAATTTAGTTTCACCGTCACTTTTTGTTTCAAATATGTTCAGAAAAATAGTCTTTTTTCATGTTTCATGAACCGACCTTAGAATGGATTGACAATAAAAAGCAATAAATAACATTTTATGCACAGATGACTTTATAAAACTGCAACGGCTACAGAAGCAGACAAAATATATATAAAGTGAACTGTGTCTAAAAATACACATGCACATATACATGAACGTTATGAAAAAAAAAGAAGAAAATAAATTTAATGTACACTCAAAAAAATTACTGAACTTTTCCAGATTAATAGGCACTTTGTTCGGGCTTTGGAGGGTTACTTGCATTTATGTAAAAAACAATTTTCTTCTCATTACGCATTTCGTATGAACGGACAATGGTTTTGTAAGCAACTCCGAGCTTTTTCGTTGACACCCTGGGCTTGGCAGCTGGAAAATTCTTCACGTGTAAGGATACTCGCATTAGTGACCGGAGTTTGTTATACATATTGTAATACGGTGATTGCGACAGATGCGATAGGAGGTAAGCATCAAGCAATTTCATCAATAGAGGTCAAGACTAAGCAATATAGGCTGGGCGAAGCGGAACTCCTTACAGGTTCCACATTTCTTCCGATATTTTACAAATGTGTGCATGCAAGAAAAGCCGGATAATGACGGCACATTGACCCTGTCTTTCGGAGTCGAATTTAAACAAAGCAAGACACACTTTTACTTATCCACCACTACACCACTTGTGGTGCAGGTTATGTTAATTTTGTGTGGACATATGTAACACACCGAAGGGCTTAAGATAGACCCACCTTTTGTTATACTAATTCATTGAGAATCATAATTTGAATTGATCTGAGCCTGTCTGCCCATCCATGCAAACTTATGTTCAAGCTACAGGTCGCGATGTTTGAGATGTTTTGAAGAAATTACCTACAGTCACGTGTTTTGACCCGGCGACGAACGCTACTGAAAATGGTTCGGACCGGTCACGCCCCATATAAAGCCTTATTCTGAAATGTCGTTAAAAAATCATAAAAAAATTGCAATTTTCAAAATTTCTCGGCAAAAGTGGCTAAGTAGTAGTATCATCATCATCATATAGTAAGTAGATAATATCATAATAGTAATTTAACATAGAAAAAGTTAACTGTAACAAATATGGACCATCTCGGCCTATTTTTTCGATCCTACTCTAATAAGCAGTTTCACGAAAACTGATTTTTGGCAGAGTAGAAAAATTTAATATGTGGTGATGAAAATTGACCCAATGCTAATTTCATCCAAAAATAAGAATTTTGTTAGACAATGTGGTGTATAATGTTCCCGACTGTAATGTTCTAACTTGTCTGATGAAAAAAATGCAGTGCAAAATCGTGTTCGTTAAAGAGCATAGTTAGAAACTGAACACAGTGTCAACAGACATCGATCTTGTAAGAGATAACTTAGAAATAAAAAACGTCATGGGGGTTATAGTGACATTTATTAGGTTTGTGTACGAATAATCAAAAATCTCAAGAGACCGGTCCACAAATGGCTACACATTTTCCCCATCTTTCTGAATCAGATTATTTAAGACCACAAAGGAAAAACCATGCTACTAGGTATCGTAATATGAACAGAAACGGATTGATAATAAGACGTCAGTTCAAGCCGACGTTAATCATAAGAAAGAATACAGTGAAAGGTAAAAGCAACTCTGACCTTCATGCCGCTATCGTACCCTAGAAGTGTTGCGGAGTACTCGACGAGCGTCGTTATGTTGACAAAATACTCTGTCAGGCTTGCATTGGTAGGCTGCCGATGGTTCCGTTGAGTAGCGCCATCTCACCTCACTACACATTCCACTGGCTCCTTTAAATGTGGATGCTTTGAACGTTCGACTATATCGTAGACATTAAAGGTGCATCTTCTCTGCATTTATTTCCACTTAATCCATCGTAACTTATCCTTTATTTATCAAGTATAAAAGTAACGAATTTCCCAAACGCTCGTCAGTAACCAGCAATTTGCTCACATTCAGTAGCAAAAATGCTTATGACTCTATTAGTCCTAGATTTGCTTCCACAAACATCTCTAACTTTAGCTCTCGTCAGATAACAATGCAACGAACGTAAGAACTTTTCTTGAAACTGGTAAGCATTTATTTCAAGCTCACATTTAATGTAATGGGAATGAAAAAGCTGCATGTGCTTATTGAGGAGAATTGGGAGAATTGAATGCAATCGTTTATCAAAAAATTGGCGTTTGTTAGTTGGAAAAGCCTCCCAAGACTCTTGCTCGCGTTGCTTTCGGGGTGCAATCGAAAGCAAACAAAGAAAGATTTCCTAAGATGAAACCCATTCGCAAATGTTTTCATTGAAAGGCAGTTGAAAATTAATTTTTATTAGCACTTAAAAAGTTGCATTCTTCCCCCTATCTAATGATTTCATTTGTCATAGGCAAAGGGGAAAAAAATTGGCTAGCGAAAGAAGCATCGAAAGTGCGCTCCGAAGAAAAGTGCGAAGGAACTTGCATTGAGAGGAGCATATTATACAAGAACTCTTTTCAAATTTTAAAATTTCTGAAGAATTAAAAAATCTTTTTATTGCGCTTAGTGAGATGTCCGTCATTCCTAGTAGATCGTTTGTTAGGTTCTTCTAATTAGTATACAGTTTGTAGCATTTTCTCCCAGTGTACGAACACAATTATAAATGTAAATATTTTCTTGTTGTCAGATTGCAAAGCAAGTTCAGAGACAGTTTTTTAACTTTGATTTCTCTTTATTTTTCATTTTTCTATGGTTTACCAGAGCATTCATAGATTTATGAACACAAATGATGGTACAAGTAAAAGTAAATTGCAAAAAAAAAAAAAGAACGGTTGAACGAAATCTTAAATAAAATATCTTACACACAAACACACAAACACACATATATATATATATATATAGTGTTCTATGAAAATATATGTTCTTTTTACATACACTGAAGTAAATTTTTTTGAAAGAATTTGTGAAAATTTTCTTTTTTCTTTATATATCTTCCAACTTGATCTAAATTAGATGAATACTTGTATAAAAATGAAACACCTTTTGATTTGTATATAAAATGCTTAAAGGTTGGACCATTTTCATGCTATTCTTCTCATTATTTTTTTTTAAATACTAACCTACTTTTTCTTAAGGAAATGTCAGGAAATTTTAATGTATTGACACAGTTTGTCAGATTGTAACACCAATAACCGTATGAGTAGTCGTATAGGTAAGACCTATGATCCAAATCTCAAGTGCGATAGGGCTTATTTCGTCCGTTGTCATAGTCAGTGCTGAGCGGGTAAAGGTATAAAGCACTTGCGTGCTTGGCACACACCAACTGCGGTTCGGCCGCTCCCTATCCCGTTCTTTTTCCTCAATTCCTTCCGATCGCATCCTGTTAAACGAGTAGCGGACATCCATTCGAGTCCCTAGATATAATAAGAAAATCCGCCGGATGGGAGGAAAATAAAAATCGCTTAAGCAAAGAATTCCGCATTCATTCACATTCGAAATAAATAAAAGTGGAACCGTCGAATCTAACTCGCCTTGACAGTAAGCTCTACAGTTAACAAAGTGAAAAGCTTTAATTGCTCACAACTTCATTCTTTATTGAGTGCCTGAAATATTCCGAATATTTGCTAAAGGCTGTCAATGCCTTCGAGCAGACGTAACTACATCTTTTATGCCATTTACTCTTTCCATTACTGATATAATGGTTTAAAGTACTCTTTTAATTTAGTAACCATACAGTATAGCAAAAGCCTGGCTGTTTAAAGGCAAAAATAATTTACTTGATGAAGAGAAATATTTTCAATTTTTAATCAAGGAATATCGATGCCCCGTAATATTTTTTAATGTTAAAATTTTTTTTAATTTCCATAACAAAAATATGAAAAAAGAAACCCTAGGGTTTATTGCTTTACCGAACTATTTTTGATTCAGTGTATAAGCAGCATATACTACATGCAAGTATGCATTCATGTGCATTATGTTTCAATTCTGTTGGCTTATTAGAAAAGTTTTGACGCGTCCTACTTATCGTGGGTTTCTTAGATGAAAATAAAAGTTTGTTACATGAATGTATGTTTGCGTTGCGTCTTAACGCTGAAGCAAGTTCTGAAGTAAATTTGAAGTTGTTTAGGAGCTAACTTAGCGCATCCTGAGCTTGGTGGCTGTGTTGTGTCAGAAAACATAGACTACGCGAACCATTTTTGGTTGAAGGTCTTTGCAGTCTTCTTGCAAAAAGAAAACATTGTGGAATTTGGAATCATTCGGAGCAGGCTTTTCTTTTCTTTTACGTAAAATTGGTCAAGATCAAGAAGATTAGGAATTTGAGGAATTCGTTTATAGAGGCAAGACGATACTTTATTTGCTCATGTAAGGTATATTCTACAAGTTCCTTTCTCTTGGTAAATTTTATTTTCTAACCATGGGATAATACATGATGTGAAAATCATCGACTCTTCAAGTCATGTTCAGCTACGACTTCAATCCCAATATGCTATAGTCTCAATAAACAGATGATTGTGCAAAGGTGTATAGATTTTCAGGCAACCTCAAGTGTTTAAGACGCAGAAAATTCGGAAATCTACGGAAAGTACTGTAGCTGCAAGTAATGTATCCTCTGCACGCATCACCTCAGAATATGAATAAAAGTTGCAGATCAGAAGACTTTATTGCAAACCAAGACCGTATTTATGCCTCAGACTACGGCTTAGGTAGCCTTATTAGTATCGAAAGGAATAATTTATCAAAACCCAAGTTTGTTAAAGTGCCCTGTTATTTATGCCAAGTGTGGCTAAAACTTATTTTACTTATATTGACACTTGAAAATTGAACTGCTCCTACTAATTATTCTACGAATGCTTTATATTTTTTCTGTTAACCCAATATATGCACGCACTTGTGCACAAATGGGTAAAAGTATGTATACATTTGAAATTGAAATGCCAGTGAAGCAGCACCGATACTCGCAAACAAGAATCCAGGATCAACATTTATTTTTTTATGGCATAAGGAAATCGTACAACGTAACGATACTTGAAGCGAAACACGCGTCAGACCACAAAACACAAGAAAGACAAAGTGATACAAATGATGTAATTCCAGTGTATGAACATGAACATGTATGTTGGTGGCATGTATGCGTGCACATACACATAATCTAGGAGAAGTACATACATTTATTTTTTATTTAGATATTTTTTTATTTTTTTTTTTAAGAAGAAAAGAGAGAAAGGGAGAAACTTCAACATCTCTCTGCACGCACGTAAAAGAAAATTTTTCTATTTGGAAGAGTTTTAAAGCCACTGAAGAAAAAATCGTGATTTCAATATAATGAAACATTGGTAGTATTTACATACCCAAGGCGCACATGTGTGCACGCAATTGTGTAGGAAGACTTTCTTTGAGATACCCACAGTACTACCACTCACACATGCATAGGCATATTTGCGATTTGAAAATTTTTTCCTTTTCTATTTACATTTAAGAGTTATTTACTTTCGAGTCGTGAGCGTCGCATGAATGAATGAAGTAAAATGAAGGTTTCACTTGCTCCAATTCGAACGTTTCGGAAATAAATGCAAGCTCAATATTGTTAATTGGTATTATGCGGTAAGTTTTTACTGTTACACAAATAGTTCTCAAAATAAAAATAGGCGGTTGTGGGCTATCTTACACAACCCTACAATTATTCATACAGCGGCTTTTCAGAAAAAGACGTTATGTGGGAAGTGATTGAAAGAAACACTTTTGAGGACGTTAGTCCGCGGGTCAGTGCATCAAATTCCATAAAATATCTCAAATATTGTCGTTTGTAGGTTGAACGCAAAAAATGGACAGGCGGACAGGCCTCAAATCAAATTAAAAAGCGATTCTGAATGGACCGGTATACTAAAAGGTGGGTCTATCTAAATGCCTGAGCAAGTGTTGCATATGGTGTACGGTATAACACAGTCGTGGGAAAGATGTACTCGCTTTAAGGCATATCTGCTATGTTTTCAAATACTTTTTTGTTCATTTCGATCGTTTCGGTAGGCTGGGCTTAATTTCTTGGATAATTCTTTTTACTTAAAACTTTGTAAAAATGCTGTTTCATTATTGCAATTAAGGGCGGGCTTACGACCAATTCGCAACTGAACCGTGCGGATTAGATTTCAGTATCGTTACCTGCCTGGATTTTTAAATGCAGTAATAGTTAAAAAGACATGATTTAGTCGATCGACAAAAACAAGAAAGGAAAAGATACAAAATATCTGTTTATGATATTAATTTTCATTTACGCGTCACATATAACACATCACTCAATAAGAGTGTTACGAAAACACTTGTAGCTTGTACAATAACTGTCAGAACCTCATGGAATTTTGACAGGTATCTTTTGAAGATTAGTACTGTCCAGAAACCATACGGCTCTGTCCACAGTTATGCCATATATATATATATATATATATATACCATATATATATATATATCAAACCAGTCAATAAGTTCCGCCTCTGACACATACATGTGTTATGAGCGGATTAATGTACCGATGTTACGTAGAGTTGGGTAGAGAAACAACTCATGCAGTACCATAAGACAAATTTCAGTCAAAAAAATGGTAAGGAGTCAGGTGGTAATTTGTTAAATTATTTAAGAAACGTTTTCTGCGTCTCCCATAATCAGTTCTTTTGTTGACATGATTCATAATTAACATCATTTGCGGTAATGCCATCGCAAAGTTTGAAATGTTCGGGAGAATAGAGCTAATAGCACTGCACGCTGCCAGAGGTGGTACGTTCTTCCCCTCTTTTTATTAATGTAATATGTTCGTTAGCATCTTTCAAATTACTTTCATTTTTGTGATATGAAAATGCAAATTTAAAAGATGTAAAATTTTCACATTGCTCGCTCTCCATTAATTTATATAACGACATTTCTTTCACTTTTTTCACTTTGAAATTTGAATTCTTTAAAGTGTGACGTTTAATCGTGCAACAAACCGTGTTTCACTAAGCAGACAATTCAAGGTTTGAAAAAGGTGGAAGTAGAAAACTGACAGACGGACAGATAACTTTAGAACTACTTCCTGAATCGATCGGTATAATTGAAGGTGGATCTATCTCTAGTTCTTCTGAGCGGTGCATGCATTCGCACAAACTTAACCGCAGGTGGCGTAGGTGATAATAAATAGTGCAAAGGTGCTTTAATTTACTTTTTATCAGGAAATCAAACCCGAAAAGAATTCCAAACTTTCAAGTATAAGAAACGAATTGATATACTTAGTCTATTAAGCTTTTATAAGTGATCCCGTACCACATACAGGGCGGCGTCCATTCACGACATCGCGACTTTTGGACGATGAGCTTAATTGTTTTTTCTGAAGCTCTAAACACAAAAATAGCATGAAGTGGAATACAATTGTATTCATAAAATTCAGCTGATAAGCTCGTTATTGAAGGCGGTGATCTCTTGCATCATTAGTGATGAATGCTAATACGCCCATCTTCATAACAAAGTGAAGGAATTTAATTTCTCTGACACGGGGACAACATGTCACTCCAATGGCGAAGGAAACATTTCGCGGTGGAACGATTGTGATAAAACATTCATAAATTCATTGGACTTGGGCGAGAATCCGCATTGAGAGGGCGAGTTTCCAATGTTTCGATTATTTGCTCATCATTCAAAAAAATCTTTGAAAAAAATACCAAACCAATAAATATGAATAACACGTAATGAATGAAATGAATGATCATTGCGTGTATCGATTCTAGGAGGTTACATATGTGTACATATGTGTTTATAAAAACGAAGGGTTAATTAGTTTTGCTCAATTTCTTCTTTCCTTCATACAGTTTGCATATTTTTTTTTCCTTTTTCGAAATTTTCATGATTATATCCGAAAAATTGCGCTAAAAACTAGAGGGAATTTTAATGAGTTCTCCGCCTCTTCATAAAGAAAAGAGCAACATCAACTTTTTTGATGTATTGCGAGGGAAAATGAATAATTTTAATAATTACAATCGTGTAAAACTGTATAAATAATGCGAGTAAGAAAGTTTCCATACTCGGAGACGCGCGTTCCCAGTCAGAAAAGGAAAGTAACAATACCTACGATATACGTGCATAATTACGTATAAATGTATGTTTGCCACCGTACATACTTATAATTGAGCAACTGACGAGTGAATAAACGAAAATGCTGAGATGTAAGAAAGCAACTTTCGAGCCGTTAAGGAAATCAAAGGAAAATATTGTACATACTCGAATATAACGACAATAAATCTTTCATAATTAAAAGCGAAACGTAAACTTATAAAAACTTTGAAGATTTCTATATGTTCCTGCATAACACACAACTTTCTCAACGTCTTGCTCAAATTATGACGACGATAAATCAGCACTTGGATGGATACGTACCTGTGTTCGTAAGATGTGCAAAAATTAAAGAAATATGTTAAGTCGACATGATTACGCGATTATATGAATAAGTAAGCAAAAGGATATATTTTCCTTCAACTTCACCTGTGTACTAAATATAAATACTAAGTAATAGATTTAAAATATCCTTTGTAGTTTTTAATGCTTATTCGATGAGAAAGTAGTTATTCGTTTTACGCGTTACGAAGAGATACAAGTTCAGATTTGAAATGGTCCAATATTTTCTTGACCTTTTCGTTATGAAGACATTAGTTATTTGTATTAACAGAACAGTCCTAGAATGTGCTTCGACAGGTTGTGGCGTTCGTCCTCCATGTTCTATAATGCGCCTATCGAATTCGTCTAAAAGCACTTCTTGTATTTATTTTTTAACATCACTCGGGCGAGGTTTTCTTCACGCGTAACACAGTGGCGGTAAAAAAGAAGCGTGGAAAAAGAAGAAGGTCGGGAAGTTGTCGCTGGTAAGTGCTATACCTTCGTTCCCACCACAGCTACGTCCAAGTATGCTCTACTGCAGTGAGATTTGAGCGTTCGAACACTAGCTTAGCAGTCAAGATTCTTACCTACTTTGTAACCCTTGCGAATACCGTTCGCCTTGCGAGTTTCTGGGTCGAAGCCATGTCAACATTTGCCGCCCTATGGACACAGACTATTGCTTATTGATTTGCTTAACCTTGTGAAAGGTTAATGTGCATCTTCTAACTATAATCTTTGCGGTCACTTTGCAATATGGCGAAAATCATTCGTTTGCCGTATTGAATAAAATAAACCTAAGTGTTCCCGATAGAGCTCTCAGGTTTTATCCTTTTGCTAAGCGTGGGTTTCTATGGATAAGTTTCTCCTTTCGTTTCCTAAGCTTTGCTTTCTTTGGTACTCTAGTTAAATTAATTCGCCGTCATTTGTCAACTAAGTGACACTACCCTAGCACTACATATATTTTAACAGGATACCTACCTTTGTTTTGCACTTTTTTCATGCTAGTTTTTATTCTGATACCTATTTATGTATTTATTCTTTGTTTCTTGGAATTATCGCACGTAATTTCAAGTTTCGTAATCTTTTGGTTCTTAATTTTTCCTCTTTCATTTATTTCTCTATTTTCTTTACCGTAAAATAAGTTTATCATCTTTCATAAATTCATAGTTCATTTTTTGTTTTTGTTTTGCAATTTAATTTATGTTTTTCGAAAATGTCCCACAATGTATTTATTTGTTTCTATGAGTGTAATCACTTATACTAGGATAATTATCTAAAGGATATTTACATTTTCGCATACTCGGTCCTATCGGAATGGCAGTTAAAGAATCAAAGTATTTTATTAAACGCATACAGCGTCCTTCATTCAATAAATCAAAATTACTTTGAATTTCGCGATTCTCGTTTCCGGAATTAGTTCCATGATTATGATCGGTTTCGAATACCACATAGGCCAGATAACAGGGCTCGATATTGACATATATTCTCAAAGCTAATGGATAAATGGATACATTAATGCACATAAGAAACATCATCTTTTTTTTTCATACACATTTAAGTAAATTAGAAGTAAGTGAGTAAGTAAGTAAGTAAGTAAGTAAAATAGAAGTGATACGATACGTTGGTGTATATATATATATATATATATATATATATATATATGGAGATATGTGTATATATAAATATATATATCTATAAGCTCAATCAAATCACCAAATATATATATAGATATATATATATATATGTATATATATATATATACATATATATATATATATATATATATATATATATATATATATATATATATATTTGGTGATTTGATTGAGGTTAGGTTGAGTATTGATTTACTCTGGGTAAAAGCGGTAGAAAAGGAAGAAGAGTAGAAGGGAGAAAGATGGATGACATTAACCTGTTTTCGATTTTCGTCCAATTTGACATTCCGATTTTGTTATAACTGCACTGATCCGATTCAATTTGTTCGCACTTAATATAGATGACTCGCTGAACTGGGCAACCGGCAAACTATCATAAATGTAGGCGTAAACCTTGTGGGACACGTACATCACAATGAAACCCAGAATCAATACCAACAGCGATATGAACGCATAAGCCAGTATTGTAGGTATGTAAACGATGGTGTCGAACATTTTTACTCCAACTTATCGCCTATTGACTTGTTTCTCTCCTTTGCAAAATTTCTTGAACTTTTTAAATCAAATTTTATTAAAATCAAATATATATTTAAATGCCTTTCTTTTTTTTTTCTTTTCTTTTTCTTTACTTTTATTTTATTTTTTTTTTATTCTCACTTCTCTGACAATTAAATGCAGGATAACATTCTTGCATTGACGAAAAAATTTGGAATTTTTTTCTCGATTTTTTCAAAACCGGTGTTTTTTTTTTCTGTAATTTTTATTATATGTCAATGTTAATATCATATATTTTTGTTTCATACATATTTCAGTAACTTACTCAGTAGACAATGCACAATCAATCAAATAGAAGTGATACGATACGTAGGTGTATATGTATATAAATATATAATTAAATATATATGCACATTTATAACCTCAATCAAATCACCAAATATATATATATATGATTGACGTTGGGTTGTGTATCGATTTACTCTGGCTAACAGCGGTAGAAGCGGTAGAAGCGGTAGAAAAGGAAGAAGAGTAGGAAGGAGGAAGATGGATGATATTGCTGTTGATATTAAGTTGTTTTCGATTTTCTTCCAATTTGACATTCCGATTTTGTTATAACTGCACTGATCCGATTCAGTTTGTTCGCACTTAATATAGATGACTCGCTAAACTGGGCAACCGGCAAACTATTATAAATGTAGGCGTAAATCTTATGGGACACGTACATAACAATCAAACCCAAAATCAATACCAACAGCGATATGAACGCATACGCCAGTATTGTAGGTATGTAAACGATGGTGTCGAACATTTTTACTCCAACTTTTCTTCTTTTGACTTGTTTCTCTTCTTTCTTAAATTTTTTAAATCAAATTTTATTAAAATCAAATATATATTTAAATGTCTTTCTTTTGTTTTCTTTTCTTTATTTTTATTATTTTTTTTTTTTTATTCTCACTTCTCTTACAGTTAAACGCATGAAAACATTGTTGTATTGAGGAAAAAATTTGGAATCTTTTTTCTCGATTTTTTCAAAACCAGTGTTTTTTTTTTCTGTATTTTTTATAACATGTCAGTGTTAAGATCAGATAATCAACCGCCTCCTTCTGGCTAATCATAAGAATTAATATTGAAAAACGAGAGAACGAGGAGACGTGCCGGACATATACCATGCAAAAATTAACAAAAATATTGATTTTTTATTATTTTTTTTGAAATTTTATTACGAAATGTAAAGAAATAATAAAATAAACAAATATACCAAAACTAATCTCCAACTTTTTTATAAACAAAGAAATTCGCGTTCACATTGGGCCTTCTCTTCACATCACCGCGAATCTGCGGCAGCTGGTTTCTTGAATAACAGAATTTTTAGACAATTGAATGTCAGTTGTTGATGTAAAATTTCGAGCAGATTATCGATGAAAGATTGAAAAGCTCTTATCAGTTACTCATCAGTGGTTATTCATACATATTTCAATGAACTTACTTTAGATTATAAAATATTCATTTTATTGTCTCAACCTTTGGCATTCTCCCCTTCTTCTACCAACCACTAACTTTTTAGTTAATAATTTCAAATAATGTAATGTCGACTCCAGGCCGACATAGGGAATGGTGTTAGAAATACAATGTGGACAGATAGATGTGCAAAGCGTTAAACTATTAATTGTACAACCGTTAACAATTTAGCTATTAACTAGTACTCTAATGGCTATTAAAGTGTAATAAGCCTTTACCGATAATAAGCCCTTGAGAGGCCTTTAAATGCCTATCTATTGAACTACTAAGTAAAGGTTAGCTGTTGAATTATGAGGTATTTAGTTAGTAAGCAAAAACAAAAGCAATTACTGTTAATAACCGTCTTTTGCAAGTTAATAACTCTTAGGAATTAAACTATTCTCTGTCTAGTGACAAAACTAGTGTAAGGGGCTTTCCCACAAGAGTAGCTATTTTACGAGGACTCGATTGCTGGATGCATGGTTGATATAGTTTTAAATGATCGATTTATTTGACAAGAGTTTTTGTTACCTCATCGTCTTCTATGTTCTGTTATAAATTTTAGTTACACTAGCGCTTAATTATTGGCTTTTTAGACTCTTTGTCTGAAAATAGAAGAATAGAGCACGACACATCCGATCTGATTGCGACTCGCTCTAAAAAGAACGAAACCCCTCACAAAACCCTCTTAGTCTAAAAGTTGGCTTCTACTCAGATCCTCGCCGAAAATCAAGTATTTCGGTTGAAATCCCTTTTCTAGTCTTCCTTATGGCTAGCTTATCCTAAAATATAGTAACGCCTAGTAACGCTGGAACAGAGGACACGCGAGCTCAAAGTGGGCTAAGATTTTTAGTCCTCGCAGTACTACCCGTTACATAATTACTTATTCCTTGCTAGAATTGAATTTAATTTTATTATAGTACCACAAATACATTGGATGTTCAAGAAGTGAAATTAAACTAACAAATGCAAAGCTACAGTAATTATTAAATCTTCAAAATTTACGCATCTCTTGTCAACTGACAATTACTATATTAGTGACCAATAGGTTTTTAGCTGCTAATTTAGAAGACTAGATTAGCTATACGCGGCAATGTAAGCGATCACGGTGAAGGACGCACAACGTAGTTCTCCAAAGCTTTGACTAGATTGAAGCTTGTCCTAAGACGGAATTCTTTCTTTTCCTGCTTAAGTCAAAAGAAACACAACATCCCAAAATGCCATGGTGTAGGTGAGCATGGACTTCGAAAAGGCAAGTAGTCTTAGTAGGCTTTGGCTGATTATGAGTTGATGCAACACAACGAAATCATAACAGGGAAACGCTACCCGCACCAACTAATGCCGTTGGATGGAGCAACCGTCACAATATGAGCAATAAAATGATAAAATGATTTTTCGGCATAATCAGGCTCAGACAACTATTACAAAACCCATTTAGCCGAACTTAATGCGGCCTTCTCCGCTTTGCCGTCTATTCTTCTATCCTATTAGCTTTCTAATTAACGATTATATCAGTCTACGGCTTATTGCTTGTCTGGTCAGCACTTTCATTTTTCTACTCTAGCTGTCTTAGACATTGCTTGCTCTTTTGTTATGAAATCCACAATTTTTAAAAAACGAAAATTTCAAGTCTTTTGTGTTCAAAATACAAAGAAACCTAAGTCAGAAATCTAATGTTAGTTAATATAAATTACTTGCCAAGCGATGTCTTTAGGTCACTTCTGAATTTAGAACATAAAGTGTTTGATTATTTCATATTGCGTTTCCAAACTGTATATGATCTAAGCATATTGGAATATTTTATGCTTGCGTCGATCCTGAAACCAAAACAATAATCTTTCAGACTACTTTGATAAGTGCGTCAGAGTCACATCGAGCTGTGATTCGTTATAAAAACGTGGTAAGATTAAGGTTAACAATCTGTTTACTGATGCCCTATGACAGTTTCAATCGTTGTACTAATAAACAGCTTAAATACTTACATGCACAGTAATTGCAACCCTTGGGTAATGAATTATTAAACACTACCGACTATTACTTTTAGTGCGATTATTTATTTATAAAGCAGTTTGACATTAAGCTATTAAGTACAATTATTAAACTGTGAAAAACTGTTAGTGATTAAATCCTTAACGTGTTAATCTTTTATTTTTTAACTATTTGCCCAAGCGATGAGCGCATTCTATGGAATTATTGTGTGCTATGGAATTCTTACTGCATCTCTTAACGGATTATTTGGCATTTGGCATGGGGTATAAAAGACTGACAAAAAATGCATCGTCACAATGAAAATAACACCTGTTTAAGCGTAATTTCGATTTGTTTTATTTATGTGTTGATTGTTTGATTTATTGATAATAAACTTCTCAATGCCCAGGAGCATTTAACTTTTTTTCTTACATTTTATAGAAACAAGTTTTTTATTTATTTATTTATTTTTTTGTTTTCATAAAAATTTCAATTTGTTTTCTCGATCTTTCATGCTTTTTTTGATTCAATGAAATTTTTTCAATTTAAATGAAATTTTCGTGACACAGTTTATTACTTACCATTATATGCATTCAAGTCACATTTCGTGTACATCTGGCTAATGATGAATTTAATGAAATTTAAAAGAAAATGAAATTGAAAATTTTCTTCTCTTCGTTTTTGTTCACCAGTAAGATTTTCGGGTAGAAAATAGTGTGTTCAAAATTCAACTTAATTCGTATATTGTGAGAAAGAAGAAACGAAAAGAAAAAAAGATATGAAATAGAAACTTTCAAGTCAGGCTATTGGAAATGCTTTAACACTTCTAACAAAACTTTCGGGCAAGTGTGTGTGTGCATGTGATGACATATCGTTTCCTGTGTCAATCATAACACTCTGTTCAAAACGATGGCAGCAATTTATGTCAATCGAAAAGCTCTTAATACGGAAACGGAAATGAAATAGTTATATACTTATTGCAACTGCTGTACCATACATGTGATGCGATATCATCATATAATCTCGCTTACAAACATATACATACATATATGTATATATATCTATCTACTTATACATCATACGTATGTATATATATGCGCATACATATACATTTGTAACCAGCACTAGATATATGCATTGACACACTATCTCAAGAGTCTACGCACGTAATGCTTTTCTTTTGTAAGCAACGTTGGAAACATTTCTTTCGTATAAACTAAAGTAAAGAAGAAAAGCAAAAAGAGCAAAAAACAAAACTAAGAATATATGACTGAATTGAGAGTAGAATTTATATATACATATATATATTTTTTTTTTCCTAAACTTATGCTTCCATGTAGGTATGAGTTTCAAGTTCATTGTGTATACTTACTGAAAATCGCTTTCTTTCCGTCTTTTTAAGTGTCAGTTGTAAAAACTTTTCATCATCTTTATTTCGTTTTTTTCTTTTTGTCATTTTTTCTTTTGGAGAATGCATATTTAAACTTCTTTTACATGTAGGACATATGCAAACCACTCGCAACACTCGAATGGCGGTTTGACTTAGTCATTCGGTCTGTTACGTTTCTAAACTCATCGCAAATTTCAAGGGATTTAGCAAAGTTACTTACTTTATTTATTTATAGCTTTCCTTGACTTTTCAATTCGCTTCTAGATGACATTGTGGTCTTTTGTTTTAAAGCAAAACGTCTATTGAAAACGGTGGTGAACAAAGCGAATATAGAATGAATTACTTAGCAGAGATACTTGCCAATAGCTATTCTACAATACTTTCGCACTTTACTGATTCTATCTTTTTAAATTCATTTCATTTTCCTTTTCCATGCTGATGATGACACTGTTTTAAGCATTCTTTGATTTTCCGAATGAATACATTTTTCGACGTACTTAAACAACTATTGCCATTTTGTTGAGTTACTGTAGCATCTATTTGTCTTATTTTGAGATTTTTATACGCATATTCGAATTGCGAAAGATTTACAACCAAACATGTGAACTGAAGACTCCATAGCAAGGGCGAATCGGAGGAAATGATTCAGCCAAAAATCTTCTGTCTATTACTTTACGCAGGTAAAACTTCAATTAGAAGAACAAGTTCGATCTTAAGTTCTATTTGATATTCCTCGCCAAGTTAAACCCATAGTCAGCCAAATATGTCTGCTGTCTTGCCGGTCAAACATGATAAATATGAGTGCCAAAGTTGCTGTCTAAGGACCGAAGTAAGAAAGCAGTCTATAATGTACAGCGGGGAATTTCGTGGTTTATTTATTTTACAACCCGACAGCTTTGAATAAGACTTCGGCTTGCTCTCCACAACTACCGCTTCAAAATTTAGCTCTTTACTGGCGGGGATACATAAATGGTAATCAAAACGCTTCTGGCTATGATGTTCTGGAGTAAAGATGGAATCATGTATGCTCATATACTGCAGACACAGTTAAGCCATGCACTTTAAATAAAGGAAACTCTCATTATCACGCAAAAAAGTTCAGCAAAATATAGCCGTTCGTTGAAGTTTAAAAGTCGCACTTTCTAAAATAAGACGACAATATTGTGGCGGTTCTTCGGAAAGTAATCTACGTCTTTCTTGAGGGGCATGCCTCGTTTGTTAAAAACTTCGAAGCCAAGGCTAGTTTAATTTTTCTGTAAACCATATTTGAGTTGGATATGGTGAGGTTCACAATTGTTTTATTGATATCCAAATTTTTTATTCACTTAAATGTTCTCCGTTCTCTTTAAGGATATTAATCAATTCCTCGAATTGTCTCATTTTCCATTGATTCTTCATAATGGAAATAATATCAGACATACGCCCACACATGTTGATATTGTCTTAGCTTTGGAAGTAACGTATAAAGAAGCATATCCTTATTCGCTGGTATCGTAGATATATATTGGATTTTTCCAGCTCATTAAATTTGAAAATCAAAAACACGCTTCGGTCGTACGTTTACAAAACACCAGTAGATTCTTAAGAAATCTACTCATCCTGTTGGCAATTGCGGACTGAATCTTGCCATTCGGAACGCGTAACGTTGTAGATACCTTGAAAGTATCTGGAGAATACAATATCCATAAAATAATTAACTTAATTAGGTGAGTAAAAAAAAAAAGAACCGACATTCTTAGCTGCTAGTGCTCATCCGACTTTCAGTCCTGAAAGTTTTATTTTCGCGCTGTAAGCAAACTGTAACAATAATAATCATCATTTTGTTCTCTGATCTCGATCAATGGTAGGAGAAAATTGTCGGTACCTCCCAGTTTTCGTAGTCCCATGTAAGAAAACGATATTTTATTATGCGTATGCAAGAGAGAGAGAGAGAGGAGGAAGATAAAGTGCCCAGACGCTTGCGTAGCTAGCTTTGCTTGCAATACTGCTCTCTATTTTGTGTTGGAGAATGAATGAATAAAAGAAAATAATTGAAAAACCTTAGGTTACCCGGTATGTAAATGCGACTGTCCTTGCCTTCGAAATGTATTTGAAAATTTGTATTTATGTAAGTGTTTAAGTAGGTTATGAAATTTATATTTGATAGAAAGATGTTGTAATTGTTTTTTCTATAAATTTAAAAAGTAACAATTCGATATAAGGTTTGACATCTATACCGCGTACTTATTCAAAAAATCGCAATAAAAAAATTCGACTCAAACCGAATAAATTCATTTTCTTTTTTAGTATTTGGATCGGTATAATTTCGCATGTGAATGTTTGCGTGCCAATGTGCGTGTGTGTGTGTGTTTGTGTGTGTGTTGCGAATATAAAATATTGAATGGACAAATATTGTACAACGTGCATGGAATTATATGCTTAAAAAAAAGCTCTATTTTTGCTGACGTCTTTCAAAAAAAACGTTCTTCTTTTTTTGTTAACTGATTGCTTTGGTCTGCTTGCAATGAACAATGTATCGTAGCAATATTTTCAAATGATTTGCATATTTCTATTTATGCATTGTTGATTATTTACTAGCCGAAGATATATTAACTTCATTCATTCATTTGTTTTTCGAATCAATTATCTGAGAAAAAATGTCTTTTCCTTTTAATCTCGTGAAAGAATAGTTGAACTCACTTGACTATATACACCAGTGACGAACTCACAGTGGAAAAAAATGCTATATGAATGCATTTGCTTATAAAATAAAAAAACATATGAGAATTGTCCTTGAAAACTCAATCTGGGGACTTTGTTTATACCAAGGTCAAGAAATATGAAAAATTACTCGAAGACTCTTTATAACCGAGAGCAAGAAATGTAAAAAACCTTTCTACGATATAACTGCAGATGAGAATTGATTGCGCTAAGTTCACGTCGTACTTGTCTTTAGCAACGGCATCTATCAGCTGAATTGTGAACAACATCACAAGCTATAAGGCATTTTTTTATATGTAGTTTACGGACCTTAACAGCGTCAAACTAACATCAGAGTTGTCGTATGGCTATTCCTCGGGAATATTAAAATTGATATAAAGGCAAAGCAACCATAAGAAGAATATAGTTAACGATCAGTACACAAGGCCAGATTTATAGATATTCAAAGAGGTCTGAGGTGTAAAGATGATTTATAACGCCTTGGTTGACGAGTATCAAAAGGTCGGCTTGACTCGTATATATTTTTTTCTGGTTTTAATACTCTATTGCTTAAAAAAATTCGGAGTGAGATAGAAAAGGAGCATTACGAAAGTGGATATACATCAGAAAAAGAAAAAAAACAAAGAATGCATTAAAATGGTAAAAAAGAATCCGATTTACATTTTGATGGATTTACACGTTAAATTATAAGTTTTTATTGCAATCTTCCAATAAACATTCATTTTAAGCACTAGTTACACGTAAAACATTTTGAGAAAATGCTGCCATAGTCTAACTCTAAATACTTTTATTAAATCACGCTTGTGTGTGGCACCTGAGAAAAATTGAGGAGAATCGAAGTTTTGTCAGACAAAAAATATGCTTATACGAAGAGAAAGAGAAAAATTCGGGCTTAAGGCACTCGGTTGCCCATAAGGTGTGTAGTCGGCAAAATACTAAACATCATAAAAAAAAACTATGCTATGCGTTGTCAAGGGATTTCATTAAGAATTTCTTTATATTCTTCATTAAACGGATTTATTAAAATGTTCTCACGTAATTTTGCATTGAAGGAACCCCATGAGAGTTCGTTCCTAATCGGATAGGGCTCCTTCTCAAGACCACTGTGATACAAATACAATTCGAAATGGCGAATGGCTTGACAGGAGAAGAGGAGAGAATAAATTAGGAGAGAAGAGAAGAATAGAAAAAGAAAGCATAGAAAAGAAAAGAAAAATAAAGAAAAGACAAGAGATATGAAGAAGGTCATGGTTTATAAAAACAGCTTTCGGAAAAATTGGTAATTTATTTGCTTTTGTTGCATTTAACAGCAATTCGCCTAAATTTATACAAAATTGAAGGCTCATTTTCGTACAACACGATATTGAACGTAGGCTATACTCAATGATATGATATTTGATCTCTTAAAGCCTCGATACTTTTTCTAGACGAATTTTGAAAATTTTATCATTCTTCTGAAGACAAAGATGACAAATTTTCTCCGCGAAATCAGAATAAGCGATGAGAATCATTTTTGGGGATAATAGTCTGGTATCAACTTGAAGTCTTACATGGATATGTGTTCCACGCAATACAAATAATTCCATATAAGAAAAGAGTCAGCCTTCAGTGCGCCGCTAACGATCTTGCTTTTTCTTCAACGAGCAACAAATTTGTATAAAAAATCATTGTTGAATACAGGTTCATATATGGTCTTAATAGCAAAGGAGTGACTTGCAAAGTTGATCTTGAGCGAATCCTTCTAATTAATAATCGTATTCTGAGCAACATCACAGGCTGTTGACCTGGCAACCGTGACTTATAATAACAATGATATTGAAAACTTTTTGTGACTATTGCTATGAAATATCAAATTTGATACACAGTCACAAAAACCATGACAAGAGAACAATGTTTTTTTTTTATGACTGGTGGCCAGTCGCAACAGTAGAACTTCTATGCGTTTCTTTTGTAGCAGTATTCGCGAGTGGTATATGAGCGTGTGGGCTTACGTGAAGTCCAATCGGAGTTTGTGTTAGCCGAAGACGACAGCAAATTTATTCATAAATTTTTCAAATATGGGTCAGTATTCTTATTGAAACGAACGAAATGACGAATTTAATATCTAGAAATTGCACTTTGGCTTCTGGAAGGTATTTTCGCATTTAGTTCTATATCATGGCCCACAATTGCGCAGACACAATCGCACTTTCACAACCAAAAGAAAAAGTCATACTTTCAATCCACAGTGAAAGGTGTAATTCTCCAGCACAGAAAGCTATCGATGGGTGCGACTATATAGTATATGCAATTTAGAAAAAGTTCTGTAGTCGGTTTGCGGCCCCCGGTATCAAGTAAACTCCATTTTAATTCGAATGCGTTAGTCGACAGAAATTCTACGATCGAAAGACTTTTCTTTCGATAATACGAAAAATGCATACTTTATCGACACCAGAAAATTCACTACCCGCAGCCAGCGAGTCGACAATCGACAGCTATCACATAGGTCACAAACAGGTCACATTTCACTTTACAACATATCTCCTGTGTAATTGTTGTTGGTTCCGATACATTTTTTTTAGTCATTAAAAGTACTTGGCAGAGTTAGTCCTCGTTGTGGTTTTATAACGCAACAATACAATGGGTGTTTTCATAACGCAACTCCCATGAGCGGAGCAAATTGAAATGGTACTCCTATACCGCGTCTCCTTCGCGCCAGCAAATTTCGACAAACCAAATGGCTTGAAAGACTTATTTATGGCTGGACTTATTCGATCGTATTCGATAAGCGTTTATTGTTGGTGTTGATAAGTTATTCCCAATTCCAGTTTCCATAAAAATAAGCAAATCTTAAAGAATTGCTTTCTTTCAATGTGTTAGTTTGTCCGGGTTTCTTACAACACGGATTCCATAAAACGCGCCAACGATTTGCTTAATTTTTTGTTTGAATTAATCCTGACTTTCATAAAACATTGTTTATATAAAATGTATGTAGAACGCGGCATGAATGAACGCATTCTTAGAGACATGACTGTAATATCGAGCAAATAACGAACTAAAATGTCTACTTATTTTAGAAAATCTTTTATTGGCTAAAGGAAAATCTGAAGCACTTTTCCTATTGTGCCCCCAGCCGAACTTTAGCGCTTTTCCTGAGGATACGTTATTTTCGATTTATTTTTCAATTGTAAAGAACGGCACACAAACAACTACGTTCTGAGTGTGTAAAGCAGTTTAAATCAGACTAAGCACAATGTGATTTCTTACAACAAATTTACCAGTAATTTAGGGTCTATAGGGCATTAAAAAATGTCCACATTGTTCTTCACGTTTGTTTTCCAACATTTTAAAAAACGATAACGATAACGATAAGAATTGTAATGAGACGAAAAAGTCGAGGGTAAACTTGTTTCGTTCACGTCTTACTAGGAGTATCATTTATGACCATTTCCGTTTTATAATGGCATTCGTATGACTTGTACATTTTTACGACATATTTAAAAATGTGAACAAAATTCCGGCTTATGTCTAAGTAGGAGAATATGCGTTTATGTCCAGAGTTTTCTTTGCGTTTTTGTTTTTGTTTGTGCTTTTTGCTTTTTGTTTTTTGCTTTTTTGTTTTTTTTCTTTTTCCCTACACTAACCATTTATACAACATTAATAACTTCCTGTATACAACAATTACTGGTATTTGTAATTTTATGAGGGCACAGTAGTAATTGATGATGATGACGATGATATATTGTGTATTACATTGAAAGGATTCTTGGATTCTAAGGATTATTTTGATGTCTTGCAAAGAGTGAAAGAATGAATGAATAAATGTAAGAGAGAAAAAACGTGAGGAACTTTTTAAATGGCCAACCATTATCATAAAAGGGATTAACGCCCCTTCAGTGTCTGTAGTTTGTATTATTTGAGCGCAAATTACCGCAAATAACCGCCAAGTGTGATTTAAATGGGCTCGAGTGCCACTTGTCGTTACTGAGTTGTTCGTTTATGAAGTGCCATAAAAACGCGGCCACTATGGAATTTATTGCAATGCAAGAAAATGAGAAGACCAAACGAGCAAAATAAGTCACAAACAAAAGGAATTGTTAGCTGCAGTTACAGCGCGAACAACAACAGCAGCAACAGCAGCAGCATTGGGTTAATAGATGAGTCACGTTTCTCATATAAAGTAAACTGTCTAAGTATATGGTTTAGGTATAAGTTTTCCTTTCCGACTGTTCCACATAAATGAATGGCTGCGAACTAAGAAGAATGACTATGTAGATGAAAGGGCATGTGTCGCCTTGAGTATGCCGCTAACAACAAATCGAAATCAGTCACATTGTGGACATTATGTCAAACAATTTAAAGTGAAAACTACAAATTCGTGAGAAATGACACGAAAGCGATAAAGCACTTTTCGTTGCGAATTTTGCTTCTAGTTGCGAGTTGATTGGTGGACTACGTGGTTGGAAATCAACGAGATTTGCAGTTACTTGAAACTTTAATCGTTAAGAATAAATAAGCGAGTTATAATCGCTTCTTTATTACGATTATAATGAGAATACAAAAAGGAAATATTAGTCAAAAGGCATCAACATATTAAACATAACTTAATACATTTTAAAAAATCCAAGCGATTTTTAAGTTTACTCATTAGCAAAACACATGGCAAACTTTCATGTACTAGTAATAAATGTAATAAAATGTAGGCGTTGAGATTTTATCTTTTAACGGTAACGGTGCTTATCTCATGTATTCCTCTTCTTATTCTATTCATTTTTTTCTTTCGAAATTGACGCCACTTTGCCGTGCTTCCAAAAAACTTCGTTACGCATTCTATTAGTTTGGGCTTAGCTAAGTTCAGTAGACCTTATTAATGATTTTGTTGTCTGGCTGGCTGCTTGCAAACGCATAAATTATCTTCCCTTTCTGTACGTACTTTCTCCTTCTATTGGTTTCATATTAAAACCTGAAATTCAAAAATTCAGGTTACACTTAAAACTTGTATTCAAATTTTCTCTGCAAACTTTTGCCAAGTTTTGAAGCAACATTTTTCGGTTACTCTATCCGCAATTTGGAATAATGCCACAAATGCTTGCCTTTTTTCATTGTCATGCTGTGTGCGAGAAAGAAGACAAGTTGTTCAAAGTTATCACTAATCAAAGTTATTCACTAAGTGTTTTAGTCGCAGAGAGAGCATTAAAAATTCAATAGCAAGTCATTGCCTTTTGCCTTTCCTTCACCTATAGTTAATTTAAAAGTTAGAACATGATTAGAACTAAAGGCAGCAGCTTTGACAGATTAGGTTGTATGATAGCACTCCGCCTCGGGACAAGTAAATTTCGCTCAATCATAAGGCTATTGGTGAACTCCATTAATGGGATATGTTTTTTCCCAAAGGTGAAAGCCCTCCTAAATGAGATGCATAGAAGTATTTTCATATTTTCACTTCTTAGGAAAACTTTGAATTGTGGTCTTGAAGGCATTAACATATGAATTTACCTATAAATAGGACGTAATGTTCTGAAATAAATTGGAAATCAATCCTAGTTTTGAATTATGTAAAGTAGGCTTTTTAATTTTCACAAAACCTTCTTAAAGCGAATGCATTTTTTAAAATTTCCTATTTCATTGCAATTCATTTGGAAAGTGCAGAACATATGTCGGCTTTTTTTTTCTAGCCTCAATTGGGAGAATGAAGAGCGGAATGTTTACACCGTCGTCAACATAAGATGCTGATGCGAAACTGCTGAAGTTAAATGCCGAATTTCTCGATTATGCACGGTATAGTGCAGGCAAATATTATGAGGGGCTACGCGAATATTTGCAAAATATTCCCATCTTCTTCGGATCGTGTCTGCTTTTGCGCTCTTCTATTAAAACACACCATCGACCTTGCAAAATACAAAAGCTTCATTTATAATTTTGAAAAATCAATTTAATACTAACTCTTATATCCATCTATGCATCTCTGAAGAATATTCCTCGCCTTGCAATGCGTATCATTGCATATCTGTTTGATGGGGTCGGCTGAAGGTTTATACGGCCCCCGCGTCCGGGTAGCTGCTATTACTTGAATGCTTTTGAATGGTACAGTTTCATAGCGCCTGACATTATTATTATTGCTTACCAAGGAGCCAACTATTACTTTGATGTCAAGTGCAATGATCTTCCAGGTAAGCTTTTTCATTCGACTGCCTCCTCAGTAAAAAGCAAAAAAAAAGAAGAAAAGAATTAATTTACTTCTTTTTCTCTTTTTTGGTTTGCAAAAGAAGAATGGATAAGCCCTATAAATTGAGAGGTCTATACACCAGTAACGTGAAAGGCAGAAATTTTTCTGATGATCCCCTTTGTTGAGCGACAAAGATGTACCGGTAGTCAGTACAGTAATGTCAAATTCCAAAGAAATTTCCCAGAAGAATGGATTGTAAATTTAGGCTGCCTGTTTGTGTAATAATGATTGCAGGAGAAAAAGAGTTAAAAGTAAAAAACCAGCAGAATTCTGCATAATGCAATGCAGCATACTTGCTGGCACGAAAAATTTCATATAAGTTGATGTGCAAGTTAAAAAAGGAGAAAGGTTGCCTAAAGATGTTGACCTTTCTGCACTCAAAAACTAGATGCTCAGCTGACTCTGCAGAGTTGCATTCGTCACAGATATTAGATGGGATTGCCTTGAGCATTTTTAGGTAGACGTTATCATATATGTGATTACGCACGAGTCTGTTGTGTGTTTTACTTTCCCATGTTGTAAATTTGCCATTCGACAGGAAGTCATAGGCCAGGAACGGACCAATCCTACGAAAAAGATGATAAGTTTTTTCCCGAGCGATTTCATGATATTTATCCTTCTCCTGATGGAAAGGATCGTGCCATCAAATTGTCTGTTCGTTTAAACTGGAACCACACTGGCCTGGTACCCAGTGACATTCTTCAAGCAGAGGGTCATTTAAAATATCAGAGATTCCCGCACCTCTTCTGCATAGAGCTAAAAAGATCGAAACTCGACAATGAAACCTACTTAACACCATACACAGTCAGTGCCCATATTTGCGACCATTCTCTTGTAGAGCGCTGAGCACGATGACTGCAGGAACAGTAGGCAGTGCTGCTATGTTGTGCATAGCCAAGTTGAACTCAATGATGGTAAACATCAATCTGAAACCGTAAGCATACGATTACATTTTGTTTACATAGGCATTAGGAAGCCGCAATATGCCGGATATATTGACCATATGATTTCGATTTATATTCATATACACATTGTGCGTGTGTTTAGATGCGTACAGTAAGTTTGAAATTTTCCTAGAAATATATGGCATATTGCACTCATAGTGTTCTATTTCTTATAAATGCGCTCATTCAAGTTGTACTTGCAATAACGCATTCTGCTATGACTGTCTTCGCACTTAAGTCAAAGTTGTTGCTTGATGGATAAAAACGATCATACCAATAATCAACCAAAAACAGTTTTTATTGTAAAAGAAAGAAGGGAGGAAAAGAACACATTTGCGGAAGATGAGAAAAAACATATGGAATGAAGGCCACAACAAGACATAGAAAAGCATGTGTTACTAAAAAAAAGTGTTCAAATGGAAAAAGGAATAATAAAAGCTTACGTTAACAACTTGCGTAGTGAGTATAAAAAATAAATTTTATTAAAATAATCAGAAATTTCTTTACAGTGTTTGTGAGTATTTTTGTTTTGAAATTAAAACAAGTAAGAAAATTAAATTCGGTCGGGACTGAATCTATTATACCCATCCCCCTGTATCCCAAAAACCTGCGGAACCAAATCTCCGACATAGTTGGTGACATTTGGTGCATTGGCATTTTTCTTTTCTTTGTTGTGTTACCACTAGCTTCTTAGGCGATGTCTTATGCAATGGAATGGTTATACATAGGGACGTATGGATATGTTTTGCTCAAAAGATCAATGCCATTAAAACTTGATCGGTTGAAACCCTTTTTCTCTCCCACGCTTTCGTGCTACATGAAAATATTCTGACAAACTAAATCAAAGTGAAAAATTCGAATAAGTCGAACCATCTTTTGAACCCCGTCCCACACAAGCGTTCTTATGCTAATATGTTTGTATAAGTTTTAAAATTATACGATCATCCAGAATTGTGATTTGAAATAAAAATTAATCGGGCCAAGTTTAGGTGGGATAGGTCTATTTCTCAGATTTCTTCCGTTGTAAGTGGGAGTACGTTATAATTCCTGCTGAGAAAAAGGCATATTAACCGTAGCGTGTTAATAGTCTGTCTTGAATTTGTTGCTATATTTGGACCATAGTGGCCTATTTTTTCAGATCCTCCTTCATATAAGACCTGGCCAGCTATGATTAATTTTCAGCAAACTTCTAACTTCGGATTGTACTGGGAGCACTGAAGGGTCGGTCTTGTCTAATTACACTCTTTTTAAATTAATTTTTGTTTTATAAGAGAAAATATATGATGTTATTAGGTAGTTGAAAAGATATTGAACCTTCTGGGGATAGAAATTCGCAAATATATTTTAACTTGTAATAGGAAAATTGAAGCATTCCGGTATTCATATATAAAATTTTTCCTTTTTTGCTATATGCACACATAAGTGTGCAGCGTTTCCTTTTCACACTAAATCCTTACGTTATTTATAACCTGACACAACACGAAACATGAGCGATTGTTGCACGTCAACCTTTCAACACTGCAGCAATTAAACAAACGAACAGGTATTTTACAAATTAGCAAACAACTTTTTACTTCTTTTTCATTTTTTTTTGCTTTTGTATTCTTTAGCCACTACCGAAAAACGAAGGTTACCTCATTCTATAGTGCCCTTTGCAACTCTGTCAAAATCACATAAAACGAATTCGCTTTAACCACGAGTTCGTGCTGCGGTTCCTTTTACATACTTGTGTATTTATCGGCCTTGGAAATGATAGGCGCAGTTTTTCCCAGTGCATTTTTTCTAACGTACGAGAAAGACTTAAAAGTGTTTAGCACTTCGATAGCGATTGTTCAAGTTTCGTCTTACGCCGTAAGTAATTTTTTTGTTTATTCTTTTAAACCTCAAGCAAAAACCACTTACACCCGTTTTGTCATTTAGAAAAGAGAAACTGTACAAAGGGGAATAGAAACTGTGCATATACACGGAATCATGTATATGCGCCTGCATATGCTTCACAGGGAAACAAATTTACATATATGCATGTATCACAGGTATGTGCCCATGTACATGCACGTATATATTTGTAAAACAATGGCTATGTTTCTGTGTGTAAATCACAAGCAGATTAAGATAACATTTATGAGTCGTGACAATGCAAGTATATTTAAACATATGTGTTATTGTTCACCAGTATTTGAACATAAAGAAAATCCATGTTTCGTTTTTATATTTCATAAAGGAATTTACTGATTAATTATTTTTGAAAAATTCTCTTTTCATAATCTGCTGAATAAACGTAGGTAGTGAGCAACGAAAATTCTTTACAAATTACAAGTTTTTGAAGGTAATGTTCACAAGTAATATGATTTATTAGTAATAATTATTTATATATATACATATATATATATATATATATATATATATATACTATATTATAACGTTGTACTAATAATAATTATTATTAATTATAAATCAAATTATCGTACCAGTAAGACCCGAAAGTCTCTTTCGGCATAAGACGTTAACAAGACTGTAAATAAGGAGAAGATGTACTTGTCCAAATCAGTCATGTGTACTGCCTTTAGAATTTGCTTATGTTGTCGCTTCATTAATAAATTTTAATCAATCAAATTTAATAAGAGAAGGTATCTGGATCGAGCAGGAATAAAGAAAGCCTTCACTTCTATTGCAAATCCACTTTAGGCTGTCAGATACCTTTGGTCAGCCAGGATGACTTTCATCAAACTTCATAAATGCTACTTCTTCATACATGTATAGCGGGGCATAAGTATGAATAATCTTTTCAAGAAATATTACAATTTTGATGTTCAAAGTGCAGATGAACACCGATGATATATTCATATAGTTGCGTTCATTACACCAAATATGCAAATATGCAAGCGGTGTTGATCCATAGACGACCTCACCAGGTGGGAAAAGCGTATAGTTAGGAGAAGGGAATTAAATGAAATTAGACAAATGTCAGACAAATCGATTCAATACAGCTTGAAGTCGGTTTTTTGATGCATAGTCAAGATTATCGTATACTTTCGTACCGTACATGATAAGCGGAATGACAGTATATTTAATTGATCATCCTGTGAATTAAATTCAAATAACCGACGATGACGTGAGCCAAAGTTTCCTTAAAATATAATATTCCCGCCTTATTATGAAGGCGACCTAGTCGTCCACGATTCAATACATCCGCTGTCAGACTATGCCGGTAGGATTCGTGGTAGAGCAGGCAATGGATTTTGTTAAATTTAACATGAAGTAACAAGTGTCGCAACGCTTATGTGTATTTCATGCATCATCATCATATCATACATATCTATATCATACATACCTTTGTCATAACATATATGCTAATTTATCATACTTTCCGCGTGTGATTTTGAATTAATTATTGTTATTTGTGCAAGTTTCCATTTAAAAGGAACACAAGGCAGAAATTAATGTAACGAGCCGTGTAAGTGTAAGCATTCTATGTCTTTATTGTAACAAAACAGAAACAGAACAGACTTTAGAGATCGTTGGAAACGTTCTGTTGATATACGTAAGCTATCGCCGTAACTTTACATAAGCGAAGCGCAGGCATAGACATAAAGTTAAATAATTTATAGATCAAAAGCTGCATTTATTGTAACAACAGTGAGTTTTTAGCATGAAGGAATTCGGCTCAATATTGCAAAACTCGCTCAGGATATGTTTGCAGTTCTAACCTGAAATGTTCTCCTCTTCCCGCTGTCATCCGCAGGTATCACTTTTTCCGATTAACACTGGCTTTAATAGATTATTTACTGTTTGCTCGAACTGTGCTTCGATTCCTAAAATGCTCGCTGATTCTTTTAGCAGTAGCCTTAAATAACCAGATTTTTTTTGAGATGGAATTCGCAAATTGCCTAAAAAACGGGGAAAAGTCGTAGCTAGCGATGGATAATACTTTGAATAAAATCTATTCTACCCTTTTCTCCGAATAAAGCTTCAATGTTACAAAAAAGCCTCAACTTTGTTTGTGCGCATAATAACATAACCGACCGAGAAAAACCTTCATAGAAGAAGAACACACTTTGTGGCAATACTCTGTGGTTTGTAATGTTGTTGTAATATTGTCACATTTTTTTAATTTTTGTGGCATTTATTAAATTTGTTGAAGGCTTGTGGCATAAGAAAGACCGACCACATTATACTGTGTATAGCTGAATTATTTAGCAGATTCCTTACATCGGGACATGTGTTTTCCTGTTAGTTGAGCATATTGTGCAAATTGGGTTCAGAAAACAAATTTGATCTCCATTTCACTTTTTTTTTCATTTAAATTTCGTCCAAAAATTCACTAAATAAATGGGTTTTTAATGTAATTCCACTTTCAATAGTTTATTTAACTTGACTCCAATTGGTCATCACAAGTGAATTGTTCAGGAACAAAACAATTAAACATAATGACAAAATTATTGGAGAGCTTCGTGCAAATGAAATTTCCATTCAACTCGAACAATAATGAAAACGCAACAATGGAAACGGAAATCGCGCACTGTCCAACGAAAAGTCATAAAATGAAACAAAACAATTTGTTGCGGCTCTTAACACAGTTGCTGTTTGCCTGCATATAAATTAGTAAATAACACGCTTTTCTCGTTGTTGTTCATAATTTGTTAAAATTCTAAAATTTAAATTATTATTGTTTTTGTTGTTAGGTTGTATTGAATTTTCAAAAGCTAGCGAAAACAAAAAAGTTAATGCAAAGTTAATAAAATAGAAAATAATGGAAAAGTTTTAATAAGGAAATCTGAATGCATTTATTAGCAAAGAAAAAATGCAATATTAGACTTAAATTCCAGTTGAAGATGGGGCGGTACTGTCTGCTTAAGATATTAAACCGTTCAACAGGTAAACAAAAAATATGTTTTTCTAGAAAATAGAAAGAATAGTTTCAAGTGAATGGCAAAAAATATTTTACTCAAGGTACTATCAATCTAGCTAATCTAGGAAATTTCTTCATCTCACTACTCCGATTGTAGTAATCAAATGGTATGGGGTCTTTTGAGGTCCCATTTTTTGGATATCGTAAAACTTGAAGCGTCGCTTAGACACACAATAAATTATTGCTTGAAGCACAAGAAGGAAAGTCTAGCAAATACATGTGGTAGCAGATTCCAATTCAGTGGGGGAATCCTTTCAATCTATGACGTCTTGTAGGACATTGCAGGCGGTGCTATCGAAGCATTTCGCACCCAAGCCTTTCTAGCCTTAGTGCAACCCACACAGCCAACGCATGACTGATACTTGCAGGCATACTCGGCTCTACCTTCCATTGTGTCCATACTCTGTGAGGTATAAATATACTGAGTGCTCGGTCAATAAAGACGATAAGGCCAAGACCTCTCAATTTACCTCCTCATATCTATTTCTCCACACCTATTTCTCCACATTTCTTTTTCCCCATCGCCGTGTTACACCTATAGGAGACATCTCCTGACTGTTAACAGTTTTGATTGTTGCCACTGCTTATTTTTATTATGCATTTTCCATCACCTGCCACTTTTCCTCAATTAAGGAGAAAAGTAACGGCCATCGCATTTAGGTCTTTCCTTTTTTTTGGTGTAGAACCCGAGTTATCAAAGCTTCTAATAACCATGTTGCGCACGTTTTATCAAAATAATTTACACCACTGTGTAAAAATTAACGCTGCGATTTTAATAAGTAATGAAAGACATTACTTTCACATAAAGGAATCACATTTTTATACAAAACAGCATTCAATAAGTTCGTAGGATGACCTATAGACGTTCGGCACTATTGACGAAACCATAGCCTATCGGCTTTATGAAAAACTCTACCGCATTTGAGATTCGAAACCCGTGATCATTGAGGTGTTAGTCGAGACTCTACCTACTCGACCGAAGCGATATTTGATATTATTTCTACGTTACTATTTCGAACTTTGCCTGTGCTTCAGATACCTCTCAACGGGAAGACTTTTTAATTCTTAATAAAAACATTTCAAAGGAAACGCGCATTTTTAGACAAAATTTGTGCATTAAAAATTTGAGTTTAGGTGGGTGATGGACGGGAGGATTAAAAGTTTACCCTGAATCTGTATTCCTATTTCGTGCAGACTAATGAGAAATGTGGTATTCCTTCGCTGGTAAATATAACGACAAAAAAGATCGCATTATTTGTGTCTGACTGCTGCACTCACTATTTCGAGTGAACATTTCCCCAAATCTTTATGTCGAAATTTTCCCGAACCTTTTCGATGCAATTCAAATTTCGTCACTATTGCAAGTCCGAGTTGTTGAAAAAGTTTTCGAGCTATCGCATTGGGTAGCAGTCATGATGCCTGTCGATGAGGTGGTAAACCCAGGTTCGCATCCTGGCGCGGAAGACACCGTAACTACTTTTTGTTTTTACTAAGCTACATATGGAGCAAATTTCGAATGAATGGAAATAATTCAACTGATTGGGAGTAAACACACTTCTATATTAATTGCGGTGTTTTCTTTCCTAAATTACATAAAATAAATAGCAGACCTCTGGAATTGAGCCAAGGACCGAAGACGGCGAGAAACGCCATGACTTAGTCTTTCATGCCAGTCAATTTCATGCTGATATGAATATTGAAGGACGAATTTGGGTTATGCTGACTCTCCTCTAACATCTCACATAATATTTTCTCTCCTACTGTACGTCGACAACCAAATCATGTTATCTGTGTGCTATTGCTTTTACATAATATTATAATATAATAATGAAATAAACAAATATTGTGGATTTAAGCTTTGAATGCATCAACGCCTGCTCCCAAGTAACATTTCTGGCTAAATGCTTAATTATTGTTATAATGCTTAGTTATGTGTTAACAGAAACAAAATATGTTTTCGGCAAAACGCATATAACCGCAGATGAATTTTGAAATAATATGCATTTATTATGTATAAGCATACCAGTGTTTACCTGCGGATGAACTTTAACCCATATTTAATGATAGCTTTTCGAATAGAACCCAGTAATTATCAGAATAATTTATTGTACCACTAATGACGATTTGTTGATATTGAAATTTATTTTTCTAGCATTTTTAGTTTTTATTTTTATAATTTTTAATTTTCGTTTAAAAATTCGGACCAATTTAACGGCGTTTTCCGCATAACATTTTTCTGTTTGTTAAAACAAACAATGAAAAGTTGCTGTAGGCAATGATCACCTGTGTATTCTTCCATAGCGACTTTTATGTTAAAAGATAAGAGATGTTTTTTATACAATTCTTGGCACGAGTACAGTAAAGCAATATCGGGGTAAGAATGTGCTTAAGAACTTGTTCGATCCATTTGTAAAATACATTGGGAAATCTCGTGCAGCATTTGAGGATATCTCACTTGAGCCTATAGTATGTAACATAGGCCGAGAATGTGTCGGTTTTCCAAAAGTTACTACAGCTGAAACATTAACATTCGCACATAACAATTATGAGTTATGGAGTATGTACTATTTGGCTGCACCAGGTATGTACATCTGAAACAGGAATTTTCGCACTAGAAAGCTCACGTTTAGTGTATGAATTTGTTCAAAAATAATTTCTTTGAAATATTCCTCCCACTTGTCAATGCCTCACCAACAAAATTGTTATTCGTTTGAGGCAACCTAGTCATCGAGCCATTGTTGTGAGCAGTAAAGCACTGCTCAGCAAATACTTGTCCCATCTTGACTCGACAGCAAATATTTGTCCTAAGGACTTGAGTTTGGTGAACAAAACGCATTTTTAGAGAACATAACACTTTTTCTGGTGGGCAAATTCAAAGGTATTCTTTTCTGTGGAAGAAAATACCAGCGCTTTGATAAGGGCGATGTGTGACGGAAAGAACTGTTCGAAAAGTCACCATAGCCAATTTTGCTACCAATTTTTTGATGGTCGACATGTTAGTAAAAGTTGGTTCATAATTTTCGAATAAAGTTTCTCTTTTTGCAATGACATCTTCAAAGAAAATCCTTCACTGTTCTTCTCGATCTAACTGAAAGCCTTTGATAAGAAATTAAAGAGCTGTTCTTACATTTTTCAATGCTTCGCTGAGCTTAACTCCTTTTTTAAAACATAATTTCAAATCAACTCACCAATGTGACATTAAGTGACATAGAAAATCTCCCAATTGGCTAAAGTAAAATTTGCTTATCCGCACGTCTAATGCAAATGGAACTGGGTGTAATATAACATGCAGTGGCTGCAGATAAACAATTTTCGTTACTTTTTGATCAGGTGTTGTTATAATTATATATATAGTTTAAGTGTCGGATAATTTGGAAGCCATATTGAAAGGGAAATATGGACAAACAAGGTAACATGTACAAAAAATTATTATGCAAACAATGTAAAGCTATCGACTTTCTATATAGCACCTATATAAGCACTTGCTTGATACATTAATATTACTCCAGTGCCAGTGAAAAAACGGTTTTACGATAAGGGCCTTTATTAATAAAAAAAAAAAGATCCACGGTGTAAAGAATTCGTGTTCTCTTGCATGACGACTGCTGCAAAAGAATTTTATATATCGTTGTAACGCTTATAAAAAGCACGAAACTTTATTAGTGGGAAGGGCGAATTCTAAGTCGGCTTAACTAACTATTCGTCATATGTGATTTCGTAAGTCTGTTGGAAATACTCATATACGAAATTCGATTCCTTAAACTCGCGTCATTAATGTTAAAGCGATAAATCTACTATCAAGCGTAGAGAAAGTTTCATCGTAGGAAATAAATGTAGTTTACCGTAACATACCTAAGGGTAAATCCATAGGAGAACTTTAAGAAAAACTGTCGGCAAGTAGTTCTCATTAATAATAAAGTTTAGTTTCAGTGAGAACGTTAGCGCATAAGTAAGTGCATAACATCGAAATAAGTATGCGACGTCAGTTTTCTTACTTTTATAATATCAACAATAGAATCTACATAGTTAAGCTTACGTCGAATCTTAATATCTTCCAGCAACATATATGATAATGAATCAAATTTATTATTTAAAGCTTTAAGGCAGCGGTAGCGATATAAAAGCAAACGAGGAAAATTATTGCGCATAATTCCGAGTTGTTTAGCTGGTCTTTAGGAGCCTCAATAATTATTATTTGAAATACGCGTATTGCATATAATGATTTTGTTAAGCCAGTGGTTTGGCGGAATTGAATAAGCTAACAATAGAGCGTTAAATTAAAACTTCATGTTAGGAAAATTTTGTTTAAGGAAACTTTTGATTTTTCGAAATATTTTAAAACATATTTTGCGACTGCAGTGAAAAGAATTTGGCCCTTGGACTTCGGACCGCTGCAAAGTTGTTAAATATCTCTCGATATGGCGACTCTAATCGTTTAGATTAAATTTGGTCGAGATGACTATCGTATATTGATCATGATTTTTATACTCTACACCTCTTGTGGTGGAAAAATACATTAAGTTTGTGCGGATCAACTCAATATCTACAAGGACAGACCCACCTCTTATTATGCCAATCGAGCCGAAAATCACCTTCTGAAACATTTCCTAAATCGATCTAAGCTAATCTGTTCGTCCATCCGTATCGTTTTCTTTTGTTCATCTTGAAGGTCGCACTTTTTGAGATATTTTGATGATTGCCGTGTTAGCCGAGGTGATACTGTCAAGGGTTGTGAATTTTTTCAGAATTTTGATTTACTTACAAAACATAATTGCTTCCGACTCTATTAACAAACGCCATAATATATTTTGTGCCCGTTAGCGGGAAGCGGTATGTTGCTTTTGTCCAAACGTATGCAACAGTCAAAAGGAACGCCATGAAGCATATATACTATTGATCAGCATCAAATTCTTATATGAGAGCGTTCACATATCCGTGTATTACCTGCTTGAAATTTGGCCAAACCATTTGAAGTTTTCACAGGCTACTTCATAACGAAAATTAATCCAATCGGATAAACCACAAGCTTGGGGTGCAACATAAATTATTAACAACTATTTTGTGAATTTTTTGCGCGCTATTCATAAACGACAACAAACACAATAATAAATAAAGAAATTGCATAAAAGTGAAAAAAATCAGGTACGTCCGTCCAATGTTGTGGAATATGGAAATCATTTTTTTTCGTTTTTTTCAAAATTTTTTTTTTTTTAAGGAATAGGCGGATGACATAAGAGACTCGGCTAAAACCGAATATATTATTACTATAATTAACGTTGCCTTGACAAGGTTCGTGTTATTAAAGCTACGCGGCTATAGAACTGCATGAAGTGTTTCTTTAAAAGGCAGTTGCTTGCATACAAATAAGCAGCAACAATATAAACATTAGCCATAATGACAAAAAGTATATAGTGAGACTTACATTTTTTACCTTTTTCCACTCATGTCAATCCATATTTACAAAGTTTAAGCTCCTAAGCAGAAAACTAGTCATGTATGACGCATCGCTGCGTACTTTAGTGGCAAATGACCAAAAATGAAAATGAAAGCACTACACTGACAGCAATAAACATACCGTATATAACATAAATCAGTGTTGCCATTAACCCATCATTCACATGATAATCATTTTTTAAGTTCTGACCTGATTAAATAAGATGAAGTCGTTTTATTTTGTATCGATAGACCTTCGCATCGATAGAAATACACATAAGAGAAAGCATTGCTAGCATAATACCGCAATAGATTTACGTCGCATCGTTGAATGTTTTTTTATATTCCTCTCATACATATACGAACGAAAGAAAAATATCCGCTTAATATGTTCCCTTTATATATTTTCATGAACATTCTCATTATACACTTTGTCATTGAATTTTTAAGAAAATATGTAAAAAGTGCAATTACACAGACACAGCCTAGGAAAAGCATTTATATGTTGCATATACGTGGAAAGATGACATTATGTGCAAGTATGTGCTGAATATATAATTGTGATAATTGCGTATATGACGAGAACCTGGAGAACAATATCGTAATAGCTCGGCGTAATACTTTCGAATGGTTAAGAATAAAAGGCTTTGAAAAGTAAAGAGTATTCTGTGATTTCTACTGGAGATGACTTACTTAAGCTGAAGTAATGAATTAATGTCATTCGTATATAAATATAAAAAGGGTACGCTTTTTGTTACACTTGTTCTGTTATACATAAACTCGGCATTACTGACTTTCCTAAGAAATATTAATATACTTTGTCTTCGATCGTTTGTCAAATTTTAACTTCTCGGCGTGAAAATCATTCATTTAAGCTTTACGCAAGAACACAATATTTACCGACCGAAGTGCAAACAGTGTAATTTTTGGAAGTTTTGATTGACTCCAGTTCTATGCCAAAAAAAAAAAAATTCGAAGGCAAGATTCACTATTTTTGGTCCTCAATTAAGAAGAACATGCTGCTGAATCGTAACCAATGACCAAGAACACATGCATTGCGATATTGGAAGCGCGAAAAATAATGCTGTCGATCAGGATTAACATCGGCAGAATATTGTTAGTATTCCTATTTAGTGCGGTTAGGTAAACCAATGAAATAACCGCTGAAGAATGCCACCAATGATAATTGATATTTCAGCGTGAATGTTGGCGGCATCGAACACGGCTGTGCTACTATCCTACCCTATATATATTGGACATTCTCCCTTCTGATTAACATTTGTTTTACTCGACGATGGAATGTCGTTTTACACAATAACGCAGACAGTTGTGCTTTCGGCATTGAACTCATATCCTATTAACGAGATGGGAAAAATATATAAAGAGTGAGTGAACACTTCGAACGAACTATTTTTAGCTTTCTCTTGAAATAAAAGTTTTTCTTTCACAAACACGACGGATCAGGTTTAATTCTTACTTTCGATAGTCTTCTTGCAGTCCACATATTAATTAAAGTATCAGGTTTGCCTGAGTTCTAGCTTAGAAAATTCCAACAAGAGTGAATCTATTAATCAATCATTGGAATCCCGTTGTTTACATGCGTTTGCTTCAAGTAAACATTACTTTAGCCATGCGAGTTGTACATACTCCGTTTCAATTTTGCTCTGGCGTTTGATGGGAGCGTATTATGTTGTCCTATTCTATTGTGCAAATGCAAGTAACACCAACGCAGTACACTGAATGTATGCCCGTGTGTGCTTAGAAGCACTTACCCCTTTCTAATTGCTTTAATAAAACCTTGCACTCTTAAAAGGGAAACATTTGTATGCTTTTATTTTACAAACTTTTTCTTTCTCGTTTTTTCTGAAATATTGGTAGCTAATGTTAACATTATTGAAAAAGGGTTTAATTGAAATGGAAAAAAGATGTTTAAATAAAAAAATATTAGATTGTTCTCTATGGATGAGCGGTGAGTGAAGGAACAAAGATTTCACTTACACATGCAAAACCCATCTCATGAATACTTAATATGATTTTTTCTTACATTTTATTACTGGTTCGAAATAATTTGTCTATAACTTTCGCTTTGCTTGAGTGAAGCATTAGCACGAAGAGGTTTTGCTGTTCAAATGAAAGAAAAGAAAATGTGGAAAATTTCAGATTTCCAACTTTCGTAATTTCTAAGTAAAGAGCGAAAACCCACAAGTTTTCCTTAACGGAAATGGAGTTGCGTTCAGTTGATACTCCAGTGCGAGCTTCTGCTCTGACCAATTTAGCCTGTTTTCAATGCCAAACTGCGCGCAAAAACTTCCATTGTTTCTACCAGACTGGAAGTCGATATCTTCATTTTTGCGATCAGGAGAGTGCTAACAACAAATACCACACAGACACATAGACGGACAGACAGGGCTTAATCAATTCAGAATTTCATCCTGATCAAGAATATATATACTTTTTAGGTTCTCTCAAGTTTCCTTTGAGTGTTACATATATTATGAAAAAAGACAAAATGATTATACCCCCGTCTTATAGTGGTGGGTATAAAAAGTAAAAACAGTATTGTAGCACAGGACTCATCATTAAATAAATTCCTCGTCACTTCGCTTTATACAGTTATTCATATAGCGGGTTTCAATACAATGTCTTACATTGAAAGTGACCGAAAATTGCGCCGATCCGAACCATTTTGAGTAACTTTCGTCGTTGCATCAAAACATGTCGTTGTGACAAACTTCATCAAAGTATCTTAATAATTGTGGCCTGCAAGTTGAACACAAGAAAACAAGAAGGACAGACGGACAGACAAGCTTAGATCGATTCAGGAAGTGATTCAAAAAGTGGTTCTGGATCGATCGGTATAATAAAAGATGAGTGTAATTCAAGTCCATCTGGGTGTTACATGCATCCGCACAAACTTAATTTGCCCTGGTACCACAAGTGGTGTATAAGTACGATCAGTTTATGCCTTAGTGCAAGTAGGGTGTGTATTTTCTCATATACGGGGGTGTCCATTTTCTAGTTCCGAAAATAAACGTAAATATTCCCCTCTGCTTGAGATTTGGATCAAATTTGTTTTCAAAATATTCTTTGGTCCTTGCCCTGAGTGTAGGCTTATTTTTTATTATTTTTTTTTTACTTTTTTTTTATAGTGAGGATCAACTATCCGTAAAGGTTGATTTTGGAGCGATTCGTAAGCGGTTAGGGAATGATGTAACCATAATTTCGTAGGGTCACCAGTTGGTAGTGGATAACGCACTATGTCTATAAACAAAAAAGAGGCTTATTACGAAAACAATAAACCAAACCAATACGTTTCGTCAACGGAGAAAACCATAGAACACTATCAACTGATCTTTTATGGCAAACATTAGATGATTTCAATTTGGATGAGATGCGGCTTCAAGAAAATGGTGCAACATATTAAACATTTCGTGACCATTTGTTGAGGGAAAAGTTTAATGATCGTGTAATTTCCAAAAATGTTTATCTGAGCTCGGCAAAAGTTCGTGCGGTATAACTCTATTGGACTATTTAGTTTGTGGAGCACTAGCTTACTCCACTAAACCATGAACTCTCACTGACCTTGTTCATCAAGATTATTCGTATTATTGATGAAATTGAGAAGCAGCAAAAGTTGGTGTTCAGAATTGAATTTGTGCAAAAGCCCGAAGGCAGTCATTTACATAAAATCATTTTTAAATAAAAATCGAGTGCACCAGAATCTCAGATAAGAGAAAATTCATGTTGATATCTTTTATCGTTTAGTTTTTACTAGAAATTAAAAAAAAACACTTCTTCCATAACTATATGATGCTATGTATATATATTTATCTATATTTATATATATAGTCTTTGGTAATTAGAAACTAACCTAATGCTTTTTTTTTTAATATAATAACGAAATATGAACAAATCTGCATTTCACAAGAATTTTGCTTTTTACTAAAAAGATGGAAAGTAAAGAAAAATGTTGACAATTATCTTATGAGTTTCAAAGGCAATTAAGTTGAATGATTCTGCATACTGGGTAGAGTGTTCACTTTAAAATTATTCCACAATTTTGTTAATAACTACATTCTGTATATATTTTTGTATGTAAATAACATATTTCTTTAATGCAATTATATTAAACCAAAATTGAAAAGCCAACCGAAAGCTCTACACTTTCAAGAAGGAAAAAAAAATGAGACAATCATATATATTTTTTTGGGTAATCCTGGATCCTTAAACCAAAGTAAGAAATAGGATATGATGAGAAAAAATATAAAATCAATCGTTTTCATTGGAGAGGAAGGTAGTTAGTTAAACATCTTTAAGTCGATTCATTGGTGTGTCTTATGCACTGCAGGCATATTTGTATGCGTTACATATATTTGGCGTAGATAGCAAGCCTTTCGCAGTGCGTATAAACACTTGTTTCCAACAATCCTTTAAACTCTATACGTAGTTGAATGTGAGATGTTGTGCTTATTCCCCTCGTTCGCCTAGACAAGACATTTATAATGCAATTACACGTTTCCCTTGTGATATTAATGATGTATAAGAGAACGATGCGCGAATGCTTAGTCTAAGCATATGGAATCGGAACTATAATCCAAATTAAATTAAAATCGCACACTTATCAGAAAATCTGTGAAAAATGTCCGTTGCAGCGAAAGCGAAAAGTTTAACATACCATGCTGCCACTGATTTTTATGCTATGTAAACGTGTAATGCTTCCAATTAGTCAACATAAGTCAATGTCAGTTCATGACAGGATCAATTTAAATTTTCAAGTCAAACGAACTCAAATCTTTCCATTATTTTTACCTATTTATTCATGCATATGCAAATTCATTACAGCGTTCGCTTTCCTTTTCATATATATATATATATACAGCATAAGCAGCTTCATTCCGTTATATGTGATCAACGGTAAAGATAATATTCCAATTTATCGAAATGATGTTTTTATACTTTTAACAGCGACAATAACAACCACGACAGCAAAAACAACAACATCATTAAGAGCATTAAAATTATATGAAGCAAATATGAGGAAAATATCCAAACCGGTGGGATTAATAATCATAACATTATCTATCTATCACCATCAAAGCATATTTTCATTGATAAAAACTCACACATTTACAATTATTATACGTGCATACATATATAACTATATATATATAGATATATATATATATAATATTATGGATAAAATGGCAGGAAAATATTTTGCAAGTTCGTGTTCGTATGAAAATTGACACACGTAACCCTCGGTGTCTGATTTATTGATTGCGATAACACCGTAAGTGTGAAGTACGTTTTTACACGAGCTGGTACACGTATAGATATCAATCCGTACATATCTACATTAACAACCTCGCATAGCCTTATACATCCATAAAGGAGTTCAAAAAATTAACGAAAAATATTTATGATTATCATAAGTGTCAGAGGAAATGAAACGGTGGGAGAGCGCGCTTTATGCCTTTAAGTCTCAAGCTTGATTTGTTGATTTGTATAATGTAAACGGTTAATACAAAAATTGCATTTTTAAAAAATTAGGTCACACAAAATGCCTTATCCTTGCGTAACGCATAATATTCCATTCACGCGTCCTTTTGTTCATTCATTCATCCGTTAATGATTTCACAAAAAATCTCCTTATCATAGTCCATAGAAAAATATATCTCATCACATATACGCATGAAATTCTCTTTCCTTTATCATCCGCTTTAGCATTGAATAGAGTGCTAAGTAGAAGGGAAATTTCTTCTTTGCCTGCCTGTATTCATGTTTTATGCATAAAATGTCATTCAATTGCATCCGTACCCCCATGCACGTATTCGCATACAAACCGAGACAAAGTAACACTTTAACACAATTTGAAAGCTTTTACATCACATTTCACATATTTTAACATACATACATATACAGTTATGCATATATGTGCGAGTAGGTGTAGGAGCATGTGAATGCATAAAACACAATCTGCTCCACAAAACGTTTGTCGTTACATTAATGGGCACGTAACGTGTTTATTTTAGCGAACATTATCGCACAAAAGAAAAAGCGAAATAAAAACCGCATTTATGTGAATTTGTGTCGTCGTCGTTTGCGAGTATATATGCAATGAATTTATATATACTTCCACTGCCAGTTATCGTAACAATCATCAATAGTTTATGAATCAATAAAACGTAACAAATTTTATAACCATTCCCATCGAATCTCTCGCCATTCGAATTTTGGTGAAAGCAAAGACGTGTTCTTATATTTTTGGTTTCTTCTGCTTCTTCGAGGATTTTAGGAATGTTTACAGTGTTTACTGACTTTCATGGAGGGAGTCACACAACCATTCGAAGAACGTTCATGTAGTTTAGCAAAGTAACGAAAATTTAATAACATATCATGGCCCGCAGTTGCGGTCTTAAGACTTGTGCATCGCGCAGGAGAAAGTTCAAATGATAAGAGACTATAAAAGTAAAAATCAAAAATGCTTGTAAACCAGTTTCATGTCATATTAAGACTTTTTATAACGTTTCACATATTTCTACACAAATACTACTAAATATTAGATGATCTACAACATATTAAGTCTTTAAGGAACTGAGCATCATATAATTTTTGCATTCATGGAAACCAAATTCGTATGCAGAGCCAGGTAGAGGCGTTCAAAACTTCCCGGTTAGCATGAAAGATATTTTTCTTTACTTTTGTTTTTACTTGTTACTCTTCACCATATCGAAGGCTCTTTTTCAGAACACTTGTGTCACTTGCATGGCGCTACACACTAATATATTTCATCTACCTGTAATTTTGTGTTGTTCGCAACGCGTTGGAGGAGTAGGAAGCAGCTCGTTCTACACATCGATATTTATTTGGCGGTCAATACGGAGGCCTTGTCGACTCGAGCAGAACTCAGACGAAGCCCATTTGTTTCGACTAAAATAAACCCTTGCTTTGTCGTTTATCAGTCTTAAGAACTTTGAATCCTACAGTCCTTAGAGCTAGTAAGCGAGAAAATATCACACAGTTGATAGGCCATTTGGCAAGCAAAATTATCCTACTTCCTAAATATGGGATTTGGTGAACTTAAATCGATCATGCAACGTAGACTTGGTCAGCTGAGCAAAGTGGGTAGAAACGCAAAACGAGTGAAGGCTTCGGGAGTGCATTCTATATCACGAACGAGTGCCTACTTTAAAAAAGTTGAAATAAGTAGTGGAGAATAGATAAAAAGCTTTAAAGAAACTCAAAACCTGTAATGTTATACCCTAGTTGGAAAGCAGTACAAGCCCTGCCATTATTAAAAGATAACAGCGACTCTGTTACAAATTTTAGTGTGGAATAAATCTTTGAAATTTTTTCACTTCGCCTTCGCGTTTTCAATATTTTTTGATCACCAAACGTAATGTGAGGCAAACAACAAGCTTTAATAGAAGACTAGAAAGAAACTAAAATTTAGAATTTTGCTTTCAACAAAATAGAAAGCATAGCAGATGCAGATGTTGCTTAAATTGTTACAAAATTTTCTTTAATTAGGGTTTACTCTGTGGAACACCCTCTTATGTATTCGTTTATGCGTTTGTACGCAAGCTTATGAACTTCATTTATTTTGTAAAGATCAACAATCGATTACTTACCTTTTGAAAACCATTAACTACTTAACCATTGTCTGCTATTAAATTGAGGTGTAAACTGAAAACTTGTATGCTGGTTGTTTGGTTGGTTGGTTGGCTGCTGTGTTTCATCTATGCATATCCCCCTCATCGATTCGAATGGCGGCCTTTCAATGAAACAAGCAGCCATCGACGTTGTGTGCGTGTGTATGCATTCGTTTGCCAAATTGAAAATGTTCTTTATTGTTTGGTTGGATCGTTTGTTGTTGCACTTAACAACTTTCTGTATTTATTAGACTCTTGACTTGAGACATCCTGTAATTTTCAGTCTTACTTGTAAACAATTTTGCTATTTCGAAAATTTAAATTTGCCTCGTCGCTGTACTTATAAACCGTAATAACATTCCTTTGGTGTAGTAATTGTTTGTTGGCTTAATTTGTGTTGCGAAGGAATTAAATGAAATTGCACTAAAACGTGCGAGAGGGGGAGAGGCGAAATACTTTTAATTTTTTTTGTTTCTTCTTTTTTTGCTCTTAGTATTTCCTCTACATTACCTCTCACACTAAACACGTATTTGTACACACACATATATATATATATATATATATATATGCAAGTTTCCGTTTTATTACGTTTCCGTTTCACATGTGTGATGAATTTCAATAATGCCATTGTCTACTTTTAGGCTTTTTATTTACATTGTGCTTCTTTTCTTTTGCTTCGCACAACATAGCAGCCTGGAGAATGTCAAGTCTTTAGCGGTTCGCTTGAACTTTTGTTTTCATCATTGGTTTGCCACGTTTCCTGACAGTGGCGACTGTGTACCATTGTTTTTATTTGCTTTTTCTTGTGATGTTCTTCCGTTTTCACGTTCGGTTTGTTTCTGTTTACTTTTTAATAACTCCCACTTAAAGGCAGTACTTTTATGCAGTTATTCCGTTTGTGACTCATGACTCATTTTTTTTATGCAAAGAATTTTCCAAACATAGCTTCGGGAATTTTTAACGTATTGTATTTCCCTCTTTTTTTTTTTTCTTCTCTTCAATTAGCTTTTATATTTCATTTTATTTGTAACGGAAGATGTAAAATAGAGAGACTTTAAAGCAATAAGCAAGGGATAGCTTCTCAAAACGAACGTCATCTCCAAATATTTCAAAACAAATCACAAGAGATGCTCCCGACACCGAATCACCTAGAAATCCGTTATTCTTCTGTGCTGCTTTGACTACGAGGCAACGTGTTCTTCAACAATCCGGCAGGCATTCTCTTGATCAATGCCAAAGTTAAACTAAGTTCTAACTTTTGTTAAAACTATCTGTTTAATGAATCTGCTGATGTGTACAACATCAATAAGGAAGAGATGATGAGGATACTCAAAGAAAGAACCTTTCTGAAGCTTAAAGCATTATTGAGCTGTATGACCATGACAATGCACGGCCTTAATTTACCCATGTTTTGTTATATTTTGTGTAGATCTCTGTAGAAGAGGTTTACTCTTTCAACATTTTGGCAGAAGATAAAGCAAGAAGTTGTAAAGACACAGTTGCACTTAAACTCTCTCTGTGGAACTAAACCGGGACCTAGACTGTTGCTTCATCAATTGCAGAGCCAGATTTTTTTGTTTCTAAAATTCTGAACACGTAGGTCACCAGAATCATGTATATGATATCGAAGATATAAAAAATATTTATAGGGTAATGATTTGTTATGTATATAAGTGGAGTGCTTTATTTTCTTGCTTACCTGACCTAAGTAAACCTATTGCGCCACATCGCTTGCTGAACTTCAGGTTAAGGTTATACTTCATAACAACATTATGTGCCATTTGTGGTCGACTTTTTTGTTGATGAGAGCGATTGCAAATTCGCATCGAACTCTATACGAAAATCTTTTTTTCACTTTTGATTATCACATACATTTCAGATTCGTTGATTTCTCAGTCATCCAATCCAAGTGAATTTGAAAAGCGTCTGCACGGAATTTTAATGTGTTTCCTTTCGTACGCGTTATTACGCTCAATTTATTCTTTGCTCGGAAATAAAACAAATACCGTATGACATTTCGTTTTCTTGTCTTTTTATTTTATTTTCTCTTTTTATTGTACAAAAGCTAAAAATGCTTTAGCGGCATGAGCTCTTTAGAATGATTATCATGTTTGTATTTTGTTTACAAACAAATTTAAATAAATCTCAGCAAAGCTATATAAAAATTACATTTAGTTCTAAGATTTTGTAAATATGCAAAAGCGTGTCTAAACGTTAATCTAGAATGACTGATGAGTTTCTCAATCAAACGTATTTAATGTGTACGTAATGTGTGCTTTGTTGTGGAGGAGTGGGGGGCAATTGCCATCTTCTTGACAAAGAAGGTCTTTCTCTCTTTCTCTCTCTTTCTTCACTTACTTTAAAATGACCTTAAGAGGTCAATACATTTGTAGCCTAACACACACACGGAACTCCTACGAATAATTATTTGTTAAATTAGTAGAACTGGCAGCAAGAGCACGTGGAAAGTTTCATGCTGATAGGTTAAATGATAAAAGACAACTGCTGAAATTAACCATGTGTTTGTTTCTACTTAAATATAAAAAAGATTAATTCCCCTGTAGTCGTACAAGTTTGCTAAATGGGGAGTATGCTCAATGTCGAAAAATTGCCAGCACTGAAGAAATCATTAATAAATAATAATCGCAGAATGTGGTAATTAAGGACCATCGATTAACTGGACATGGTTTAGTCGAGGCTATAAACATCACACATAGACCAGTAAACAAGATGTTAATCAATATTTTGGATATGACATAGCCATTGATAAGATGGATGCAACCTTTGATAACTTTGAAAAAAGAATCCAAACATTAGGTTTGGGAGGAAATTGGCAACTGTGGATGCATCCTGAGTTCACTATTATGATCTACGTGATTTGAGCGTACTTTGTTACTGTACCCCCTAAACAACCAAAGACTTCCAAATCGTCCAAGATGGTAGAAGCAGCAAGTCTGCGAACGAAATTGTATTAAATTGATAACATCGCCAAATTGTTAAAACAATAACTGGCGAGCATTATTGTAAACATTTGCATTGGCTCGATGAAAAAATGTGAAAGGCACGAACCCGTTTGTAGAAGAAGAAGTTGATCTTTTCAATCTATCTCCATCACTAGCTCGCAAATGCTCTTTGGCAACGGTTAGTCGAAGAAATTAAAATATGAAATAGTGGAACATTCACCGCCTTAACTAGGTCTGGCATTTCCTGGCTTCCATTTGTTCCCAAGTCTCCATAGACTCTTAGTTGGATAATGCTTCTCATGAAACAATGAATCACTCGAACTGAGCTTTCGAAAAGTATTTTGAACATATTTCGGAAGATCAATTCAGTGATAAGGTATACGGATTGATGGATCACTAGACTATGTGTGTTGAATTTAATCAAATTCGCCACTGTTTCATTGGAAGTAGTATTATTTGATGAGGCGATCGATTTCAGATCGATTAAATAGATTAAGTAAAAAGATTTTGAAATTGAATTTTCTTTCCAGAGTAAAGTGTGGCCAGTTTAAGCATACATTCTGATTTGATAGAAGGAACGCACTTCTAATTATATTATTCCCAGCTTTACGCTTTTAAGGCTTCTAAGAATTAAGACAAACACGGATGTGGAAATGGGTAGAAAGGCGGACGTAACAAATGCGAATCGGGATCGAAAGGTTTGCTGCATAACCACAAAATTAATGTAGTTTTGAAAATAAAAAGAATATAGTGGAGCGTAGCTACAAATACCCTGAAGGGAATGCACAAGTGTGCCAAACAATATGCGGCACATTTCTATTAGCCATAGTAACAGGAGTAAAGTTAATATATTGTTGCTTGCATTAACTGTACTCTTTCTCTCTTGCCAACTAAAGTACATTTTAGCAAAGGAAGTTCCACAAGCTGATACTTGGGGCGTTTTGCAACAGAAAATTTCATAAACTTCCTCCAATTTTTTGGAAATTTTAGAGAGTAGTTGTTGCGAACCAATTTCTGCGTGTTATGCAGAGGAAATACATGCAACTCGAATAAAAAAAGCCTTTTACACACTATAGACTCTACATATTATTGGCATCCATGCCTCTGCCCTTCCGTCCAAACTTCTCACTTAGGAGCACTACTTGTCAAGGGCATTTGCCTTACGTATGTTAATTTTATTTCAACTTTAATCGCTAAAAATGTGTTTTTCTCTAATCACTAAGTGCATTTGGTTACGTGAACCTTAAACGTTGAAATTATTTTGCTTCGTCACTCAACTTGTGTCTATTTTTTTTTGCTGAAAGAAAGTTTTGCTAAATATTTGCCGACTTCTGCCAACTTTATGTAAAGTGGTTTGTATTAAATCCATTCAAAATTACGGACCTAAAGTGTGGAACGATTATTGATGATCAATTTATATAGCCGTCTTGAACAACGTTATAACAGAACCGGTGAAACGTAAAATCTGAAAAAATAATTGTATGTGAGTAAAGGGTAGAATAAACAAAGCCAGCGGTAGACAAACTTTATGGTGCCATGCTTTCCACACTCTTGCCTGTCATTTGTTCTTAACCGCTGGATATACTATAACTATACATACCGCTGTAAGCATAGGTAGAGCCGGTGTAAGGAATGGTACTTTCACGGCAATCGGTTGTTGCGAACGGATCATAATTAAGAAAACCATTTTTTGTATGCGTACGCTGTAGTCATACCATTGACTGCAATAGGCTTTTAAGGCCAATTCTTCACTCTTTATGGAAAACGAAATTTAAAAAAAGACTATGTCAGCTATTATAAGAAATGAGGGCAGAGTTTCGCCAAGAAGTGGTAATCACTTCGCCAGCCTTTTTGACGAAGAAGACTTTTGAAAGTTTGTATGCGTTAGGTTTGTGGTCTCGGTATTTTGGCATGGCATACTTGTTATGCGAAATGTGACTGTGAGTACAAGTCCCCAAAAGCAATTACTGGGCTCTGTGCTATTTCCGATGGGAATAGTGTCGTAATCAACCTTTTTAAATATTGAAGATTTTCAGGGGAAAAGACGTAGAGCAGACAGACTCACACCTGAAAACGAAACAAATGGAAGACTATTATTGGTGAATATGCTTCCAAAAGGCATCTTCGGTATCAAGAATGTGAATTTACAACAGCTTTACTAGCATTTAGAGAGTCATAAAGAGTTGTATTTGCGTTGCATTTAAGAAATTCATTTAATTTTCTTCTACAAGTCTGTGAGATATTGTGTTGGTCTATAAAATTTTAATGCTGGCTTGTGAAGAAGTAATAAACATTCCTGGCGAACTCTTTGTGCTTGAAGGTATTACGCATTCCATAACTGCAGTACCGCCCAAGCAATATAAGCATATTTCTGCAAAAACAGCACATGTGTGGACTACATATACGAGGATCGCGTAGCCAGAAAACTATTCACAAATTGTATATGAAAATTATGAAAACGAGAGGAATTTTTCTAACACCTACCAGTAATAGCTCAATAACACTGGTGGCGATAATCAAGCTTGAAGTAATAAAGTGACTTAAAACAATTCCAACCATGATTGAAGAAAACTTTTTCATTAGCTGAGCGATTTCGTTGTGACGTCTGATAATGTCGGTCAGATTGGATTCCATTACTGCTTCGCAACGTATTGCTTGAGAGTTTTTGGCTAAATACATTGTTGCATTCTTTACAAAATTAAATCAAAATGACGACTGACTTACAATTATTTACGGCCAACGCGTCAATCAAATCCTGTTGCAGCATTTTAAAAAGTGTGGCAAAGTAAAAACAAAATCCTAAGAAGAAACCATCAGCACCCACAAACGCCGCAACTGTTATATAGCCATGCCAATGCGATAAAATGCATGTCAAAGGATATATGGGCATGGCTAGCAATGGTTGAGGAAACCTAAATAAATTATTTTTTTTTTTTTTAATTTTCAACGGGGATACATATATATATATATATATATAATAGTTTTAAAAACTTACATCATTCTGAAGGGCGTCTCATAAATAATGGGCTGCTGATTCAAGTAAAGAATCGTATTGCTGATTACAAGACGTACCGTGTAAGCGGTGCTGGTGTTGAACCCGAAAAACAATACTAAAGCAGTTAGTCGTGTAGCAATAGTAAAAAATTTACGCTTTATATGCATAGTTTTCACTGAACTTTGAGCTGCGGTCAGACGTCGCACTTCTTCAATGAGATGTTTATATTCACGGCGGTGCCACCAGATGAAAAAGATTTTAATACAAGACATTATGCTTGACAGTACTGGACATAAGGCATCAAACGCTGTTTGCATATCAATCGTTAAATAATGAATGCCATAAGTAAATTCCGCATAAGAGCCATAACCCAATAAAAGGAAATTAAAAAATGCCCAGCAAAGCAGCGGCGTATTACGCTTCGATTCAGGATAGAAACCGATTAACCGTAAAGCAAATTTTGGTATTAAAAACAAATGCTTTTCCAACGGATAATCATCTCTTAGAAATTGCGGTATCATGACTGATTTTTCGTTGTGCTAACAAAGACTCTTGCTAAGTGTTTGTAAAGAGCACATTCGCTCAGGTATTTAAAGGACCGCGTATTTTCATTAGTGAAATTAGTGGGCTAGTGGGTGTGCATACTTAATTTACTATAATTATCTAAATTTGGCAGGCGTTGCAATGGTTATTGACATTTGGTTTTAAATTAACAACCGCTCCGGCGTTGAAATCCTCAATTAAAGCAATCAATCAATGATTGATAGATTGATTGGTAATTACAATGCTTGCTATTCGTGCGTTGGCCACAATTATGTAATTAATTAATAATGAATGTGTCGAATATGTTTCTATTTAATTTTGTATATATTAACATGACATGTTTATCATTGATTTTATATTCTGTACATTGTTCTGGTTTTTCGTTAAGCTCTTAAGCCTCGGGCAAATGTTCTTTAAGAAAATATGTAATAAACTTTGCTTGACAAAGTGATGAAGCTATCAAAAATGTTGATAGAAATATGTAACGTTTGCTTGCAATTGTTATGTGTATGTGTTAGAGAATGCACGAAAATCTTTATGGAAATTTTGATGTTGATATCTCTCTCTCGCTATGGCTAGGGTTAAGGTGTTATGGCCAATCATAGAAAAGTGCACATTGCAAGGACACATTTTCCATCAGATCGATTTCAGAAAAGTAGTGAGATATGTTTCTTTGCTTATTTGCCACTTCTGCCACTCTGCCTGGCTAAGGAATCACATCAGCTTTTGTCCACTAAATACAGTATCATTTTTCTTAATCTACTTTAAAAGAGAGGAAAAGAATCTGGAGTTTATGTACACGAGCGTATAAATTTTAAAGCTTACAGAAAATTTGTTTGCAAGTTCTTTGAAGACAAACTGTAAGAGGTAGCACGTCGAAAAAATCATTGTTTCTTTTTGCTTGACTTTTCTTGCCATACTGCTATAGAGCGTGTGCTGTTGTTAGAACAGCAAACCAAAACTTAGCCGGTCATAGGACCCAAAATCTAGCGCACATCGGGCAGTTTTTTGGAAAATTAATTCTAAAAAACTACTTCGGTTAGATGATTTTTGTCCTTTGGAAATAATCATTCGAAAATTAGTGAAAGAATCTCAAATCTTAACTTATCGAAAAGTATTTTATCGAAAGTAAAGGCATAGCAAGCTCAAGATAACTAGTTTCACAAAGAAAAAAAAATGCATTTAAAGCTTGAAATTTGAAGCAGTTTCCTCACCATTAGTCTGCGATATCATGGTTTAATGGCTTTGAGCACTGCTATGGCGAGATCTAAAATTTGTTTCACCTCGAAAGACTCTTTGTCCTTCGCATGTATCGACTGCACTCTAAATATCTTCACTACTACTACTACTACCAGCAATTTGGATCATTGAATATTCTTTCCCTCATAATTGTGTTTCTATATCATTGCTCGCTAGGTTGAGAAGCGTTTAAGCCAATAAAAACAAAAAGTAATGTCACGCCTCAAGTCACGTTGATGCAATCAAAAGTTATTCTAAATTTTCAAATGTAGGCCTTTTGCACGATTCTCGTTAGGTTAATTCATGCCAATAATTGATCAAGGTCAGTTAGGCAGAGATAACATATTATTACTTTGATCAAGATTCCAATTTAACCCTTCGCCGATGCCGAGGATTATTTAATATTTAATTTTCGCAGTGCTGATGATTACTGACAGACTACCAGATTTTCTAAATTTACTCCCTTGCTAATCAGGGTCTTCTCTATAAATTTTGAGAAACTCAAAATGTGTTTTCCTATATTGGGTGCATTAGTACAGTTACTGACAAAGGTATCAGGTATTAAACGAGTTTGCGCAACGAGTTGTACTCGTGTCGCTTTGGGATTGGAGCTAAGATAGACATTTCTGCCTATATGTTCCAGTTATGTATAAATACATGGGATATCTTTAACGAGATTTTTATTCTACCTCGGTCATCAAACCGGTGAGCATGAGCCTCTGGGTTTCAGAGAAGACATGAGCAATAGCAAAGAAAACCTCATTGTCTACTGAAGTTTCAATGCAAACTTTATGAAATTTCTTTCATTTTAATTGGCTTCCGGCGAACGTGAATGAATTTTAAAATATCCAAATTGGAAAGCAAGATGTGATGTAGTGCTTGGCTGTGTTATCAAATTGATGTTGTTTACATTAAGGTTATTATTTTGATAGTAGTTGATAGTACCTTACCTAAAGGAAATTGATTACAAAGACGTAGAACTTGAATAAATGAATTGACATGCATTTATATATTGTATGCAGATGTGTAATCATATGTTTAAAAGGAGGAGAAAAAACAAAATGGGAATGCACTGAAAGCAAAATACTTGAGGTGTTCTCTTTTTTGAATAAGCGTTTCATCAGCATCAGCATTTACACAGGTGTATAAATACAAACACACACACACACGCACACCCGACAGATGTCCGAACACATATTGTTTACAGTCACTTATAGACTTATATGTGTATTCATCACTTGTACTTTATGATTTATTATGTATGCATTTGAAGAAAATTTGCTTTCCTTTTAGTCTCTAGTAATAGTAATACAAAAACAATAAATTAAATCGCCCCAAGTTATCGTATCATCATTACGTAGATATATATTTACATTCGTACGAAAGTCTATTCAAATATTCACATAAATACAACTTAACATTACTACTCAATAGTGCACGTTGTGCGTATGCGTTGCAAAATATTTATTTATCTTGTTATGCTTATATAGGTACGCACCATGTATCCATGTATGCCGAACGAAATAAACACGATCTTGCCGAATATATCGAACTATGTTTGCATTTTGTATTTGGATAACTGATTGCTAAGGTATCCAAACACATGTATATGCATATATATGCCTGTATTGACACCAATGTACACTAACCGGTAGTTAACGAAACATGAAAATTTCGTCTAAGTTTGATGTGTATGCGTGCAATGTATTATACATTGTCAGGGTGTCCTTATACTGCACGCATAGGCTGCTCCACATTTTACGTATTGCTTCTTACATATTAAATATTATACGTTACATACTACGTGCTACATATTACATATTACACGTTATGCATTATATATTAGATATTATATATGAAATAGTATATATCACATATTAGGCATTACATATTACATATTATTTATGTTATATTACACATAAAATATCACATATTACGTAGCGTTTTATGAATTTTTATGTAAACTTAAGCACCAAACTTGTGCGTAAGCAAAACATGAAAAGTCATAAACGAAATTGCGCTTTCTTTTGCAAGCCTGTACCTTTAAAATACGTTTCACGTATATACAGTCTTGATCATTAAAGTAGATGACCTAAATAGAAGAATGATATACATATTATATATACATATATGTATACATCGTTTTTTTTCTACAAATCAATGTGTATGTAAGAGAACAGTCGGCATAGGCTGGCGATCAATTTTGACAATTTTTTTTTCGGTTCCGAACATTTACCGCGTGGACTAGAATTCTCTACTTCTTCTAGTAATTTGCAATTTTTTAATCCGAATTTTCATAGACAGCAGGCACTTCCATTGGGTCTGCACGAGATTCTTTGATAAATTCTTCACTTTTGAGTCTATGTCAGGCATGTGAGTTTCATCAGCTAACCAGGTATTTTTTAAATATGCAGACAAAGTTGTTTTTCTATTAGTAGCTACTTTGGTTTGTAGGAGAGAGCTTGTAAATGTTACGGTGAGTTTGGTTTGTTGTATTGCGCAATGTTTACGCTGAAAGCTAATGCACCGGATTTCAAATAAATTACATTGAATTTTCATTTCATTATTTATTCATTTTAATTAATAGTTAATCGTTTTAGTTATTAACAAATTATTAAACATTTTCCATTTAATAATTAATGAGGTAAATTAAAAAAATTTAATTACAAATACCATAACATGTCGGTATATTAATATTATCCCCTTCTTGAACCGCTTAGCATAAATTTTTAATAACATGATGGGAACGATTTGCCTTTCAACCCAATTGAAATGGACCGAATAGGAATTTGTTTTTGTAAAAAAAAAACAAGTGAACACATTCTAATATACCATGCACCACTTCCTTTAACATAGTTCAAGGTTCTACGTGGGAAATGGTCGAAAAAGTGGTCCGATCCGAAGCAGTATCAATAGTGTTCGTGCTTGGGCCAAAATGGTCTTGGATATACCAAATTTTATCAAAATATCTCGAAAATTGCGATCTCTCAGTTGAACACGAGAGTGCAAAACTGACACATGAACAGACCAGTTTTAAAAATAATTCGGAATCAATCGATATAATAAAAGATGGGTTTGTCTCAAGTCCTTCTGGATCACTTGCATTGAAAATGCTGTAGGGTGTAATGATTGAAATCAGAAAAGCGCTTGGGGTGGAACTAGCATTACCTGGTACTAATGGAAACTAGCGGTATTCTAAAGAACTTTTGCGGAGACAGTTGCCAATCCTCCAGATTAAAAATATTTTAGATTTCCTCAGCATATTCACGTAGAGAGATCTTCCAAATATTTCCGTACAATTGCAGAGTCATCTCAATAAGATCCCTTAAAGCATTTGTTAATGGAGACCTTTTTCCCTCTTGTTGTTCCGAATGAAAGCGTCACATATTTCATGAAAGCACAAAATTAGAAGTTCTTTGATCATTAGTTACTGTCTAATATGCGATTGTTGAAGATTCTGCCTTAGCCGTCTAGTTTCGAAGCCTGATAGTGGCTGCCTCTTCAGGTTTCCGGGGGGATGTAAGCATTGCTCGCTATTTTCACTCATTATTCAATTACATTTGTGTTATTTAATATTTCCGCGAACATGTGCAATACAAATATTTCATAACATAAGTGCATTATGCAATTTTTTTTTTCCAAATTAAAAAATATTAATTAAAAGTTTTTATTATGTAATGACAATTTCTATTGAAATTTAATATTGTAATAAATGTGTCAAAATCAGGGCAATGCAATTGTAATTGCCAGCTACAAAACTCTCTTGCGTCCTTGCTGCAAATCTAATTTATATTTTATTTAATTATAAAATATATTCAATCGCTTGATTTATACGGTGGTTAGAAGCGGGGTCACGACATTTCTTTGTACATTTCAGCTTATTAGTATAGAAGTATAAATAGCTGAATCCGATGTCACACTCGATTAAAAAAAAAAAAAGATAACGATCGGCATTTGTAACTTAGCTTTCACGCAATTCTGGACAAGTTTGCTTAGCGTTGTTCCCCTTACTGAAATTAGGTGATGAAAAATGATGAAAGCATGCTCCGACTTTTCTTTAACTTTTTTTCGTTGATCTGAAATATTCAGCTGTCAGGTAGAATCGCTCAATTTCTATTTAAATCTCGGAACTAATGGTTATCCGATATTACACCCAGAAGACATGTGAGAAAATGCCTGAGGCCGAAAACAGTAACTAATGCTGTCTGCCATCTAACGGCATTACGACTATATTTACCACATAATTAATAACACAATATAACAATAGCTTGATCCTAAGGCGAATTTTGAATACCCATTGTTTGATAGTAACGTCTGACCTAAACATATAAATATTCGTTTACTTTCTTTTCTGCTGCGGGCATGCCGGGTCTTCTTTATGTTAATCTTCTAATAAATATCAGATTTTTCCTTCGATTTTTGAAACTCAGAAAGCTTACGGCGTGAACTTCCTCTTAGTCAGAGTAAGATTTTGAATCCATCTGTGCGTCCGTTTGCCATCCATCTGATCTGATGAGCTTTCTATTGCAAAACTTATGATACGAAGCTATTCTTACTTATCAGAAGCAGATTAAACTTTAAAATGGTTTGTAATCCGTTTACTTCGCATCCGCAGTTTCTATTGGATTCGAACTTTCGAGAAACACTTCTCAAATAGCTAAAAATGATCAAGATCGCTCAACTTAATATAATATTCGCCCACAAATAATACGTTAGGTAACATATACTCGTTAATATATTTTACGTATTGTTGATCTCAGAAGATAACTAGAAAAAAATCGTGTAAATAAGAACCCGACTCTTTCAGTCGTGGTAAATTTTAAATCTATACTAAGTAGCTCTAGCTTATAAAATATTTGTTCACTGTTCGCTTTTTCAAAATTGTATCGTTTCCTTGCTATAAGCGGTACGTGCCATGGACTAGTTTAGATTTCACGTCCAGTGTGCGGAACTGTCTAACTGCTTACGTGCTGTATCTCAGCTCGTGGTCTGTATTTCCATGGAATTAAGGCAAATTTGTTTTAGAGACGCTCCAATATTTTACCTATAAGCCGATGAAATCAATACACAGTCATATTTCGATAGTAAATATAAAAAAAGATGGCAATAACAACAAGTAATAAAAAACTTTGTGTGTTTAGTTACAAATAAACATAATTTTCAACATGAAAGTTAAGGTGGCTCAACATCTTGGTTTTATAAATTCTTGATGAAACCTGACAAAACCTTTAGCATACGCCATGTTTTCAGTCAAGTTTATTAACATTGCCAGAGATACAGTGACATTACACCTTTACTAAGAAGTTGAAAAACTATTAAGCCCAACAAACAGGACAATTGCTAATGCTAATGTTGATGAGCGATGATTGCTGTTTATGTACATTCCAAAGGCTGTATTTCCAAAGAGCTCTATATGTGAGAATTAACTAATACTGTTTTATAGCATTATTCAGTGTTCTATTATTGGAGTCTAACAGCCGTGACTAGTCGTTCAGATATTTCATCTCATGACGTTTTGAATGCTCTTAACTTAACAGGGGGTATGTACATACAATTTTACCTCGTTCATGCAATTTTACTTGTTTTAATATGCAAGCATTCACTTGCTGTTGGGAAGAAAACAAACACCCTCCCAACTAACTTAAGGGCTTTGCTATCGCACACATTGCCGTCCATGCAAAGGTGTACAGCGTTGTGATATTTTGCAACCATCGTTTCGCAAAAAATGAAATTTTGATTCGTAAGTAACGCACGGTACGATATCTTCGGCAGCCGAGGCAACCTCTCGAAACCGTATGCACTTGAAGACGAAATGAAAAAAATTTTTAATTTTTCGAAGCACTTCTGTTGAGTGAGTTCTACGAATGGTAATATTATCCACACAATCTTTGTAAGTTCGTTATCGAAAGAGTGAGGTTATGTCGTAATATGTTTCCTAGCCATTGTCCTTTTTTAGATATCTAAATTTTCATTTATATATACATACGGTGAGTTCTGTAAATCGGTTACATGCTAATGCTTGGGGTTCTCTCACCGACCACTGGCTCTATGCAGAGGTCTACTTGTTTTTAATGACGTAGACGGCCAAACCGAGTCTATTTCCGTCGACAAAAGGAGGGAGCAGGGGTCCATTCCGGTTTCCGCGGATATCACTATCTCCTCAGGATGCTGCAATGCCGCAAGCCGAGCCTTATATTGAAAGTCGAAGTTAGATTTAACACTTCAATAATTCTTAATCCCTTCTTCCAAATTTCTAAATATAACCAATATCTTGCCTTCTCCTTCATTTTCTTTGATATCGGTTTACCGTACTTTTCCTTTTTCCCTATAAGTTTCTACGTTGCCTGTTTGTGCCTGCCTGAGTTTTCAATTCAGCTAATAAGAGCGTAAGAGAGAGTTCTCTGCGGATAAGTTCGTTATGTGCCTGATCAATTCACAGAAAAAGCGAAACTTCAGTTCGCGGACAAGCCTGAATCTATTCGAAGGCTTTGACAATGGTAAGAGATCTTACTCGAACCCCGTTGATCATCGCTAATGTTTGTTCTATAGTAGGGCCTAACTACTAACGAATATGTAAACCTATTATTAAATTACAATTAACCTCGTAATTCGCCTTAGCATTCCAGAGGACGTTGTGATTTAAGTGCGTCTCTCGTTTTGTGGCCACACCATACACAGCCTGAATTAATTTATCTGCGTAGAGCTGAAGGAGAAGGCCGGCTTATATTGAGGTTAGACCTAAAGAGTTAAACTTGGGTTCTTTGCTGTTTTAATTTTTCACAGCACTGTAAACACGCAATGCACTGATAATTGTTATGTACGTGTTACGTTTCCTTTACCAATTGAATATTTTGTTCTCTAATGTAGAAAACATGCTACTAACAAATACGAACGCAATAGATAACATTGTATAACATTGTGTAACATAAAATCGTGGGTAATGCTTGATTAGTTTTAGCTTTAGTTGGAATTACAGAAAAGGACAAACGTTGAGGCTACAAAAACATTCAAAATAGTTTATAGTGTTCACCATTGTTGCGTAAAGCCTTTTTGACTTTTTAACAAATTTAATAATAACAGCATACGCTAACACTTATGTAAGGGATTTAGATTTGACGAATGCACACTAAGCAAGAATACGTAATTTTGATAATCCGTTCAGAGACCCGTATAAGCCGTTATTTGCAATTAGTAAATGGCGAGAACTATTTCTATGATATAAGTGCAGTAAAACATTATAATAAAAATTTAATTATATGAAGTAAGAAACTATTATATTGGGTAATAACAGTGGGCCGAGTACTTCGTCTTTGAAGTGATCACATATTGATAAAATATACCTGTGCAATGGCTTGAATATTGTTACGTGTAAGCAAATCATACAACAAAAGATAAGACACAATGGACTATGATTGTCGAAAATCAAATTGATCTTCTAAGTGAGTAATTCTTATGAATATATTGACATGAAATCGAGCCACAAAATTGACAGTTACTTTATAGTTTACGTGGAATCCATCGAATTGCTTGCAAACAATAATTAAGGTCCAAATACAAATGAACATAAGCTGCGCATATATTAACGTATGAGTGTAGCAAGTATTATTAACCCCAGCGAAATTTTTGTTTTCTTCTTTATTCACCGGTGTTGTTAAACCAAAAGTCGTACTTTACACTCCACCAGCATTCACTTCGTTTGTTCCTTGTTCTCCTACCATACGGTGTTGCCATACGAACAAAGCAAATGAAAAGATGACTCAATTCATAAACGAGACACGACATTAAGCAAGAAAGTTATATGACTCTTCAGGTGAACCCTCATCTCCGTCCGTACACTAAAATTACCAAACAGTTTCCCTTTTTCTCTCTTCTAAAAATACTACTCTTTGATCATATATTTTTATACTCTCTGTGTATTTTAAAAATGCAGTTTGTCACGTTTCTCCCGAAAATTTGCTTTTGGAACTTGCCATGCCCCCATTCTAAATCGATTTATGTCAAATTTCAACTAGGGTTTAATAATAACATATTTTAATGTGAGGCGTAAAATCAGCTCCGTCACAAAAGATCGGGAGCATATTAATTTGATCAGCATGTTTGCAATAACCAGAAGAACGGTTCAGACATCTTGGAAAGTATATATGTTATGGTTTAGTATAAAACTCCAAATCGATATAAAGATGTGTCCTTGTTCGCCTATCCGTCGGGATGAGCATTTTTCCGATCGCAAAAGCTAGGAAAATTTTTCAAAAACATGGGGACTTATTGTCGGTAAGTTGGTAATGAAGATGAAAAAAAATGGATCAAAGCGTACAACTACACTACAATGGAATTCGTTTTTAGAACCAAAAAAAAAATAATGGGGATTTCCGTTCATTGCCCATAACTTACAACAGGTAAAGAGAAAAATTTCTACGGGTTATCGCACACTATGAATGCATGTCAGAAAAATCCAGCCGCAATCGCTCAATATTGAAGACAATCGAAACTCCATGGTCTTTCTTTTTATATCCACCACTGAAAGATGGCTATATAGTCATTTTGTTTTTTTCATAGCGTATGTATTTCAAAAGAAAGCTTCAGAGTATATATATATATACAAAGTATATATATGAATATATCGACATCAAAGGTGGTAGAAAGATTGGAAGTTTTTGCACGCAGGTTGGTGTTGAAAGTGGCTTAAATTGGTCAGAGCAGAAGTCCGAAGTAGAGCGTAAAAAGAACACAGCTCCGTTTTTCCTAACAATAATTTTGTGGGCTTTTGCTCGTTGCTCAGAAATTACGAAAGTTAGAAGACTGCAATTTTCTACATTTACTTTACGTGCAAAAATGGAAAAAATTGGTCATGCTCACACAAAGTTACAAATGATTACGTTTTCTTCTTTTTCTGACGATATTGGTATCAAGCAAAAAAAATTTGAAGAATAGAATTCGATAAGTGTGTTATTTCCAAATTAAAATCTCGGGCTCCATAACGTATTCTCGTTAGAATATCGTCGATATAGCTATCACACAAAAGCATTTTCAAAGTAGAATGCGAGAAAATATGTTGGTTGTAAATTAACTATGGTGCACGTTTAATACATAAAGTCTTGGGACGTTTAGAAAAAACCGATATCCTCTCTTGGTAGGTATGCGAGCTTCAGCCCTCGCCGAATATCACTCTCTTACTTCTTTTTCGTTTTTTTTTTCTAAGGTAAAGGCGGTGGGTACAAAAGACACAGCATAGCCGAATATAATTTTTTTACTTTACTCTACGAAGATTATCGGATGTGTAAGCAATCAACTCTTTCCTATGACAATTTATCTTAAATGTGTTTCTCAATCATTAGGAAAGTATTCGCTTGAGCATGAATCGTCCGCTTCCTCTTACAATCTTAAGTGTGCCGATGTCTAAAAATGAGCATATTTTGGATTTTACCGGACAAACGTGAAGTCGTTATCTGTTAGCCTGTTTTGAAACATCCATGAATCCCCATTGAAACTCGGTATGGGGAACTCGATATGTGTCAAGTATTCCCGGGTATTCCTAAGTTTCGATCTTTTAAATCAATCTGCAAATAAATTATTACTCAGTGATATTTATATTCAGTTAGAGCCTCATGATGATTAAGAATTCATCTGTTTGGAGATGCCACAAAGGATAAGATGAAACCTATGAAGATAAGGAAACTTTATTCATAAATTCCATGATTTAATTAGACATTTCAACATATATGTATTTGCTTGCTTTTAAATTTCACATCATCCTAACTAACTAAACTAATGCATTAAAATATTCTTCTTTCATTTACTTCTTGCATTTACAATTCTTGCTGATGTACAGACTTCTCAGAATTCTCAAGGAAATGAAATGACTTAGTCCAGGTAATTTAATTTAATATAAGCTTATGTCACAAATATTTTCATAAACTACAACTAGAAGTGTTCCTTATTCCGATAATATATGTGTGCGTACAAGTGTATACATAAGCTCACCATTCATGAGAGCAAATGTTTAAATGTATGCTGTCAGCAAATATATGTTAGAAATGAAATAAACTCAAGCACAAATATTATGCTGTGTATATGTATGTCATACATAGAAGACACAAAATACGAGATCTTAAATTTTGTAGAAGGTCGTAAAATCATCATAAAGTGAAACATTTGACATCAAAACTGTCTCATTTATATAACGAAAGGTTTTGCATTGTATCTCAATTAATTGTATTAACAGAAAGTGTAATTTTGTAATGCAAACAAAACTGGCAGGGGATAAGGCTTACAATCGCTTGTAATAAGAATTTTATTTTGACTGTTCGGAAACTAAGATGATATTTGTGAATAGTACGCTACACTTTTCTTGGTTAAGTTTGAATATTATTAAGAAATTTTTCCGTTAGTCTGTCATTAATATTTGATAAAAGATGTCAGCTATTGTTTCTTAGTTGGTGCATTAGAGCATCTCCTTTTCAATATAACTTTAATTGTTTCTATTGGCCCAACAGGATCATTACCGATGCTTCGGAACCACAACAGCTAAATACAGTCCTTGTGAAAGGTCATTAGAATGATTTTTAACGAAAAATTGACGTGTAATTACGACAGTGTGCGATGATGCATTACATTGATTCAAAAGCAAGAGACGGTGTTCAAATAACTCATCTAAGCGACCCTGAAGACTTAAATAAACAAATAATAAAGAAGTAAATAAATAAAATTCTTGCAGATATTTTTCTTCGGAATATTGAAATTCACTCAATGGTGCTTACTTTTTAGAGCTCCGTATAAATTTTGATCCGGTGGATTTTGAATGATGTGACTTACTGCGCTAAGGATATCACAATCCAAAGTAATTCCAGTTGTCACAGATTCCCTCTCGAATTAACTGAGCCAAAGGTAGAGATACGTCTTCCAGAAAGATGGTATCTTCAAAACAACTAGGAAAATATTGGTTGTTGTTGTTGTTTTGCTGCAGCCGTAGATCGCTTGTTTCCTCGGGTTCTGGCATTTTGATGATAATTAACATAAGCAACAAAGTGTTTAAAGATTAAGCAGAAAATAGAGTTCGGGCATCGGGCGTCGGGCGTTGGGCGTCGGGATAATCAATGTGGTATTGTTATTTGTTGTCAGTGAAGAATGAAGACGCAATGAACACTTATAAGATATTCCGTAATAAGATATTCCGTAACGGGCCGTGATTTATTTGTTTTAAGGAAACTGCAATTTTTCAATTAACAAAATTTATTTTTTTTCTCTTTTTTTCTCTTCTTTTTATTAATTCCTTTCTCTTTCATTTCTACCAATACTAGAGTATATTGGACGGTAGATTGGATCTGGATGTATGGATGGTTGACCAAAAAACTCGGACTGATGAGCGCGGTGCAGACTGTAATCTTTTTTTTTCTCCAAATATTTTTTACAAGATTGCCATCAAACTTAAAACTAAAGCCATAACTAATCCCCACAGTATTTTTTCTTAACAGTGTAAGCCCTTGGAAAGAATTCGTTGTGAACAGCAGCGAAATACTCACCACCGACGTTTGACAATCTTTCCAGTGTCTCCTTCTATTCCGGTTTCCTTTTAGCACGTTATTCGCTTGTTCTTGCTAGCTCCGCAATCCATCTCCCCCAACTAACTTTTCACTTCCTTATTACTTGTACAAAGCATCTCCTCAGTCGCTTGGACGAAAAGTTGTCATCTAAAAAGTTGGAGTTTTTTCAAAAAAAGACAAAAAGCAACACAAAATAACTGACAAATGTTCCTTAAAATTGTTCGAATGGTTGCGATGATTATTCCAATCATACCTGTAATGTGCCTTATATTTCGTCGATGATACTTCCTCCCTTGAGTTTGCTGACATTCTCAAGCCAACGGTCTTCGTGGACATGAATCACAACTCGATTCGTTCTCTACCGTTTTTAAGGCCCCCGTGTTTGGATTTAAATTTGATGGTTTTATCATTTCATTACCACAGCACTTGTTTCCATCTGCGCTTGCCAGAATAGGAGAGAGCTTAATACAAATTCCTTATCTAACGAGTTTATTTATTTTTAAAAAATCGCCGACCACAATATCATATAAATAAAATATGGCGGAGGGTCTAATCATGTGACATTATTTTATATAGAATTGTAATTGACTTTCAGTTGATTTAAGCCAAGCAAGTTTACGAATGCTTGAAGAAACTTTCCTTAGTAAGATTTTAAGAGACAAGTTATCGAATTATTGGATACTTTGCGCATTTACGCACTCGCTTTAATCTTAACTTACTATGGGCACGGTTCTCGTGTAAAAAATGCAAATGCATTTGGAGATCATATGATAGGAAAAACATCTTCTGTTGCCACGACATTTATTACTCTAACTCTAAAGGCGACACTACTAATAGTGCTATTAACAAAAAGGATAGCAAAAAAAAAAAATAAAAATAAAAAAATTCCTAATACAGCAAAACACACTTCAAGCTTAAAATGCTTCAATTATAAATCTTCCTTCCATTAAAATCGCAGATGGCATCAGTTCTACGAACATCGAGTATTTCTACCTTATCTTGTACATAGAGATATGGTCACGAATATTTGTATGTTTGTTACATGGGAAGTAGTGAAGTGAAAGCTAAACAGACAAGTAATGCTGAGGATGCACACATACACGCAAGCATACACATGCAAAGCCATAAAGTAAGTTAGATTAATGTGTGTCGTTAAATCGAAAACGCGTGGTCGAATCAACGCATCGGTGAATACTTTCACATAGATTACATGAACATACACAAGAAAACTAAATACATTTGTGAGAGCGTTTGTATCAGACTTGAAAACAAAAAAAGAAGAAGCTTCTGCTCTTAAGTGTGTGTAAAAAAAGAAGTCAACTTATGTCAATACTGTGAAAAGGGCCGAAGAGTTTGAGAGATGATAATAGTAAACAAAAAAAATGTCTTTTTTTCTTTCTTTTTTCAACATGAGTTACTCATACAAACAGGAAAAACGAAATAAGGAAAAAGCAAAAAAATGAAAAAGTACTGTCCGCTTTGCAGCAAGTTTTCTGTACCCGCAACGCCAGGTGAGGCTTTAAAGGGTTGTTAATGGAAAGAGTAGATGGCGAAGGCATGCCGTGGGCGCGATTAATGTTTTAGCAAGCGATTGATCAAAATGCTTCGACACGTAAACTGTTATGCGCTTTTAATTATTCCGATAAATCTATTACTTGGCTTAAATAAAATTAAAGTTTCTACATGAACTTTATCCTCAAAAGTAGATAAGCTTTACACCGAACTACAGTTATACCTTTTAGATGCCACTTCAGTTAGGGAAGCATTTTAATGAATTTAAATTTCAATTGAAAGCAATATGAACTACTACACACTCTACACTACATCGAATCGATTTCTTCAAAACACGACATTACATTGACTCTGATCAGAAAAACAGCCTGGTGTAGTCCACTTTCAATCGAATTCGTTATTAAGCCAAAACTTGTGAGTGTTTCAACTTTCATTTAATATCTTGAAAACTTTCGGCTTAGAACGTATGCCGAACGGACAGGCGGACAGACTAGGTTAAATCAATTCAAAATTATGCAGAATCGGTTTAAAAAGTAGGGTAAACTACTTGCCTGTGTGAGATCTTTCTCGGTTGCGCATACTTCTACACAAATTTAATATATCCTGTCCCGCCAGTGATGCAGGGTGTAAACACAGATATGCGTGAATGCATGCTTGCATGGTGTCCAGGGGAAAAATCTTCCAGAGATTGGTCGGAGAAGCGAATAATTTCATCTTCGGCTGTTTTCAGATCTATTTCGAAATTCTTATACATAACTTATAAAGATGCTCATGCAAAAAGGATTTTCTTACAAACAAAAGGCTTGATCTTCAGTATTTTATGATGGATTATATGAAACGTTTTATTTTTGTACAAAGTCATGATTGCAGAGCCTTTTCCGAACTAAATTTATCCTAAATCAAGTAATCAAATAAAATGTTTCTTTAAAAGTTTTCAACGAGTCCTAACACAACTTGTATGTAAAATACAACTTGCGAGTATCCATGAGTGCTGATGAGTATTTCCACTAAAGAAAAGCCATGTATTTAAGAGGCGAACATCAATAGATACTTTAATGCCATCGATGGTATTACTTTTTACCATCCTACAGCAAAACAATTGCAAGACTTAAATAGGTTAATAATTCCTTAAACCGTCCGCCGTAGTAAATGTATTCCATATTGAATGTGCATACATACACACGAATGCACTCATAGGATGCTACCATACGATTGATTGGATGCAGAAAATGTATCTATTGTAACAATATGTTAAAATTGTAAAATTCATTTTTTAACAAACAAAACAGTTAAAAAAATGTTGAAAACGCAATGTACGCGTTGTATATGCGAAAGGAAAACAACGTCATGCATAGGATAAAAACTATTTTAATGGATATTTTTTCATCGAATTCATGACCGTTAAAAAAGAAAAAAAAAATGATATAAAAGTCGAAAGCATATTTAGATGTGCCGCGTTGTACACAGCATGTGGCATAAACGACAAACCCAGCAAAGTCAGAGTTTATAATGAAACAAGTAAGAAATTTATATACGACTTTGAAACGAATTATGCGATACCTACCTATCATTTTCAGTGTGCATCCAGCAATTAGAAAGTCTTCAGTTAAACAACAAAAGTATTTCAAAATGGATCTGAAAAATATTTCCCGCAAAGTTTAAGACAGCACCTAGAAACAAGAAAGGGTTTATTTACATGAGATAGCATCAGTAGGTCGATTTGAACCTTAAAGTGGCTCTAGTAAATATCTATAACAAATTTAATATATTCTGGGCTTTTTTTCATATTTTACTTTTGGTTATCATCTGACAGAGTGTATGACAAGTTTTAGTTATTTCTCTAAAATGTCATACATATTCTTGATATCCAATGATAGACGACAGACCGAAGGGCGATCAGAGAGCAGTCCACAAGCAAATCCACTTGGAAACGTACGTTGTTCAAGGATTGCTGCACTTGGGCGTCACAGCATTAATGACAAAACTATTATGCCTCTGTCCTTGTCTGGTGAGTATAAAGGAAGAGAATGTTAAAGCGAATTTACCGCGACTCAAAGATGCTTACTTTACGATAAATTCGTATTAATGATTAGGAAAAGATTTTTTAGTAACTCGTTTTTCGAAATGATAGCTGATGTAACGGCAACTTGAAGACAAAAAGATTTCTTCATCGTCGTAAGACTCGAGTACTAAAAATCTTAACAACCGAAGATTAAAACTTGATTTTCAAAGCAATTAAGAGTCTTTGGATGTATAGTTTGTTGGCCCAAGTTTGTGCGAATAAAAAATTGCACTAAAACAGAAAGCCCTCTCTTTGCCTTTAATATTGTGCACTCAATGAAGTCCAAAAAGTTCGACAAACTGAGGATATTCTTTGTTGATCGGTAAAACTCTTCAGTGTTGTAAGTTAAAAATGGCTGACGTCGAATAATGTGAGATCTTCGCTTAGCTTGGAGTAGTTTGGAAATTAATTATTTTATGTATTCTTTTAGTTTCTTAGAACAAATGAGCAAACATCTCCTTATTTATTTATTTATTACTATCTTTATATAGTTAAGACGTTTATTTAGAACCTTTTAAAAGATTTCGTTCATCGTATACGTTTCCAACGGTATGATCTGTTTTATTATTTTGTTGGTGAGAAGGGTGCGAAACCAAACAACAACCGAGCATGGAAATATACAATTTATGAATATAATAATAATTTCACAGTAGCAAAAAGTGCATGTTGTGGCCAATTGTAGTCTCATAAAAATAGACAACCGCTGTGCCATCTTTAACTTATGAGCTGAACTAGTTATGAGTTCATAGGGCAGTAGAAAGCATGTAAACAACACGTTATGAGTTTAACAATTAAAACACGCATTGCAAACCAGAAGGTTACATAAAAAAGAAACCGTATGTCATATCTATTAATTGAGATCGCATAGTTTTATGAGCTTTCACGCGTACAATGTACGGTTAAACAAGTACATGCCCCGGGCTTTTTGTGTATCATTTCTTCAGATCAATAAAAAATTTCATTCATAGTTTATAATATCGCTTGCAGCACCATATCGATATGGTTTTCATCTGTTTCTGCTGCTTCATCTTCTCTAACAACACATCAATCTTAGCCAAATGTGACCGACTTTGACTTTCGCAAGCTATCTTATTAAAGCCTGTAGGAAATATCATTTTAATGATGGAATAAGTACTGACTGAAATGACTGAAAGTACTCGAAAGAGAATAATTTGAAGAACAAATGCAGTTCAGTTCCTTAAATAGTATTATATGCTTCTTAGACCTATGCAAATGGTCTGTGCTTTGATGATGATACCGACTTCTGATATAAGGCTTCACCGAATGTAATATCGTCGAATATACGAGATTGAACTCTTGTAAAATAACGAGAAATGGGTTATAGCAAAGCTACGCAAAGAACAGCGCGTCACGTCACATCCTTATGTCGAAAAGCTTTTAGTAAACAAGCGTCCATTGTTGGAAATGAAATATATTTGAGCTGAAGGACCTCTGACCTGCAGACGCAGACGAATTCGCTCAACTTGCCCGGAACTTCGATCCCTTTGCAGTGACTTCAACAATGAGACTCTTTTAAAAAGTTACCGAGTAATGAGAGCATAATATTCTTACCCTTGGTGCCGCATTTTGCTGCTAATTGGTTATCTTGTCTTTCCGACACGTCAACTAAAAGACGATGTAATTAAGAGCCCTTGAGTTTACAAAGGTTTCAGTAATCGGAAAGATCACAGGATATCCCAAAAATCGAACTTTTGCATCCCAGTTTCTCAGGCGACATTTAAGTAAGCAATTTCCAAAGTTAGTACGTATGCAGGGGTTAAGTAGGGTATATGTTCCGAATTTTTTTGATACAAAAATTATTTAAAAGTACACAAAGGCTTATTTAAAAGCACCCTAGTGAAATGCACTCTCCACGTGGCAATGTGCGCAATCTTAACTTTATTTCAGAACACAGTAGTCATAGTCATTGTGAATATCATTCGGGCAAGTTGGACTTTAATCGACGCCTAACCAGAAAGCCTATGAACGGAAGCTGAAATAAAGACGCTTGGTGGTCAATAGTACACACAAATCTCATCCGAGACAGTAAGCAAGTTGTCCACTGACTATCCCCTTCGGCGTCCTATTCGTCCTAAATCACTGTAGTAGCATCAACCCTATTCTTATTTTGCTCATCGAACAACAACTTGGGCTTTCACTTTATCCATTTTTTTTTTTTTTTTTTGCTATAAGTTGCGGTACAAAAACGCAAACAGGAAAATCATTATTTGCCTTAATTCTTTTCTACTCAAATTGGTGCGTACGCATTACCACACTCAACGCGCGGAAAATTTAATGCGCTTAATGTTTTGGTTTTGTCGCCTCGTACCTTTTCCATGACTTTTCTGACAATCAAAGTCACAACAACTTATTAGTACAGTGGTAATGATCGAAAATGTTCCTACTCATACTCGTCGCTAATGCGTTTGATATAAAGTGAAATACTTGTGTGATAATGGAATAAAAATGGAGTAAAACTGATGCTGCGTATTAATTGTAATCATAGCAAGCTCATTAACACTTTTGCTCTGGTTTTGCAATAAATATCGTATTGCTTGGGCATTGCATACACACGCTGCCGCCAACATTTATTGCTATCACATATTTAATGGTAACATGCGGACCTCATTTATCACGTTTAACTATATATTTTATAGATTCACTGATTCGCGCACATGTACACACACATTTCTACGAACCAGATAAACACATTTACTTAAATTATCATTAAATTTGGAAACTTTAACTACGCTTACCATTATAAGCATATTTTGTCTGTGCATACATATGTACGTACATACATACAAATGCATGCATTTCGATTTTTATTGCATCGTATATATGTGCACTGCAGCTGTAACAAACACAAATGTCTGCATCCGTTTGGCATTCTTTGTGCTTCCGTTGCCATCAGCCAGACAAACATGACGTTCTTGTTATTGTTGTCATTGTTGTTGTTCTTGTCGTTTCACAACCAACGCAATCTTCAGTGTCATGCGCTTAAATCTTTTATGTCTTTTTGACACGTTAACAATTATTCAATTAACTGCACGGCCTGCGAACAGCAAATGTATAAGCAACAGGATAATGACAAAAATTTCATGAACAATGACAATATAACAACAACAAGAATAAAGGAAGCAACAATGAGAATAGCAATAGCAACGACAAAATTGAGGATAATAATATTCTGTACTACTATTACTTATACTCTCTTACACTATCTGATGATATATTTGGTTCATTAAAAAGATACCGAGAAAATTAAATTAAATACAAAAAAGACAAAAGAGAAAGATAGAGGAAAAAAAAAACAAATTACGGAAAAAAGGTGGCAAATGAGTTAAGTGCATTGCGAGGTAATTGTAGCGATATAAGGCGGTCTTCCAGGTGTCGTAATTGAAATAATTTAAATGGAAACCATTAATCGTAGTAGTCGCGATGTTTACTGTGACTGCCGTATCGCAATATACACGAAAAATGAATAGGATAGTATTTTCACGAAAAGCAAACAAAATGAAGAAAAAAGAAACATAAGACCGCAAAGCCTGCGATCGCGAAAGGAAGAGAGAGAAAGAGAGAAAGAGAGAAAGAGAGAGAGAGAGAGAGAGAGAGAGAGAGAGAGAGAAAGAAGAATTTTCAAGAAATTTCAAGCCTGCACTTGTTTACGAATTTAGATATTGGTTTGCATGCAGGCGTACTATGCTTGCATATTAGATGCTTTTCATGTACGCAACACATGTACATATATCTAGAGCAGCACACATAACTATTCCGTACTTTTACGCTCCTCGATTGCTATGCTGTAATTTATTGCAAGAATTTGGTTTAATGACTGCGCACTGAAATATTGTTTCCGTAAGTTAAGACAAGTGCTAGACTGCCAGACATGACAGGCGACCATACGACGCACAACAATAGCCATTGCAGGATAGAAAATGTGTACGGTGTGACCATAATAAATTGTCCAAACTTAAAGCGAAATCCTTTCATTGAAATCAATAACACTCAACAGTTTGCAGCAGGCAAAGCTAATATGTGTATATGGGTTGCGGAAAACCAACACTCAAACAAAGACGCCATCGCACGTATTTACTTTGTGTTTTTTTGATATCAGGTTCTCCTAAAAAATATTGAGCCCATTAATAGAGATTGCAAGAGTTACTTCATGGAAATAAATTAATTGAATGAAATGAATGTGCGACGAGAGCCTCATCTTGGATGAATATTTTTCACATTATCTGATGTACCTTTCATATGAGTGAGAGTTAACAGCTATGAAAATTTCAATGAGAGGAACCGTTAACTAGTATGGGAAGAAAGGGGTACGCATCGAAAAGGCAACGTACTCGAACGTAAAGAAGTAGTAGGCACAAAATAAAACACAGAAAATGCGGAATTGGAAAAAAGAATCTCTGTTCTTTTTACGATAAGTTGTTGCTTCCCAAGGAGATATGCCCTTCTAACAGAAGATAATTGTCCCATATTTAGATTTATTGCAGTTTGCATTGGTTTTATTTAAGCGATTCTCGGCTGCGTGTCAGGGCTCATTGATATCGTGACAGGTCCAGTATGAAGATATCTAACCAAAACTACTCAAGCCGAGAAAAATCAGTGAGGTGCTTATGTGTGCTTAAGCATTAACCCGGATTTTTGCTAATGTTTTCACTATTAGTATACAAGAAGGCAGTCTAGCAATGCTAAGCTAAGATGCCTATGCCTGAGCGAAAAGTTTAACTTCTTTTGTTCTTATCAGTTTCCAAAACATTTCGTTACAACAACTGTTACTGTTGGGTAAACTGATAAATCAAGGGATGTCCACTTTACGTGAAACGCGATGACGGTCAGAAAAAAATGGGGAAAAAGAAAGAAAGGACGAGGACGTAACTCAGTGGGTGTATGGGCCTATCCAGAAGTGTTATACCTTAACCAACTGAGCGGTTACTATAGCTACGACGAAGTTTGCTTCATTGCATTGAGATTTGAACCGCTTGTGGCATACTATCTATTCAGCTAATTCTTGTCTATTCAGCTAGTGCTTACCTATTCAGCTACTCACGCGGATAACAGTTTTTTTACTTATTTTGCATTCTACTTTCGTCAGATTAATAGCGGAAATCCGGAGGTAGCTATAGTTTAACTGCATTCTATAAAAATTTGAAGAATAAAAAACATACTTTTAGATTGTTTAGGTACGAAGAGTGGCATCATAATTCTTGCGATAGTAATGAAATAAAAATAGCTGTTAAGCAAAAAGTAAAGTTGGCAAAAATGTCGTAGGGGTGACGACATTGGTATCCCACAATCGATCTTATTTCGTTTTCTTGGTTAGCGATATTGCACCGCCTTCTCGCTGCTAGAATGACGTTATGCGCCTCTACAAGTTGTGTAACTTCAAGTCTTCGTAAATAGGGAATGTTTTGCATGCTAGAAGAGATTTTCTTCAATTTCTACTGTACTCTGCAGGGCTACGGGGGAAATTCTTGATATTCATATTCGTTTCCCCGACTTGTACATGATAATTCCGACATATTGCTCGCTTTACAATATATTTCCAATTCGGTTTTCCGTGTATGTCAGGGTAATTTTTGATGACTCTGATTTACTCTTTGGACGCGTTATGTGTGCTTCATCTCAGTTACATAGCAGTTACGTAATAGTATACTTACGCTTACATAATAGGTTATGTCGACTGCGCTGACGTTTGGTTTTGACAGCTTTTTATTGGAAAACTATGAAAACAACATCGTAGTTAATATCAATAGATTCGATTCGATTTAAGCTAAATTGAATTTCTTTTTTATTCGACTTGAAAGGAAACCGTCTCCTATGCTCTTCTATCGTAAAATTGCCAATGCAAACAGAATGCCATTCGCGTTCGCAAGCATTTACACAGAAGCTCTTATGTATGTGTAAATATGTTTGTTTGATGTTACATATCAATATAATTTTAACGGTTAAACTAACTCAATGTGGAGGAATATCATTACGCTCGTATGTAAAAGGAATGTGGCTTTCCTTCATGGCTGTTCTCTCATGGTAATTGGCTTTGCGCGGGTTTGTGTATTTGTTGCCTAAGGTCTGCATAATGTCCGTAATATTAGCAGTTTATTTAATATTTCAATAATTCGCTTCGCTATAACTTCATGTTCAATTCTTGAAGGCTTCCCATTTGGCAAAGTTGCTTATTATTATCAGCAAGCTCTGAGTGTCTGAACCCCGTTTCATTGGTTAAATTCAATTTAAATCTATCCTCAGAGAGTTTTGCGATACAAAACTTTAAATGAAACCAGAATTACTTTATGAAGAAAGTAAGAGAAGGTAAGTAAAAATCTTCAAAGGTTACTAGATGAACGACCATAGCCAAGTTTTTTTAAATTTTGCATAAATTTATACACTTTTTAAAAACATGCGGTGCCGCCTTTGCTTAATATTCCTCGTTCTTTGAATTATTGATATAGAGACACAAGTGGTTTAGTGAAAGTGTCAAAAACACTATGTCGCCCATAAAATTTATGGGAATTTTCATTACATACCAATAACATGTTGAGAGTAAAATAATAATAGCTTTATAAATTAAATATTCCGGAGATAGAAATTATTCTTTCTTTTTCAGATTTTCGATTACCAATACGGAGAATAAGTGGTGTACATGCCTTGTACACCTTACTGGCGGATAATATTACACTAAAAACTATTCCTTTCATGAAGTATGCACATACTTATGATTGATCTAAGAGTCCATTTCGTTACATGTAAGCTTATCATATGTGCCGCTTTGATCGTCAGTCTTTCTATCCGTTGATCTTTCGATCCGTAAATCCTTGTATCAGTGAATGCTTCTATGCGCCCGTCATTCTATCCGTTCGTTGCTCTTTCCATTAATTCATTTGCCCATAAATCATTACCGACAGGCGGGTCCTCTCTTTATTATCACCTTGTCTCCGTGCCCACTCTTCTGTTTGAAAAAACTTCTACTTTATTGTGTCTTTTTCCCTTCTTCTATAGAATTACACCGATCATTTAGTTGGTTTTTGTTTATCCAGTCATGCATCTGTTTGATCACCCGTCTGTTTATTTGTCCCTCTAGGTGCCTGCTTGCCACTTTATCTATCTATTCTGGGAATCTACGTAAACCGTAAAAATTAGTTCGACACACAGGGTCCAACGGGTCTCCAGAGTTTGAAGTCTTTCAAATGATATGATGCACCGCGCAATTTAGTAAGGTTTCCCATTGGAAAGTTATCCGTCTTTTGAGGACTCCTTTCCCTAAACCGAGATTTTTGGGCAATCCTTAGTCCGAGCTATGTTACCCTTTCACCACAATCTTTGTTGAATGAGTTTGTCCGTTGACATGATGAAATAGCATTTCATTTTTCGTCTGTAAGTGGCACGTTCTTCTTCTTCTGTCCTTACTGCAGTGGTCACACGAATGAATTTTTAGTGAATTGGGAACGAACGCGTTCTCTATTTCGAGCGAAGCTCTTTTGTATCCAACTTTCCGTAGAAAATTTGTGTAATTACCAGAATATATTATATGTGTTATATGAGGCGTTTGTGGACTCAGCGAACTCATGCACTTTCAATATCGGATCTTTGATCTTCCTATCGTGGATTATTCAAATATTTATTATAGCGTCGTTTAAATCTCACCTGAGCATATATATAATGTTTATCGAGTCTGCCTTTAATTTCCTTTGGTATTTAACAACAACATGAAATTTACCCTTTGTTGTGATGAAGAAATAACTAGAGGTTCGTATTTCTCGACGGGTGTCGAAAAAGTACTACACAAATTTTTCTTTTTAAGCATAAAAGGAGTTTCTTGCGAGCAACATTGTTGTCCATCAGTTTTAATATATAAATAGCAAATATCGTCTTAATCGTGTTAAAATTCTGCACAACTAAAATGCCAAGTTGGCTCCCGCGGCATTGTTTGCATTATACCGCGAAACGAAAATCTTGGCAGTTGTGGTATACTTTGTTGAAATGAAGGGTATCCAAGAACCCCTCAAAACGAATATGACCATTTTATTTGCTTATTCGTTCCTTTTCGTTTATGAAGCACTTACCATTTTTATGAAATATGTGCAATGACTTATTTCCCATAAACCCATTTTTCACAAATCGTAATGCAAATCAATTGATTTCATAACTTCATTTTTAATGGTCATCATAAAGCACGTCTCTGGAATTGTTATTTGTGATTTGTGGCACCATTTAAGATATACGATACTTATAGATATTTCAATCAAACCAGGCCAAATTTTTAAGCACCAGCACCAGCACCAGCATCAGCATCATCATCAACATCATCATCGTCAACTAAATTCTCTTTTCAGCTTTGCTTCACACGACCAAAATAATGATGGCTGCAGTAGCGGCCGAAAAGGATATAAGAGCAATAGGAAAACGGGCTTTTCGCCGTGCTCTGTGAAACATGCATTAAGGATAAAATTAATACGTCAGCAGTTGTTTCAGTCATTCATTATGCTGATGCACATATTTTCTTTGTTTTTGTTTTTTTTTTTTTCATTCTTTTTTGTGCCCTGCTAGCAAAAGACTAGAAGAATTCAAAGGAAAAAGAGGCAATAAAAAAGGCAGAATACGCCGAATGTTGATAAATTATACAAGCACTTCAGCCAACACCAACAGGCATCCAGACATCGGTTCATTCATGTAGTGATGTGTGAAGCAAAAATTAACTTAACAGGAAATTTCCGGCATTTCATGAGGTGTGAAATCATTTTATCTCATTACTACGTGCATCGACTGCCTATACACCACTATTACTACTACTACTACTACTACTACTTGTAGTAGTCACGGACGAATAAATTCGAGTCAGGCACGTTAGAGAAATATTAATTATTAAATCACAGTTTAACATAATGACTTGGTTAGTTAACAGCAATTGCTGTGTTGTAGGCCAGGCTGAGCGAGTAGCAAAGAAATATTTCACTTGAATTTTTTATGGGTTTATTTAGCACCCAATAGACAATCTCTTGTCTAATTGATGGAGTGGTATAAACTTGTCTATCGAGCACAATTTTGCTTTTCACAAAATACTTTTTTTTTGACATTTGTTCATTAAGACTTAAATTATAATGCTTGTCTTCACCATTATCGCGAAGATTCGTTGCTTGTAAATCATCCGAAAACATAGTAGAACTTATCCGTAAGGGGCTCAACCTCAACAGTGCAATCTTGTATTGGTTACCGGCTTTTTAATACAATTAAAAGCTCTATTGGAGTTTCTGAATGCGTCCGTTTGTCTGTCCTTTATCTTTGAAGTAACAAAGGCCTATTTTTTAAAATCAAGGATTGATTGCAAGCTGTTCATAAAAAACGAGCAAAAACGCAGTCCGCCGCTTAATTCGTGACAAAAAGCTAAAAATTCTACCTTGTTTCTGCGTAAAGGCTACTTTTTGTGGGAGTTCTTATAGCGGAGAAGGCCGAAAAGATCGAATAAGGTCTTTTTCTACCTTTCCGTTTCGGTAAAAAGGCTTACTATTTATGTGAATCAATGCCAAAGGGCGCAAAAGATAGACCTACATAGTCCAAATTTGGTACGATTGATTTTTTTTTAACAACTTACTACCGTGGACCTACCACGTTCGCTTGAGTAGCGCTGTCGGTAAAAACCGCGACTACCAAGTCAGTGTTCGCGGGTTCAAATCTCAAGTGCGGTAGAATTTTCGTTGCTCGTAGCTATAGTATATACTCAATCGGTAAAGGCATTACGCTTGTTGATAGGGTACACATTCGTGAGTCTACGACCACCCAAACCCTACATTTTTCTTTCTTTCTTATTTCTCTTTTCTTTCTGATAGTCACCGTGTAACACGAATAGGGACCAACCACAACAAAATATTCGAAATTATCACACCAAGGTTTACTTTTCGAAGGAATGGTTATTTATCTGCGGCTTCATAAAATTGGTCATGTTCACATGAATTCAGTGTTTGGAGAATTGCAAATAATTAAGGTGACTGATTGCAGACGGTCCGATCCAACCCATTCTCAAGAGAGTTCATCCTTGGGTCAAAATATGTCAACGTACTAAGGTTCGTCAAAATATCTTAAATTGTTTCACTTCGTAAGCGAAACACAAAAGCACGAGGCCAAAACATAAGATGGACAGACAGATAGACAGAGGCAGGAAATGTTTCTGAATCAATCGGTACAACAAAAGGTCGGTCTATCTTATGTCCTTATGAGTGCTATATACATGCTCAAAAGTTTAACACACACTATGCCCCAACCTGTGTTAAGTATATTTATTGAATACTTTTTACAAGCGCTTATGAAACATTTCTTTCAATAAATTGATCGATTGTTCGGAAATAAGGACAACCTTAAGTAAACCAAAGTAGGGTAATCTTAAGTGTTTCCCCAAAAATGTTCAGAGATGCCCCCCAGAGTATTTACTTGAAATTTTCATAGACGTTGTCGCAAAAAACGAAACACCAAGTTGAACACAACTACCACAATAATTCTTGTTGATTATTCGCTTATTGTGTTCTGCGTAAACTAATTATTTTGATTTAGGCATGCCTTTTGAGCAAACCATGTCTGGCAGTTGGTTACCAGAATTAAATTTTTAAGGGTTGAAATTGTTGCAAATAAGAAACTTAACTTCATTTTATGGCTATGTGAGCTCATGAATAGGGCGGGAAGGGGGAGGGGGGCGTGCATATGAATGAACCTTAACAAAATTTTCTCAAGTACTTTAGATAACAGGCAGATATCAGACTTAATTCGAAAGTACTGATGTTATAAACGGAAGGGAGCGAAAATGTTCCAACCTATCCGTAATGTAATCTTTATCTTGTTAATAAAGTGCAACGTATGGTATGTGCAGGGTTCTGCTTTAACGATTTTTCCCCGCAATAATTTAAACAATTTAAAGTTTTTATGATGACTACTTCTCCTATTCATTTACATTTGTACTTCTCAACGTAATTGTGTTTAATTTTATCAATTTTTTGTGTGTTTCTGTTTCTCTTTTTCTTTTTTTTTTTTTCTTTTTTTAGGTAAAAAGTGTTGAAATCACAGTCGTTTGCAAATATTTAATTGCCACTTAATATCCAGAAAACAATCACAGTGTCCTTGTGGTCTCATTAATGCTTCAATAGCAGAGTGTTACTGATTTTATACCCTCTTATATATATATATGTATATATATATGTTTGCACACACACACACACACACACACACACACACACACTCGGGCTTACGTATATCCATTTGCATATATGGTCTACAGGATGCAAATAATAGTAAGAAAGTCTGTTAAGTTTATCTGACTGCATGCAACGAAATGTCCCTTCAGTCATCATAAGATGAATCTTGAAGTCTAGACGAGAAATATTGTTGAAAAATATTACGATAAAGTAGTTGAAACATTTATACTGAATAGATGAATTTAAGAATTTCGTTTGTATGTAATCGTTCATGTTCAGGATGTAAAGGATATAAAGGATTTGTGCTTAGTTTTAATTATATAAAACTCATTTATCGGTGATATGGTATGCGTTCTCGAATACAATTAAAATTCATTTTCAATCTTATTTCTTTACATGAATATGTAAGTGGACGTCTGTGTGGTTACTTCGCAAGTGAATGAATGGAATACGTAAAATGTCTGCAGTCTCATTGAAATTGGAATTTATGTAATCTGATTTTTGTTCGGTGAATGAATGAAATCGAATGTTGCATGTAAATGGATCTTCGTAGTAATCATTAATGATGTGGAAAAGGAAGCACAAATTTTTTTCCCTTTTTTTTTTTTTTATTTTGTGTTTATACATTTTATATTTTTATTTTCGTAGGAACGAAAGCAGATGTGGCAAACAAAAGTTTTCAATACTTCAATCATTTTAAGAGTAATGTACCATAATGATTGAAAATTAAATGCTTTTCCTTTTAGTACTAACGCGTAGCGGCATTAATTCAGTGTAATTATATAATGCAAAGTTTTATGATTGGAAAAAAATTATTTACAACTACATGTCCAACTTCGAAATTCACACATGTAAGCCATTTTCATCTATACGATTACTTCATGCCAATCGAAGGCATCTTTGTTAGTCTTCTCCATGATATTGCAAGAAAACAGGAAAAGTGGGAGAGAAAAAGAGACATTGAGATTGATAGATATAGAGATTGAGTGAGTGAGTGTAACGGGGAGAGAGAGAGAGAGAGAGAGAGATAGAGATAGATAATGAACAACTGGAGAGTCTGCAAATTCCGGATGGGCATTAATATACTGCAACTTGGATAAGGTATTTTATTTATACATAACATATTTGTACATAACATTCCGCAAAGTGCATATCGCATGTACTTCCGACCATATTTGCCTAGGTTTGGGCAGCACCTTACGGGAACTTGTATGCTTCACATTCTACTTCGGTTTATTTATGCACTTCTTTTTTGTGGTAATAGAGGACGTATTCTTGCTTTTGATCTAATTAGTTGATTTCCCAATCCCTTACGGTGTCTTCGTTAAGAAAAGCATAATATCCGGAAATCCAAGGCCCTATAATTTTACGATCAACTCCAGCAGATAGCAAGATACATGGGCGGTTAAGCGGGACAGACAAGTACAAAAGTACAAAGTTTGCCAGGTAAATACGCAGTCTAACATGGCTACCAGGTTACTAAGGGATATAAGCATTTCAGTAATTATGAGGCAAGTACGTACATAGCCAGGCAGGCAGCCTGGCAGCTAGATTAAAAAAAAAGGATAGATACACAGATGGGCCGGCAGTTACAGAAATACGTTATTACCGAAATACACCGTTACAGTAAAGAGTAGCTAGAGAGTTACACATGCAGCGACGATTAACAAGAACTTACATATACTGTAAATATACGCCCAGTCAATATTTTTGAAAATCAAACAAATAAATTTAGTTGGGCTTTGAAAGTTTGTGTAAATGAAAAATTTCAAAAGCACTAAACATCAATTAAAAAGAATAAAAACGCTATTCAATTAACATTTAAGTATAGTAGCAAAAAAGAAATATTTTTTTTAACAAATTAATTTAACAAATGCAAAAATTTGCACTTAACATAACATTTTTTTCTGGCAGAAGATACGAGAATGTAGCATATACGTAGCTGGGTTCATTTAAAGTATATTACAGTGTATATGTGAGGGGTCGGTCTCCGAATCTCCTACTCACTCTGAAAGCTTGCATAACATTTCATTATTACATTATTAGGCAGGTTTTTCAAAAAATTTATTTTCCTCTTGTAGTTTAGTTGATGATGTTTCGAACCCTTTGCAACAAGGGCAAAAAGTGACGACTAACATCAAATATATGTTGAATAACATTGTATATAAAATGTCTTTATATAACATGACTGTCTGGAAAGAACTTAATAGATTCTTTATGGCTTTGTTAAAAAAAAAAAAGAAAGAAGAAAAAGGTGAAACTATATTGGATAGGCGGTCTACTCGATGATTGATTTGGTGGTGGCAAAGCTAGAGTTTTCATATCATTTATACTTTAAGGGTTAGAACTGTTGCGAACGAAGAAGCCAAGTTGATTTTGTGGCAACAGCCAAAGTGGTGATATGAGTGAAAAAAATTGAAAAGGGGATGCATGCAAACGAATTTAAACAACGATTTTCTAAATTCGAGGTCTTTTAGATAACATGCTGATAAATTTAATTAAAACTTGTTGTGTACACCGGGTACGTGATTGTTTTCACTAAACGAGTTTACGTATTTAACATTCAATTAAATCTGAAGGAAAACGTCAGTGTCCTTACTTGTCAAGTGGTTTACGAGCGCTCGTATTCCTAATTATTGTTATTAAAAACAGTAAAAATATTAAGACAATTTTTCTTGCTGGCTTTAGTCTCATAATAAAACTAAAATAATTGCAAAAATTACAATTCCCTGCATCTTATGTGACGCTTTTACGACACACTGAACGACTGCGACTGAAGGTTTGACTTTAAAGGTTTCACCATTAATAAGAGGAACACTGCAAGTACGTTGAATGTTTAATATCTTATCACTTAGTACAGAAAATTGTGCAATAAATAATGTTATCCTGTTATATATTACAACATATACGATTGCATGTCATTGTATGAAATGTCTCTTCAGTGTGTTCTCTTAACTCATATTGTCGTTTCATTTACTTCATTAAAGTTTTTGGTGAATTTCATAAAATATACAAAACCCTTTTTGTTTCACATTTGCGTTACTTTCCCATGACTTAAGTTTACTTAGTTAGGTTGATCTATAGTCAAACAACTGAACAACAACATGGCTCTATCTGTCGATGTACTCTTCAGGGCAGGAGTTTCAAAAGTTTTCATTTAGCAAACAAACATATACGAGAATTGTTCCTCCCCTCATTTGCCTCCGGCCACGACACCGAAAGAAAATATGTTTATGCTTAAGGACTATAAGACCCTGCGTGAACTTAACTGCGACAGTCTGCCTAATAGTCTGTCCGCTTTTTTTCCTTTTTGTTCAAGTTTTCCCCTATCTAGCTATTGTCAGAACGCTTACACAAGTGCAAATTTTCTTTAACATGTGTTAAGTCCGTAATCTTTTACTTACTAATTTGAGGTCTTCAACGTAAAAGATTCGTTGTAAGATGACTAGAACTTTGATGTTTTGAGAATACCATTGTAAGATTCATACATTTGAACTGCTACTCGAGTACCTATCTGTATTCGGGAATTGCGTGGGCATAAGATAATATAATCAAAGGCACAACTTGACTGATTTTGGCGTAACTGCTTCTGTTGCAAGATTCAAAATTAAATGTTGCAAAATCAATAATAATTAAACTCTTCAATGCAGGGCTGTACTGCCCCTTGATGTTGATTAGCTAAACTCTGTTATGGAGCTGATAATTAAAGTTCAGTTAGCTTAACGCGAGCAGAGAAGACCCGTTCCTCCTGAAATAGGGCTCGCAGCATCAAAACCAAAAAAAAAAATATTATTAATATGACATCTAAATTGAATTGATCTCGATAATCCCCCGGGTGGGAAATAATTTGTTAACCTCCCCCTATACATATCCATTTACACATAATAATCCTTGAGTATGCCAACAAAGTCGAATTTTTATCGTTGAATTTTATAATGAAAATTCGTCCGGTTACCAAAGTACCTTTTGGAAGGGAGGCCTTTACATATGATGGCAGCACAAATTGCAGATATTGTATGACGAAAGTAAGCGAAGTAAATTCTTTTAGAAAGAATGAATTATACCAAACTACAAGGTCGGTTCACGTTGTAGATCTCGTGTTATATGATACTTTTCTAACATTTCTAATCCTCTTTCTTTCTATTCCTTTCTTTGGATTATAGGAGGTGAAGTGTTGAGAGTTATTCTGTGCTCGACCACAAAGCTTTAAGTTGGCCTTTATTATTGTCGTCGCTCTGTCACCTTTCTCTTAAGAATTCTCCATTTATTTTCGAAGCAAACGAACGAAAACTACACTTTTTTTCGATATAAAAGCATTGCTGTTTTTATATGAGGCGGTCCCAAGATGCAGATTGGCGTGCTTCACATCTTCCAAGATTAATTTTTTTCTCAAAAACGTGATAAGCTATTTTCGTTTTAAAGTATTAAAAACTATATCTTGCTTACTTTTCCTGAGACTCCAATTATATATATAGAACAGATTTCATGAATTTTTTATAATTGCATATCTTTGTTATTGAAAGATTTACTTTCCGTAGCGAGCCAAATGTTTACGTTTTTTTATAGCGCCTTTTTCAAAATAAGGCGTTGTATGTAGAGGGACACCAAATATGATCCAATCCCATCCATTTTAGCGGAGTTTCATCAATGGGCTAAAACAAGTTTATGTACCAGTTATCGTCATTGCCAGATATTAGATAGCCAGACGGACAGACAAGCTTAAGTCGGTGCAGAAAATGATTCTGACTCGATCGGTACAACAAAAGGTGTGTCCACTTTATCCCTATCTGGGCCCATCTGCACACGCTTAATGCCCTGGAGTACAAATGATGACATACTCACAAAAAGTTTTTTTACAGCATTCGCATAACACAAAAAATGAATTAACATCAACATCGAATGTGAATTTATCTTTGGGGCGAGAGTGTTTATATAAATCCGGTTTTTATGTATGTACGTCAGACTCAGCATGTAAGCAAGCAAAGAAGCAATTCTTGAAAAGGGATTTATTAAACAACGAGAACTCTTTCTTCCCAATCTAATAGAAATAAATGTACTTGGAAAGGGAGCACAAATATTAATACGAATGTGTGTGCTTATCCACTCCGTGCCGACAAAATATATATTTTCTGTACTCTTATGCTCTAGCAAAAACATATAAGCAAACATAATTTTATTAAATATCATAACAAATGCACACATACATACATATACATGTCCACACCCACACAGTCGCATACAAGCAATAAGGAAAAGAGCTGAGATACGTAAACACATTAAGGGGTTTGCAAATATTTTCGAGTTTTTCTATCTGATACGAATACGAGTACATGGACACACTTGTGTGTTCTGATATACCGTAGCTAAGTAACGATAACGAAGATACTGGACAAGTTAAACATTTTAAACAAGTAAGTAATAATGAAAAGAAAAAACTACATAACTTAAAGAAAGCTTTCACAACACCATAAACAAAAAAAAAGGAAAAAAGAAAATGTGTCTGTGCTGTGCATTGCAAAGTTTTTATGCATTGTGTGCGATTAAATTTTACAAGTAAAGACTTGCAACCCATAATATGTGCAGCAAGCGTATGCAAACAAAGGCAAACAAAGTATAAATTGGTTGCAAAAGGATTACCTGACAAATGAATGGATATTAAGACATAATACATAACAAATAACATGATTACACATATTTGCATTTCGTTACTCATATATGTGTAGCCATAAGCGCTTCTCGTCGAAAGAAGTTTTGAGTGTTTTTAAAGAACAATTTTTGATTTTGTTTTAAATTTTTAATTAAGGAAAACGTGAAACATAGTACGATTCATAATTAACGTTATTAGCGTAAAATAAGAAAATTTTCGTTTTTATTTGCCAGCTCTGAGCTGCCATTGCAGCTCTCTTTAAGTGATTTCCTTTACCTGGACTTCCCGGTGATTTATTCGCTAGATTAGTCCGCGTATTTCTAGTTTGACACATGGATGAGAGAAACTGTCAGGAATAATTATTTGTTAGTGTTAGTTTTATGTTAATATATCAGATAATATATCAGATAAGTGGACGTACTTTTGTCTTTTCTTAAAAGCAGAGACTTGGGCAAATTATGATGCAATTCAATGCTTATAAGTAAGCAAATTATATTTGGCTGTGACCGATTCTTTACACCCACCAACTCTATCTTTGAAAAAAAAGGACACTAAATTTTCCTATTCTATAGTGTTGGGCGGACGTGGATGATTTTTCCCATTTTTGCAGAAAATACATGGAAGTTTTTATTGCGCATCTGTTATAATTTTCGAGCTGTGCGTAGAACAGCAAGAAAGCAAAACTGTTCACAGTTTATGTTATATTGTAGGCGTGTCTATCGTGGTGATGTGAGGAGACGTTTCCTCTGCCTGCGTTTCGAAAGCTTGTATAGAGGAATTTAAAGCAAGAATACGCTGAATATCGAAAGCTACGGCAAGAGAATGAAGTATTTGGATATGGTAATGGAAAGTGACCAAGTAACTGAAGATAATTTAGGCTATAGGTAAACTTGTTTCTTTCCGACCGTTATCGTGTTAAAAATATAGGAGATATCCACCGAGCGATTGATTATATTGAAAAAAAAAGAAAAGGAAAATAAGATCATTAGTAATTCATTGTGCTTGAGAAAACTATTGAGGCACATACTAACCTGGGAACCGGAACCTCTTCCAATGCAACTTTCCGCAGACCATTTTGGAAGGAACTTATCGGGAAAAAAATTCTTGTATGGTATTCAGCACACATGTTAGTGTGCCAGGTTGTTATTACATGTGAACGGTACACGCAGCGTGGAAAAATTTGCATGTTTGTTCTCATGAAGAAACGAAATGTTTATTGAGAATTATTGTGTCAATGTGTGCCCGAAACGGTACATGTTGCGTGGAAACAGCCTTTACACATAAGCAGCTTGGCAGGGAAAATGCTAAGACTTGTAAGCTTAAATATTTAGAATTCTCTTAATTTTCTTATTACATAAATTTAGGAAAACGATACCATTTTAGGATTTTAGAAAACTTAAAAACATTGGTGAGGAATCTCCCGATTGCAGAAGAGAGGAAATAATTTATCATCAACGCCTCACAAACACCTTAGGCCAATGGCAAAACTGAAGGAGTTAAGATATGCAACTCGGAAATATCCACAATATGCGCTGATCTCTCAAATCGTAAAGCATTCTGATGTGAAAAGCGTTTTTTATCAAATAATGAAATGTTAGAAACCGTATCATCCTGTATAGGGTGGGAATGGGAGGAAGTGTCACGAGGAAGTGTGTTGTAATTAAGAAAAATAATACAAGAAGTTTCAGCCAAATCGCTTATACGGTAGTAAGTGAGAAGAGAACGTTCCCTTAAACCGAATATTCATAAAAACTTGTATGCATAACTGTTTAGAAGAGGGAAAGAGTATTTCACTTTTACTAAAAGATTGCAAGTTAGTAAAAGGAATTATGTAATTTGTTATCCTTTGTTTGAATAAAGTATTTTAAAAATCATTTTTCAATATGTGTGTATGTGTGCATGCAACAGGGGTCTTAAGAGATGTTTACATATGTTTGAAACAAAAACAATCAAATTACTAAAGAAACGCTCATAAGTAAAACTAAATATTCCAGGGGGCTAATAGAATAAGTGAGTATACTTTAGTTAGCAATACAGTCGTGCCAGAATACAAAACTGCAAATACATATGATCCACGAGGAAAAGTGGTTGGGTTATCTACGCAAACAGTAAACAGCATCGCATAAATCTTAAGTTAAGGTGACGTCTTGGTGACTAAAGAAATTGCAGGCTAATAAATTATAAATGTCCACATATAAATCGTATAATGACTGCCACATAGCTGCACATACTTCCACTCAGCATGAAAAAGACAGCATAAAGATAGTATACGATATCGACCACCGACCAAGTATCTAACCACTTTTGATGATAACAATCTCCAGTAGTTTTGCACATGACCATTGCATAATCAGACACATTGAAACACACGCATACATGCACTTACACCTATACAAGTATTCATTCGTGTTCACACATTCGCTATATATATATATATATGGATGGTTATATTATAAAGACATTCAACCCATAACAACCCTATGGTGCAAGTCGTTATACTATAATATGTGTGTAAGTATTTTCACAACTTTTAGGTGTGAAAGTGAACATTAACTTAATATATGCTCACATGCATACGAAGCATTCATACATTCTCTTACGCGATGTGTACGTACATACATATACCTATGTGGACTGTGCTGATTTTGTGGTTTGCCTGCAAGTTCTTATCGTTTCATAATGCGTCGAGGGGGGTGCTTTTTATGTCAAGTAACTCTATATAGCGTTCAGTTAGTTCATTACAAGGTGTGACAAAGGAAAACTTAACAAAAAAATGAAAATATAAAAAGAAATTGTTTAACAATAACAACAAAGATCGGAAGTTTATTTTTAAGTTTTCATGCTTTAAGTGCCATTGCGGTGATGAAGTAGTTCAACGAAAGGGGGATGAGTTAGGCATGTATTTGCGCAAATGTGTCACTTCAGGCACGTCATCCGACAATCGCAATAAACATAAGAGTAGTTGAAGAAATTTTGTGCTGAAATTCCTTCAAATGTTACGCCGCCAATAAATTACAGCAATTTATTGCCAACGATAAGCTTGCGCTTCCACCTTAATACAAATGCATAAATACTTGTGCATGTATTGGGAATCGCGGTTGCATAATCCACCGTTCTAAGTCATAGCGTGCATTCTAAGTAGCCTTAGGCAAGAGGTATATAAGTCAGTTAATAATTTATTGGCCACCAAAGCAGTCGCCCCATAGAGGAAATATTTTGAATAATTCGTCACAAATTAAAAAAAAAGGTAAAAAAAGGGAGCAAAACAATACCAGAAGCTGAAAACGCATTCCTTTTACTACGCTACAAGGTTATCATTAGAACTCCGCACATATGCGTTATGTACAATATGCAAAGTTTTCTTTTTTAGTTTATGGCGTTCGTACCGCATATATTTACAATTTATTCCCGTAACTTACCTCTAAACTAACCTTAGCAAATAAAGAAGATCCAGAAGCTTGCAGCATGACTCGCTTGTTTCGGTAAAACCGTGAGTACATAAAGCTGAATGTTGCTTCGTTAGGGGCCTGATCTGTGTAAAACTATCCTATTCATGTGTTAAGTTTTGATGGTTGGTTCTCCACTCTAACGTACCTTTTTTGTTTGGCGCTCAGTGTCCATGGGCAGCAGAGCCGTATTACCTGCAATACATGTGTGAATGCAGGTGCTATCTTTAGAAAAAACTAGCAATTGCCCTCAGGAACAGGGTGAACGGAGTTACATTTCCATACAAAAGAAGTAGCGTCAAAAGCAAACGAACATATAAATAAATTTACCCATTTTCTCTTCAAAGAAATTGCTAGTAAGCACCCGCACTGTAACTTTCATGCTGCCTACTTTACTTTCTTAGTGCTACTGGGATTCACTAAAAAGTTTTTTACTCTCTTTCCTACGTAGCTATTAAGTTTGTCCTTCTCTTTCGCTCTTTCCTCGTTGACTTATTATTTTCCCCGGTACGTTTATGTACCATTAGTTATTGAAGAAACAATTATCTTGTACTTGCATAATGCGTTGCTTGCCGCACTTCCTCATTGATACTACGATTTGCTGGATAAATCGTTAGTGTCTTTCTTGCTGGTCTATCCAGTCTTCCCTTATCTCTCTCTCTCTCTTAACGTGCTACCTCTCCCACTAGTTTTTGTACTATCGCAAGTTCCATTACCAGGCAACGGCACCGCAACTTACCCGCTGCCTGCCGTATTTTCTTACTGCTACTAAGAATCGATGGCCATATTTTTACTCTTTTCTCTGCTAAAATATTTAATCTTCCTTTTTCTCTCGCTCTCCTCGTCGATATAATGTGTCTCTTGCTATCTTTGCTATTATTCCATGAAAGAACTATTATCTTATATGTTGCTTGAAATTTGAGTAACACGCTGCCTGCCGTACTTCCTCAGATTCGCTGAACACATCTTCACTCTCTTTTTTAGTGGACTATCCAGTCTTACCTTCTCTCTGTCCACGACGTTTTACTTCTCTCACTGTCTTTTTATACCATTTCTCATCGGAAGAGGCATTATCAAGCGATGGCACCATGGCACTTACAAGTTGCCTTCTCTACTTCCTCAGAGTTACTAAGATTCGCTGCATAAGTCTTTAGTTTCTTTTCCGCAAAGCTATTAAGACTTTCTGTCAACTTTATTGGAGAAATTAGTTCCATCGCGGTCTTTCTGTACCGGTAGGAATAGAATACACTCTTGTCCTTCTTAATTGAAAGCCACCATTTAGTAGGTACCGCGTGAAACGGGTGAGACCAAGTTGAAAGTTGATTGCAACTTTCAGCTGAATTGTACCTTCAAATTTAGTATTAAATATTTTCTCTGTTTATCTTACGGATTACTTTTTTCCCATTCATCTCATTGTTTAATTTGGAAAATATTACTATTATTTAAGCAGAATTTTGTAAACATTTTGTTACGTTGTTTATTTTGTTATGCAACAAATGGAAAAAGAAGATTGTGCACTAAAAATATTGATCTCAGCTGTTGCGAATGCCTGAGGTTGAAAAAAAAAAAAAAAAAAACTAAAACAAAAACAATAACAAAACATATAAACATGTACAGGTACATACGCGCATATGCAAGAAAAGTATACATTTCCATAAGGGAATGGCTTTCTCCATACGTACATATGCATTTGTATGAAGTATTCGTAGAGTCTCTGTTACCTCTATTTATCAATTTGCTCGATAATAACGATGAAGTGGAAAGCAATCAATGTCGTCTCTGCGGCAAATTCAATACGACAGCAGCATCAATAATAGTAATGTAGTAACAATAATAACAAATAAATGAACTTTATATATATATATATGTACCTATGTGTGTATCTATATATGTTGCTTTTTGCTTACACATGCAATCGTATGTATCCGCAATATTTTCATTGTTATGATTAAAAATGGATGTTATTCTTATCGTTCTTGTCATCATGCTTAACTCAATGTTATCGTTGATGCTAAGTATTGTAAAAGAAAGGAAATGTGCGCGTTTAATATCAACAATTCTCTCATTTGTACGGACAGAGTAGTAGTAGTAGTATAAGTAACGTTTCGTTAATCACAATTGAGTTCACAATTGAGTTCACAATTTCTCGAATGAAAAGCTCAGTAAACTTTCTAACTAAAAAGAGGTCAACTTGGACTTCGAGGCAAGTGCGAATCAAGCTCATCGCAGAGAAAGTAAAGAACATGTGTTATATGCCACGAAGCAATTCATAGTCGCTTTAAAGTAAACAAACGTCAAAAAGAAAAATGTAATTGTTCAGTTTCCTCCTGAAAGGTTGTGCGGCATGATAACACATAGCTCTTAGAAAACATAACTCTGCGAATTATAAAAACCCATGCAAGCTAACGAGAAAGCAATCTTTTCGCTATATACCATTAACGTTTGCACAAAGGCATGCACGCATATCTGTAGGGATACTTGCTTACGGCTATTGTCTGCATATTTCACACGGAAACCAACACTCCGTAAAAGCTACTTGACGCACGCTACATCTTCTACCACAAATTCCGTCAACAACGTTATATCTGTAAAGTTTTTATTATTTAACGTTGGCGAAACTCCGTGCTACGATTATACAGAACATTATATAGCATTTCTTTTTTTTCCTTTCCGTTTTATTTCCGAACGGGAGTTTCTAACGAACCCCTAATCATCCTTAACTTTACCCTCGAATCTTCTTTCTTTGTATGGGGTGTAACCTAAATAAGTTCGACAAAAGTATTTAAGTGAACTAAGTTCTTTAACTAAGCTGCTCTTTTCTCAGTTAATTGAAAGGAGATTGCCGTAAGACATGGCTTATAGAATGGCGGTAGTCTAATCCAAAATATTTAGTTTTCGAACTTATAAGGAAACTTGGGAAACCGGCAGGCTCTGCCTCAACGCAGATATAGATACCCATTTTAAAATCCTATGGTAAGGCAAGGCTGATCATTAACTAGACTCGACCATTTTTTGTGAAATACCAAGGATTTATTTCTAAACAAATTATGGAGGCCCTCTATGCTGTTGTTTAGCAGTGCGACTAAACTGTTCTGCGATATATTCCTTCCCTTTATTTTGATAGCAAAATAAACACAGGCGTGTACTTTATGCTCTGCTTAACACATAATTTTTGATCATTACTTTGCGTTTTAAACTATAAGGGGTTACTTAGTTTACCTGTCCACTTGCGTGTACTACCTTGGTTGTACCTCCACCTTTCTGCTGTTTCTGCATCCGAAAGATTCTCTCAGCTACTCCCGGGACAGTTTCGTATGGTGATCGTTATCGGCACATACGCATTGGATGTGCCTCCTTTGAGAAATTTACATTTGCGCCTATCAGCATATTTTCTCTACCGTTCTGCTACTCAGGCACTCCTCAATTAGGAGCGTTTGACCTTTGAAAGCACTATCTGCAACACAATCAAGGCACTCATTTCATTCCGAAAGGTTGCAAACTGGCTTAACGTTCCACCAAATTTTTTTCTACGTTTTTCACTTGGCATCAAATTGACTCACTGGTTCAGTCACTTTCCCGGTGGGTGCTTCCAATTTGGCTGTAAATTGCACAAATACTTCAGCTTCAATCTTTACCTCAACTTTCAACTGCATTAACTGGTATTGTTCGTCGAACGCTGATTCTATTTCTCTCGTCTAGTGTTTTTGTTGCCTTAGGTCATTGTCTTTTGTTGCCACCAATCGTTGTTGCCAATTGATATTTGTCGTCATTTGCAGCTGTTCTTACTCTTCTTTATGAACTTCTCATGCCATCTCCTCTGCTTGCCGTTGTCTCCTTAAAAGTTAATGCTATTTCTTGATATCATGTTTGCATTTGTTGTGCATTTGCTCCATGAACAGCATGAAAGCGGCTCGCAATGTATTTGCATCGTCTTTGCTCTTTTCTTCGCCATGTTTCTCGTGCGTTCCTCGTTTTTCTCTTCATCACCGTCGTCGCATACCACAATGTCCTTTCCCCTCTTTTCCAGCTGTTCACTTAAATGCTGTTTTATTTCAGCCTAAAGATCGCCTGTCCATGCATTCCCTTCTCCCAACCCCAGTTTACATTGTTCCGCGTTTAGATCTTCTCATTTCACCGCCCACTTCGCTGTAAACCACAATTTCACTTCTGACGTCAGTGTAACGTCTCCTCATGAATTTTAGATTTTTATTCAACTCAGCTCTAAAGTAAGTTCGTACAACTAAATTGTGATTTCTAAGGTAGTATAGGTTTTATTTACAATTCTTAGGAGATCTATTCACGAATTATTTACAGAAACTTCCGTCCAAAAATTGTAATTCAACTCTCTTGACTCAACTCCAGTTTGCTTTGTGCATAAAAAGAACATGGTGTTATCATGGAACCTTTTTTACTCAAGTGAGTAAATCACACGTTGTTGATTTGCTCACTGGCTCACTGGAAGAAGAAGAAGAAGAAGTAAAATGTCAGATATTTTAAAAGTAAAAACATAAATCTATTTTACGTCTTCAACAAAAGAAAATTATCACGAATGGCACACATTTGATTTCATTCGGGTAGACATGGAAATATCATTTTCATATATTTGTCGTCGGATAATTTTTTCTCTGGTGCTTGTATTTGGATTTAAGTTTTTACGACGAGAACAGCATCAAATTGCTTTAGAGAACAATGTTAAACCTTGGTTTTTCAAAAATGCTCAATATCCGAAATCCAAGGCTCTGCATAAAGAGCTTAAGGGTGAAGGAGCTTTTCGTCCGAATTCGAAACTCTTCCCATTTCAAGATCCACACAGTGATCGTATTGTAAATCAACTTATGTACGTGCCGCCCGATTATGAGGAAATTAGGGGCAGTGGAACACTGAAAACCATTCTCTTGGCAAATTCTTCGGAATCATTGCAAGTCCAAGAGGCCGGTAGGTTCAAATAATAATTTTAAAAACTACACACACATAGTAATTCATCGTCTTAGGACGCGTAGTTTTCCTGCTCTCGAACTGTCCGGTGGATACGTGTGCGATTACCCTTCTTGATAACTACACCGACATAGCTGATATGATTTTATATGATGATTATATACCACCTAGGATTAATGGTCCATCAAATTCCCGCCAAGTCACAATGATTTACCTCTTAGAAAATGCCTTCACCGTTTATTTCAAAGAACCATTATCCGTCAATTGGACAGCAACATATAGGTAACGTTCACCTATAGTCAGTAAAACACAAGACGGGCGAAATGCATTAAGCAAGTTTTTATTCTCATAGACGTGATAGTGATATCGTAACTCCTTATGGTAAATGGCAATACTATGACGAGCGCGTCAAACAAATTCAACAGGATCGCAATTATGCAAGTAATAAAACGAAGAGTGTAGCTTGGTTCGTATCAAATTGTTTCGCTAACAACCATCGGCTGGAGTACGCCGAAGCGTTAAGCAAACATATTGAAGTAAATGCATAAACATAAAGTCTCTTGTGTTTTCCTCCGTTTCGCTTTATTTTTTTTTAAGGTTGACATTTACGGTGATTGCGGTCCTTATAGTTGTCCACGGGAAACGGAAGAAGCATGTTTTCAAATGTTGGAGCGTGATTACAAGTTTTATCTCGCATTTGAAAATGGCGACTGCAAAGATTATGTGACTGAAAAATTTTTTGTAAATGCTTTAAATCACAACATATTACCCATTGCTATGGGTGCACGTCCGGAAGACTACGCAGCCATTGCCCCAATGAACTCTTATATACATGTAGATCAGTTTGCCTCGCCCAAAGAATTGGCCAATTATTTGCACATATTGGATAAAAACGATAGTCTGTACAACACATATTTTAATTGGAAAGGAACGGGGGAGTTTATAAACACGTATTTTTGGTGTCGCGTATGCGCCCTGCTGCATGATGAAGATGCACTGCGTAACCCTCGCTGGTACACAAACTTTTCGGATTGGTGGAAGGGATCGGGTATCTGCACGGCCGGAACAGGCTACTGAAGACAACCTCGTGAAGGGAGTCATTTTGATCTTCTTTCTTCAACTTTACTTACCTCATTTTTTTCATGTCATTGTATTTATGGCGAAACTATGTCGATGTTTGAAAATGTAGACTTCCAATGAAACCCTTTGCCATTAATTAAAAGTTTTATAGTTGAGCTGCTGTTTTCTCAGTTAATTGAGATTTCCGCAAGATATGATTCACCAGGTGGAGGTAATGTAAACCGACGTATACAGTTTTCGAACTTGTAGGGAAATTTGGAAAACCGGTGAGCTTCGTCTCAGCCCAGATTTAGATATGTAAAAGGTCAAATCCATTTTTATTGAAATCCCACATCAATGAGCAATCATCGTTTCTCCACCCTTTGCCATTTCTTACGAAATACCAAGCATTCATAAAATATCAGGATTTTATTTCCAAAAAAATTATAGCGACACTTCGGGGCTTCACTTATTAGTGCGACTCAGCTGTTTGGAGCTATGTTCACTGTTTTTGTTTGCGTTATGTTCACACTCTTCATTCTAAAGTAATCCCCTATGGTAGGTTGGTTCCGCGTTATAGAGGTATTCCCGTATAACACGTTTTTAGGGGTATTCCCGTATAACGCGTCTTCACGATGTAAATGATTCATCATATTTAACTTTTCTCGCTGCAGTGGGTTGAAATCGCGTATTAAGAATAAAAAAAAAATAATAAGAATATTAAGAACATTTCACAGGCCAGAAATGCGTAAGTGAGAAATAGCCGTGTTATATGGGGGAATGCCCGTGTTATACGGGGGATTGAAATCGCGTAATATGAAAACGGGTTATAAGGGGACCGCGTTATAGGGGAGATCACTGTAGTTGCAAAAGAAACACGCGCTTATGTGTTTTTGATAATTTTTTTTTGCGTTCTAAAGTTTCTTAATTTTAAAATATAAAAAGCTAATTAAGCTAAACAACAGAAACTATGACTACTGCTCAACTCGTTTTTGTTTCTTGAATGCTTCTAAGGCAAGCTCCCGGAAAAATACATTCACATTTAAATAGGTCCGGATTCCTATCTCAAATGGCTATTCGGTAAAATATTTTCATGATATGCTGAAAGTTAGATTGCGTTGCAAAGCAAAGGCTTATATGTTTGGCTGGGGCTTAAAATTCTTCCTCCCAGTCTAGATGTTTCATATTTATTTAATATGCCAAACATTTTATTGGAATATATATTTATTTATATATAATTTTTTTATTAATGTTGTTTATTTAGGCCAAAGAACTAATTCTACGACTAAAAGTATGACGAGCGCTATATATGTATATATATATTTATAATGTATATATTTTTATTTTTATAATATATATCACAAAAGTGATCCAGCGTATTTTCGATAGCGTTAGCCATAGTCAAAACAATAAAGTCCATCAGATATCAATAAAACCTCGCGAAAATATATCGCGATTTATAAATCAGGCAAAAAGAAAATAATGCATAAACAATCATAAGATTGACATGCCGACGGGTTGACTTCAGTCGTTTGCAAAATTGGTTTTGAATCGAAGGATATAAAAAAAAAGATGCGTTCATGTGAGGTTGTTTTAGGCGCAGCAAACATCCGTAAATCTTAATGTTCTCCGCACTATAGGAGATATTTGCCTTAAGTAATAGTGCACCTAGCAGAGAAATAATTGTAACCCCAACTAATTGAAGTAATTGTTAGGATGTTTATCAAACTCCAATGTTAACACGTTTGCGGATGTGAAAGCTACAGTTAATCGTTTTCGTATAATACGTATAATAGCGGTTCCATACATCCATTTCCATCATTAACACACCAGCCGCACAAATTAAAATTACTTAGAATAATCATTATATTAGCAGGTTTTGAAGCCTCAACTACTTCCCGAATAGCCTTTACATATCTCGTGAAGACATCCCAACTAGAATGAGGAGCAATATGTGAATAAATGTTAATGTTAATGTAAAATAAATGCTCCCGATTATTACCCGTGCAGCTACACACTCAAGGCGTAAAGGGGATGGCAGTTCAAGCCTGTTTGACCAGAATACCGACGCAACCGCTATTAGAACACCTCCCCCTACGGTCAAGCCTATCTTTCGTATACACCTAGAAATGATTAGGTAGAAACTCGGAGAAACACAGATCTGGTTTAAACCATGTTTCTGCAAATACCACAAAAGAGAACTCGATGCTAACTGCACTAAGGTATGTTGAACAGATTTATGTGATAAAGCCTCTAACAGTTTGGTATAGAATGGATACAAGGAGGATGTTAAGTTTCCTGAAGTCTTACTTATACTTGAAGTCACCTTGCTAGGCCTACTCCTCGAAATGAATTGGTTCCCTAACCAGCCAGGTCGCCAAGAGTCTTTTAGAGAGTTAGTCTATCGGTACAAGAATTTTAAACGAAGAAATCGTTGTAGATTGGATTGCTGCCATTTTGAATACACTTGTACGCTCCATATTCTATACTAGAGATGAACACAGCTCTCCCAGCAGTTAGCAATGTTGGAATCGTATTGTTGACATTTTCACCGGGGGAACGAGATTGATCCACAGGCAGGGTGGACTCCAAAGTAGTGCCCGACGCCAGTTGCGATAATTTCTTAATTGATTTCTATATGGATGTACATGGGTATATAGGTGCCATAGTAGATATTGAAGATTCTGCCACATCAACATCGGCAGGGTTTTTCAAAACTTGGGATTAAGTTCGAGTCTGAGACAGACCCTTATTCTTTTCGACAGGGATGTCAACCATCTCCATTAATCTAAGGAAGACTCAACGTCAGAGCATATCGATAACACCGAGGACGTTCGCGAGACGATATCAATCCGATTCGATGATAATAGTGCACTACATTTAGGCGTAACATTGGTAGGCCTAATTGCATAGACATGGAGTATTTAAAAGATGTAACCATTTCTTGATATGTTATAAATTTGGCAGTTAACTTATGCAAAGCTTTCCACATTTCATTAAAGTTAGACTGCGTTTGTTTAAAGTGCTTGTAAAAGTCTACGTCCTTTAGGAGGCAGCTCAGCGCAACCCTTTCGATCTATCGACAATATAATCGAACCGCCTGCCATTACACCCCGCACACTTTGATTGGGACAACGCCTCACACACCCAGCAACTGTTCCACACAAAAATTGTTCCGGTGCTAAATTCCTTTCTCAGTACTTCTTTCCTCTACACTTTGTGTAACAGCAATCCATAGTCACCACTCCATAGCCCGATGACTGCAATTAAAATTACTGTTGTTAATGTTCCTATGGTTTTAAGAACTTCGGAAGGGAAGAAACGATGGTAAGCACCACACCATAAATACAAACGGCAGAAACGTTTGGGTCAGTAATAGACAAAACAACTCTGTATTATGTATTTTATAAACTGCAACTTGTCTATATTATGGGAATATTTCAGTTCTAAATTATTCCGCCCTTTGTTAATAGTGGTGACAACTTCACATAGAGGTCTATTAGGAAACTGTCGAGAGCGCAATTGTCCAATTGTCGCAAAAACTCCGAATCCCAAGTACAGGAGTCGAACACTTAGCCAATTGCATGCATCCGCACCAATCTTTATTCAAAACAGGATGAAATAGTTCAAAAGTGGAAAATTAGTTAAGTTAAAAATGTAATTTTTTACAGAAAACTGAAGAGCACGTGAAAAACATAACCGACTAGCAGAGTTGCCAGAAACAGAAAAAAGAACATTATTATGCTATTTATTTACTTATTTTTTAATTTTCATTTTATGTTTTAAATTTTATTTCAAAAAAAATGGAAAAGTTAATCCAAGCCCTTAGGATACGTAAATCCATACATAACGGTTTTAATTTCTCTCATATTCGATCTTGTTCAATATTTTCCATCTCCTTAACATTAAACGTGACAACTACAGCTCCTTTAATTTCAAACAATATTAGTGCGTTATACTATACACAATGTAAAAATTATTACTGCAAGGCATCAGAAGGACGCAGTAACTGAACAGTAAAACGAACCGTTAAAGATTGAATTACATGTTAAAGAAATATTCAATTATACTTGAAAGAAGGTTACGTTGCTCTGAACGAAATTATAAAATTTGTTACCAGAAAGCGTACATGCATGCTATACTGATATCTATACAAATGTTAAATTATTATATATAAAAAAGCTATCATATATTAATATAAGTATGCATGCGGCGATTTTATATAAAGGAGGAGAGTTGAAAATCCATAATTCTGTGATGGATAGATTTTTCTTTCTTTCTTTGAAGATAAGTGCATACGTGTTTTTGTTTCTTTTGTTTCGAATGTATTCGTAGAGCACAGATTCTTACTGTAGAAGTGGTCCAGCTAGAAAAGTCATTTTTAATGACTCAGGCTGAGCGTCTGATTGGTCTTAAGCTTTTGAACTAGAAATGCCGTTAGCTCGTCCCAATAAAATAAATTAATATTTGATTTTTTTTTTTATCCTTAAGAGAGATTCGGTATTTTTTATATTCTCGAATATCTATTTCATCGATTTAAAAAAATTAGTTTCGAAAATTTGTATTTTATTTGATCGCATTGTTTTTTTCTTTATTTGGTTTCGAAACCAGATCATATTCTGTTACAAAATTTTTCATTAATATTATCTTATAATGATTTGGTTCGTTTCCTTATCACATTACTACCAGAAGTTTTGCTGGCAGTAAACAATAGTGCTTGCGAGTGCACCACCGAAGAATTTGTTTATTTTTTGATAATGTTTGCAACACCCCAAAAGAAGCTTCAGACATTCTGTAAAGTATATATATTCTTGATCAGCGGCAAATATCGAATCGATCTAGACGCGTATGTCCGTCTGTGTGCTTGTATGCATATGTGTTGTTGGTGGAAACAATTAACATGTTAAGCTCAAATTTGGCAAAAATATCGGAAAATCTTGCACACAGCGTAATGTTAAAAATAGGTCTAACCTCATGCTAAAGCATAAACATCTGTTGATCTAGGGAACAACTTATGGCTTTTTGCTCATTACTCACAAATTGTGGAACGGAAAAGACTGAAATTTCTAAATTTATATTGGGGACGATCTCCTTGTTTCTTTCATTGCTCAAAAATGGGGAAAATCGGCCACGCCTTTACGAAGTTAGGAAGTTATTTTGTTTAGCGCAATAGGATATCTAAAGTTAAAGAACTGTGTGAAAAGTAATCATCTCGTCATCACAAAGCTTTTCATGTTAGATAGAGCGATATAAGAGTAGCTGAATGGATAAGAACTACCAAGTTAGTGCATACAGCATATTTGGTCGTGGCTGTAGTGAGTGTTAAGTTTGTGAGGCATAATACTTACCGATTGAGCACGTATCCGCAAGGCTGCTTCCTTTTTCTCATTTCTCTCTGGCAGTCACCGTATTACACGTAAGGGAGACGTACTCTGAATGATTACTTATTTAAAAGAAAGGAGTTTTCGATAAACTCTAGACCGATAAGTGTCATAGTTATTAAGTTATTATTTTGATGAAATTCTTTATGTTTATGTGTAAATAAATTATATGTTAAATTTCCTTGCATTCGGCAATTTTTAGCTGAACTAAGAATAGACTTAGAAGGATCAGAGAGATGGTCCTGGCTTAATCGACATAACCTTTGTAATGATCTTGAATATATATTACCTTTGCTCTATTCTGGATTCCGAATTATTGATCCGAATTATCGTCAACTTAACATTACTAATTATAATCAATTCATTACACTTTTTATAAACAATGAGGCCGGCGACGTGTTTCACTTGTAGAACTATCGAGAAAAGATAGATTGGAATCTTATAAAAAAAAAAAAATTTTTTATTTTTACGGTCATTTTTGAAGAAAGGAAAAAATTATTTAAAACGCCATAAACTCTATCTATTTTTAATTACTGAGTTTCTGCTTCGACTTAGTCCTAGTAAAACTTTAACACGTGAAACTAAAATCGGATACAAGGAAAGCCGTAATAGCTAAGCAACCGTAATTATCTGTAAAAAAAAATTCAATGTTTCAAATCACACTTGTCGATTGCTCTAGGGAATGAATGTGTGTTGACATAAAGTTTTGCATATTCTTTAAAAGCTGATTTCAATGTACAATTAACAGGACATTTGTATTAACTTTGGGTGGCGGACATGAATATTAGACAGCTGCATCCTCATAATAGTTTCAGAAGTGTGATGGTTTCCATGAACTCCGCTCTAGCTATGTTGTGGACTATCAAAGTACAAATTCAAGTTACTAAAAACACCTATAGTAAATCATTATCATTATTATAATTATATCATATGTAGACAGATGTCTCTTGGGATTTAACGAGAGTAGCTGCGCAGAACCATACCCTCACGATGTTCGCTGACACGCGGACAATTTTCGCGTGAACCTGCAATTTCAATAAGCTAGAGGCCCCGCTGCAGCTGGAGTGCCAGATTGATTTACTGTGTATGGCCAAGAAACCTACTCTGGGGAATGTTGAGGCCTATCATCACCTCTAATTAGTCGGTGTGGTGAATGGTTGAAAATCGCGGCCATCACGACATCTTTTCTCCATAGAAGGAATCTATCGAGAAAAGAAATTCTGCTTTATAAAGAAAACGAAAGTTTTCCTAGTACACTCCTAAGCTTTCTATGAGAAAAGCCAGATGCCAAGTGACCGATAGTCAAGACTTAAACTGTTCTTCGCTGGCCAATAACCATTCTCCAGGATCACGAGATGGAGGTGAGTGTTTCAACACGTCTATGCATTCATTAAACATACCTTATAACTCACTACACATAGACGGAACAGGTGTGCTCTTAGCAAAATTTCGAATAAAGAGATTTATCGAGGGACGTAATCAGTTAAAGAGTTTTTCCAGCCCTTGCTTTATTTTTAGATTACGGTGCACTTTGCTATCCTAATAGTGAGTGCGGTCACATACATCTTAAGCTTTCATTCTGCCCTGTCGCACTGACTATTCAATATTTCAATTTCTGTGATATACAGACACCTACCAATTTACTGAAATTGGTCTGACGATCTGTCCATCTTCAACATGGTACTAAGATTACCGTTCTATCAGAGAAATAAGAGTTAAGGGATAATGCTGTCATCTTTCAGTTATTTAACTGAAATACAACTTTTCTTACCCTCGTTACGTATGTTTTATGTTTTTATGTTTTCATGAACAACAACTGTGAGTGTACTTTTTTTTTTGAAAGTGACTGTAAATTCGATAAGGGAGCTTCCATAAACACAAACACGCAAACTTACAACAGGTAGTCAGTTTATTTGTGTGTAACATGATATCGCTTACATTAGCTAATGTTATGTACGTTCAATAGGTAGGAATGCACAAACGGTAAGCTTGTTAGGTATGAATAGTGATGGTTCTCAGTGATTGCAATGCCGACGGAAAAAGGGGTAACTCGTTAGGAATGGCATCTATCACAATGAAGTTGAAATCCTTTTTACCATTTTCTAAGTATTCGTTTAATTTGATTCATGTTTTGGCGCAGAACTCTGCTACTATTGAATGGTACATATCGGTCATTATTTGCGAAGCTAACGTTGTGTTATAAGAGAAATGACGTCGGCAATGTAACGTGGCGGTTCCTTGCAACTGAACCATTGTAGCTTCCTTTTGTGCATGTGTAACAAAATATGCACATCTGTAGCAACAATTGCATAAAACCCATAATGGTTTAGCCTGTCAATCAATGTCAATAAAACAATTACTGTCAGTAGGTAATAGAACGCGATAGCAATGGCTTCGGCGGTCATTGTAATAATTCATAGAAATTTTGCTGTATCAGTATATAGGAACACAATCAATGTAAAACTGTATCACCCACGGCTTGCTTTCAAGGTATGCGCATATACGCAGTAAGTTTAACAGAAAAGAGGAAAGAAAAAGAAAGAAAATTGCCAAGCTTTGTACCTTTCCGCTTTGATCAATCAACAGCCAGCAGTGTTAGAAGACTCCTTACGCGAAAGCATTACAAATGCTATTGTGTTTATTATTTATTAGAACCCAGGATTATTTAGAGCGTGTGTACATTAGCGTTGCCTGGAAACTATTACAACATAAATTTATAGAATATTTCTTCTTATACTATTTGTGATTATGTTTATAAAGAGAACAGTGGCCGTAACTCATAGTAACTACCGTATCAGATTAAGTTTCTAAATGAGTTCTGTACATAATGGGAGAACAAGAGCTTTAAACACAGACACATATGTCAAATTCGATTAAAGCCAAGCCTTAAGCATTTCCATGGAAACTAATGCTTTACTTAGCACTAAAAACCTTGGCAGCTATTAACTTCATTTTAAAGAGACGGCGCGATATATTTATGGCAAACTGTAAATGTAAGTTAATTTCAGAGAAAACCTCAAGAAAGCTGCCAAAAACATCTACTGTTTATTATACATTTAAGCTTTTGTTTCGCTTAAGAGAGCAATGGTAAGAAAAATATCATTGAACTAAGAACATAAACAAAATGCCAAAAACTTCCTAAGCTTCTTCTTCCTACCCTGTAAAGTTCGGTGCCAAATCTTAACAATCTGTTTGAGTAACGCTTCTTAAAATAACAAATGCTCACAGGTGACGCTAAACCACTTATGCCCCCACCTTGTTTTTATTCCAATGCAGAATATTAGACACATTGAAATGTCGTTTAACAACACAAACAACAAACAACGAAAGCATAATGAGAGCTTCGTCTGTCTAGCACAAGCATTTGAATATGTTAAGTTTGCCTAAGAAAGTCTTAACTGTCGCTGTCGGCTTGCATATGGGATGAATACTGCGTCACTCACAAGGATTGCACTATCTATCTAAATAAATAGCAGGGGTTTGCTCGCCATTGATGTTCCGGACGGACAACACAACGCCACGCAACCATAATATCAGGTCACCTCTTCTAATCAAAGTGAGAACTGCTTAAAGTCTGTGTCCTTTTTTAGCTCATGCATTGTAACCTATAACTGCGTGATCATCCCACAATCATCATCCCAAACATTGTCATCATTCAGACTAACATCTGCTATGTAATAGAGGGTAAAACACAGTTTTTTGTATCTATTGGGCTTGGCCACGATTGGCGACGACGGCCATTTCACCAGTCTTACGCTGAGAAAATTGAGGCAGAAAAGTACACTTTGCTCATATGCCTTTAGTTTAGTGTGTTTCTTCAAATAATGAAATGGGTGGTATACGGTTGCAGCTACGCCTACACTAGTGAAGAAACTCAATAAAATAAGACTGATGTCTACTTTGTTCATTGGGCGAGAGTGCCCCCACTGAAAGACTGATTTTTCTAAAATTTAACCAAAAATGTTTGCTGAATGTACTGAAGTTGGTGCGGTTTGTATCTTAGTTATTATTATTGAATTTTTACTAAAATATACAACAGCTTTACAGTTTTTATGATACTTGTTGAGAGAATAACGATATTAATGAACTCGTGATGAGATGAACGTCACTGATATGTCATAGCGAAAAAACATATAAACATTTTTATACCTTTTTGTTTTAACTTGAACGCATTCAGACTCGTTTCGAAAAACTAATAAATCCTTAATACACGCATACACTCAAAGATTATTTAAAACTTATTTCATATAGGAATCATGTTTACAATTCAGTGAACAATTTATTTTTCATTGATAGATTTCCATTCGCATTCGTTACACCGCCGTCATCATCATCGTCTTCATCATCTTCCCACAAAGGCGTTCTAATATCGTTTCTATGAGAATTCGAACTCGATGATGTGAAATGAAATTTTCTTTTAGCAGTTTTTCCGATTTTCTTACAACGATATGACAATGGCTTGCTTTGTGGTTGATTAAAACTTCCTATTATCGATGATGTTTCCTCATCACCGCTATTATTGCGACTGAAACGTATCATAGACCAGTGTACAGCACGATCACCGCATCGCCGATAGATAACTATGCACAGAATCACAATCAATATGACAGCCAGCGTGCAATATAATAGATCCGTACCACGCCGTATAACATCTGGATTAGATATGTCGTCACGATCCACAATGAATACCATTGTTTTCGATTTCGTCGATGGCTTTTTCGTCGTATTATTTACTAAAATATAAAAATAATACAAATTTAAAACACGATAATCATGGCCCAGAACGTAAGCTAACTTTTTGGTGAGCAAATAAAGTGGCATTAGTTGAATAGTTTTTTACATAAGCAAATATATCATAGATAAGCTTAATCGGACAGACGCCTTCAAAATTTTACGTCAATATCTATTTTAATCTTTATTTCCTTTGAAAAAGAAAACGAGACAAGTAAAAAGACTGGGGTGGGGCACGGCTGACTTTTGTATAGCCCGCACCACCCTACAGTTATCCATATATCAATTATTGCAAAACAACGTGTTACATGAGAAGTGATCGACAATGTGGTTCAATCCGAAAATTTGCAATAGCATTCGTCCGTGGGCCAAAACACGTCAGTCTACCAAATTTCACAAAAATATCTCAAAAACGGCGGCCTGTAGGTTGAACACAAGAAAGCAAGACAGACAACCGGACAGGCAAACAGATAAGCTTGGATTTAAAAAACAATTCCGAATCGACCAATACAATAAAAGCTGGGTCAACTTCAAGTCCATCTCGGTGTTGGATACATATGCACGAACTTAATGTACCCTTGCACCACAGCAGTAGCGCAGGATATAAAAATTAAATTACAAAACTTTTTTCTACTTAACCGCTTAAATATTTTATTTAAAAATGATCCCAATCTCACAAACCTACTAAAGCACTTAAGCACTTAAAGCGTCTAAGGCTATCGGCTTTACTGAAAACTCTACAAGCATTCTGGCACTATAGGCACCTTTCGGAGTCGTCTTCAATGGTATAAAATTTTCAAAGTCAGAAAGTAGTGAGAGTAAGATATCTTCGCTTATTGATGTAATAAGAATTCCCCCTAGCGGACGAAACTTTTAACAAAGATTACCTTTCGCTTGAAGATATTAATCCGAATTGCGGGCAGAATTTGGTTTTTGCTTCACGACAACGCACCTACCTATCTTATATTCATTCTTCCAGAATTTTGCACCAACAATTCGACTTATACCATTTCGCAACTGGCCTATGCATCCGATTCATCTCCACCCATTTTCTGGCTGTTCTTTAACTTTGGATGAAAAAATAAAGCCGCTTTGAAGAATGCAGTTTTTTAAAGGTAACTAAACAAGGTGCGCAATGCAAGGAAATTTCTACATAGACGTGAGTTAGAGACTGGCAACCTGAGAACAAAGCTATACGTTCGAATAAACCCACGCGATATAAATAGAAGAGTCCTAACTTTTTTAGTTTAGCTTGGTCGACAACGTTAACAATCTCTCAGTTTAGTTCAGATTTCTTTGGTCTTACGAAAATTTATTACGTAAACAAATATAAAATAAAAATATATATTCAAAATTTACTCTTTTTTTAATCGAGTTTGTCTCGATTCATTTTTGAAGTGAAGAACTGCCAAATCACGACATTTGCTTATGTAAAAAGTGGAAACCTAGCTTTTGTCTTTCCTTACAAACCGCGTTTCTTTTAATTACTTAAGAAAAACGATTTCCTTCGAGCTGCAAGACGTCCCATATACACACGGACACCTATAGTGCTACGAACTTAACTTTAACGTTCACTTGTCTGAATACTTATATGCAACTAGTGGAGCACACTGCATGCGAAGATAAACTTTAATCACTTTACGATCGATATGATTGTTGAGCGAAGCAAAGGTAAACTTCAAGGGCTTTATAGCGTCTTGTAAACGCTTAGGAAAGTTCGCAAGCCTTAGTTTTTGAAAACTCATGCTAGTCTATATACTAAGCTAGAGATATTTTTAGTGATTTCGCAAATTCTGTGTTTGAAAGCAAAAGATGACACAACCAACATAAACAGACATTTCAGATAAACCAATTTCCCGATGGACCGATGTAGGCTAAGCCTATAGGGGATGTTTCAATAATTTTTGCAATAATTTCTTTGTCAGTTACTATGAACCACAACTGATTGAGGAAAGTTAACCTCGCACTCATCCATGTCAATCAATTTAGAGAAGAGTTCCTTAACTCGTGAGCTATTAGACTCACGTGAAACAATGTTCAAGTCCAAATGTTTCGTTTTCTATATATGTATATGCTGTGATCATGTATGAAAGTTCTGTTCAAACTTTCTTTTTTAACCACAAATCGGTTTAGTTAAAGTTAATACAGGAAAAAGTTGTATTTTGTGTGATTCTTACCTAGATTTGTTGAATGTGCTGTTGTTGTAATCGTTGCAAGAGGTATTGTTGGTATTGAGGGTGTTGTTGTTGTTGTTGCTTTGGTAATGAGTGATCTGCGCGTTGTTGTACTTGTTCGAGGAGTAATTGTAGTTGGTTTACGACTTGTTGTAGTTGTTGCTCGACTTGTAGTAGTTGATCGACGGCTAGTAGCAGCAGTTGCGGTTGTTTTTTGAGTGGAAGTTGTTGACCTGCGAGTGGTAGCAGTTGTTGTTGTTGTAGGCTTGTGGTTCGCAGTTGTCGTTTTAGAAGTAGTCGTAGTAATTGCTGCTGTAGTAGAGGGCGTGGTTGTCGAAGTAGTTACTGTGGTTGTAGTACTTCTTGCAGTAGTCGTTGTTGTTGTAGTTGACGCTATAGTACTCAGTTTAGACGACGTTGTAAACTCTATAGGTTGTGCCGTTTGGAGCGTAGTACTAGTGCTTGTAACATTGACAGGTGCTTTAAAAGTACTGCTTGTAACATTGACAGGTGCTTTAAAAGTACTGCTTGTAACATTGACAGGTGTTTTGAATGTACTGCTAATTAATGATCTTGCTGTTGATTTGTAACTAAAACTAGTTTCCGGCTCTATGGTTTCGCCAGGCTTAGTATCATCTGATTCCATTGTAGTGGATTCCATAAAAATTTCTGTATATAAATAAAAAAAAACATTAATTATTCATTAGGCATAGCATAGCACCCTGTGATAGATAAATTTGAAATTTGTACCATTTAAGCAGACATTTTTGAAATCAGGACAGCACGTTTCCTCACAACCAATATTACAATCGCAAACACCCATTAAGTGGTTCAGTAAATAATTAGCATCTGTGCTATTATTAAAGTCATTGCAACGTCCCACGCACGACTGAGTATCGTATATGGAATCATCTAAATCAAAAAAAATCCAAAAAAAAGAAAAAAGGCTGATATTTACTCGATTAGTTTTTTTGAATTTAGTTTTATGCTTTACACGGTGTTGTAGAGATATACTCCTCGCTACTGTAAAGAGGATCTGCTCTTCTATCCAATGCCCGACAATTATCGCCTGTCATTAGGTGAACATCATCAATGGCAATATCGCTTAAGTGGCCTTGACCTCCCTTAGCCGCAAATACAATTTGAAAGTCCTCTTCCAACTCCTCGATGCTGAAGTGCGCTTCATTCCACAAATTGTTCTGATTCCCAGTCTTTTGGAATTTAATAAAACTATAAATAAAATTCTACATAAATAGGCAAAGTGGTAACATAAGGCATACTTCTTCATACTTCTTTCTTTTATTCATTATTTCATCCAAGCTGACCGATGTCGGCTTTAAAATTACATATAAGCTACCGACACCTGCTCCGTACATGAAGTAATAAAATTGAAAGCAGCATGAAGTTTTCAATGATAACGAGCGTTGATAGATCGGCGATGTTAGAATCACTGGATTACTTTGACGGGTTAAACTTTCCATTAGCATATAATGGCCGCCATTAGCTGTCAAAGTGGTATGATCGTGTCGTGGTCCCGTCCGGAAAGTGGTGAAAACATTAGCCGCTATAACACGTTTCCATTCGAGTCCGTCACGAGGCTCGTAAACCCAACCGCATATATCGTCGGTTTCGAAATCGCAAGAATGTTGCACCACATTTTTAGGAGCTGCATCAGAGATTCACAAAAATCATCGTTGCTTAGTTATACATATATGTTAAAAGAAATCTAAGTACACTTTGGCTTACCGCGACAATTGCCAATGGGACGATCCCAATGTGTGCCATTACAATACGTGTAACGATTTCCAGCTAAATTATAATCATCCAAACAGTATAGAATGGCTTTTAACTCATTTTCAACATGAATTTGGCCATTTTCGGGGGGCTTTAAAACCTCTTTGCAGCCTTTTTCTAAAAATGTCAACAAAACAAAATAATTTTGTGGCATGAACGTCACGTATGAATCATAATGTTACACACACAATTTCATAATAGTCACAATAAAAAAACAAAGTGAACTATTATTTCCGTTAGCATACTTGCACAGACTGGCTTCTCCTCTGACCACTTGCCGCGAACGCAACTGATTAGGCGATAACCTTGTAACTGATAGCCAACATTACAGGTGATACGCATCACCATATTGTTGCGTCTCAATCGATAGCTTCCGTTCGGTATCATGTCCGGTTTTTCGCAGCGCACACGCGGTGGACTCGCGTTTCCGTTTTCAATGCAGAGAAAGCACAAAAAAATTAATTGCATTAGCAAACACAGGTGCGTCCCCCAAATCTTAGCTGGCGTCATAATTTCATTTATTCTGTATGGTTTCTTGTGCTTTTTCAATTTTATCACTTGTTATTGCTGGGGCTGTTGTTGTTGTTGTTGTTATTGTTTTTATATGAATTTTACAATTTTATAGCATATTCTGCTGTTTTTAATGTATTTGCTCTTTGAAAATTACTCGCACTACTGATACAAGTCTCAGATTTTTAAGCACTTATTAGGCTCTGAACTCGCTTCGGCATCCTTATCGGCTCATGTACGCGTACGCTAATGACTATGTTTTCGCACAAACACACATTTACTTACCATATGAATACATTCACGAAGCGTTTGTAAGCGCATTTAAAAACCGTTTGAAATGGTCACCCGCACAAATATGTGGGGTTTTTTTACTGATAAAATTTCATGCTCGAACAATGCCCTACACAAAGCAACGAAATTATGTTTCAACGAAATATAAACATAATTCGGACTCCATTTAAAAACAGTTTTCGAAAGTTGATAAGACTTTACTATTGTTATACAATACATATATATATATATATAAATAATTTTGTATATTAAGTCGCCTACTAATCAGTAAAAGAATCGAAAAATTTTAGCAATTTACGGAAAAGAATTGATTTTTCAATTGTTGAGTCGATTGGACGCCGCATAGCCGAAAGGATAAGGGGCGCAACCATTACCAAGCCGGTGTTCGCGGGATCAAATATCAGTGCGCTTTAACAACAATCAGTCGTAGTTGCAATGCGAGCTCAGTTGGTAAGGACATGACAATGTCCTCAATTGAGCACACACCCAGTAGATTACGGTCACTCCCTATTTTTTCTCTTTCCGCTGTCCTTTCTGACCATCAACGTTGTATACGTTGAACGGAGCTATTTTTCTTCCAAGTGTATTTAACTGTGTAAAGTAATTTTGATCATTTTCCCGATCGTTAACATATGTTACAGATTAACCAGTTGAAGATGCCTCAGGGATTACCTTAAAAATTTCTTACCGGTCTTTTATTGCCCGCTTCAAATTGCTAACCTTTTCAAGAGTACGGTCTAGTATTCTTCATACTATCTACTTTTCGCAAACGATCAAGTCTACGACGAAAGGACAATCGATCTTTTCAGATTGTCCATAAAACTTTCTATTACTTGTGTATTGTTGTAATAATCGCAAGCAAATAATGAATTACTCATTGAAACCGATGTTAATCAAAATGAACACCAGCTGAGGAATGCAATGCGTATTGCAGCACATTCCAGTTCAGAATTGCTAAACGAATTTTGCGATATGTGCCGATAAATGTCCCTATGTCCCTATGTCAAACCATTCTGAATCAATCTTAATAAAATCAGCTATTAGTTCATTAATATATGCATGATGCAAGATCACCTTTATCTCCAAGATAGATCGCACTCATCTTTCCCTAAGGTGTGTAGTAAACTTGATTGTTAAAAATGCCCATCCTTAGCTAGGTCCCGATTTGTGAGCTTCTGCTTTTAATTCATCCTAAACGCCTTTTTTCAAATTCGATACTGAATTCCAATAATTACTCAGTTACTTCGCGGCCACCTAGTTGTTGTTGTTTGACGTTTAACAAAAACTTTCAACTTTGTGCTCGAATCTCTCTAACCTAAGAATCTGTAGTGAACGGAATATATCACCATTTACCCTAATAACCATTTTACATAATTCGAAAGGTTAGTTATTATTCCAATTATTGCAAAAAAGCGATTCCAGGATTTGTTTCGAGGTTTATTCATGAAAAAAAAAACTAACAGGAATGCTGTTCCTGAACTAAGAGATGCATGAATTAATTATTCATTTTTTTATACCCAACACCGAAGGATGGAGAATATGCTTATTTTGTCGTACTGTTTGCAAGACCTAAAAGGAAGCTTCACGCACTCTCTAAAGTATATTTATTCTTGATCATTTGAATTAATGAAGCGGTGTCTGCTCGTCTATATGTTTGTGTTGTGTGTGTGTTGTAGACACTCCTCTGGTCGCAAAAATTGTGAAATCGACTTTAAATTCGGTAGCAATATTGGAGGTTTTTGCACGCGGGTTGGTATTGAAAATTGCCTGAATGGTCAGACCACACACCCACAGAAAAGCGTAATGCGAACGCAGCTCCGTTTTTGAAGGTAAAATTTGTTGGTTTTTGCTCGCACATTATGAAAGAAAGAAGGCTGAAATATTCTACATTCACTCTACGGAGGACTTTTCTATTTGTGTGAAAAAATTGGCCACGCCCACGCAACGTTGTGAGTGACTAAATTTTTCACTTTTTGGAGGTTTTGTGCTTGTTAGTCATAAGATAAAGAAGACAGAATGCCTAAAACTATTTTGAATATGTCTCAAGTGAAGATATGAAGATATGTTGTCTGCCTAAAAATGCGTTAATTCTGAAATAAATACAGTGCGCATCACGAACTGGTGGATTATTTTTTTCTTAATAACACCAGCGATATGGGTACCTAACAAAAGGACGCAGGGAGTAGAAGGCGGCAAGCTAAGTGTGTTAATTCCAAATTACGTATAGTAGACCTCATGAGGTGACAGATTAATTTTTTAATAAACGATAAATTTGATCCCATCCACTCTTTTATAACAATAAATAAAAGCATGAGGCGCCAAAGATTTTAATGGTAGTGGGTATGCGATATTATAACTTTTCTACTTGTTTTTTCGTTTTATTATTAGTATGACTGACTAATCACTCTCTCACTATACGAGTAGGAAGATGATGGTCAAAAGAAGTGGGGAAAAAGCACGTTAAGGTGAAGGTGGCCGCGGTGTAGCGAATGCGTGTGCAACTAGTAAGTCTTTATCGATTCATTACAGGTACGACAGAGCATATTGGCTTGATAGTCGCGACTGTTATCTACTCCGCTCCTCGACGCGGTTTGCAACCGCAACTGAGGCAGGGTGAGGGAAACTATGTTCCTCTCAAAGGGCATAGAAGTACCGAAACCCTTGCCAATTTGTGATCCTCGTTATAAACGTAACTGTTCGCTAAAAAGTTTTTTTGAAGAACTGAACAGCTACCGTCAAAGAATATTTTAGGGTTTACTACCTATAACTGGCGAAAAGCTTTCCTCTATAATGGCCTAGGAGTATACACCGGCAGATTTAATGAAAGGACAACATCTTTTCTTAAATAGTCTGCTACTATGGAGGCCATAAAACGGTTGCCCCCTGTCCCGTTAGTTCCGATGATATTAAGAATTGAAAAGCGGGCTGAGAGCACGGTGGGAGCTGGACTCTGTTGATCTTTATTCTTCTGAAGCAAATATTCTCTCAGAAAGTTTATTTACGTTAATGGCTTTTCGAAATGTATGGATTATCCCAATGCAAGATTTTCTGCGGCTGTGGGTAGTTGGAAAACAATTAAAGCTATGTAATGAAATGCACATGAGTATTGAGTATCCCCAGCGTTCAGAGTTCATTAGGCTGCCGACAGCGTGTCGGACTGCTGGGTGCGGGCCTTAAAGTTTCGTTGCGAGGGTAAATGATGAGATGCTAGATAACTCTTAACGCTAAGCAGAATTCTGGGAGCAGAGCAGTAGTGGGGCCCTACATTGCTGGTGATTGTCGAATTTTTTGAAGGTTGCTACTTAACTTGTAGTGTCATGAGGTAAGCGTTCATCCACGTAAAACTCGAATGGGGATCTGAAACTAAGGCAACGGGAATTAACCTCTCGTACGCTAACCGGATAATTTTTTAGGCATCTTATAAGTAAAGGCAAACGCTCCTGTCTTATTTCACTTATTTTTACCCTTAACAAAGTCCGTGTAAGAATTCTTTAAGGTACTTGTATTTGTCTCAAATATTGTGTACGTGTTATGCAAAGAAAGTTCACGTTGCAACAATGACGAGTATTCGTTTTCTTCTATGCCTTAAGACTTAATCAACTTAAATTGAAACTGCATATGAAGGGAGAATGCCTGGCAGCTGCACTGTGAAAGCGTAATTATCTGCATTTCCGTTCTATTATTTCATAAATTCATAAATTCATTGGAATAATTTATAGGAAATTCAAAACATTAGTGGATGTATACTCTATCGTCAACGTTATTTCTAATGACATTTCATGCGCACGAAGGCGCTCACGGCTCGAATTGACTAACGTATAGTTTCTTCCTCTCAATGAGTGAGTGAAGCAACAACAATAAGAACTTAAAAACTACATTGTGCGCTGGCAATAGGGCTTTTCTCTGTTTGCGTTAAGAGGATATCGTGTGGCGGTAGTCATGGTGGTAGTCGTAGTGGTGGCGATGGTAGTACTGCTGAGCAAGGATGATATTTACAAAATATTACTGTGTGTTGCTAAAAGCCGCTTTAATAATAACTGCAACAACAGTTAACTGCAAGGGTACGTTTTATGTTTACTGCTAGGGCGCGCAGCTGATGAAAGATAATCAGTCAATATTGACAAGTCCTTATTGGCGTTTCCGGTGCTAATGGTTGCCATTTCATTTAGATTTGCAGCATCAGACATACACCCATGCACAAATACACAAACGCACACGGATGCACAGGTACAGATTGAGAATCTTTAGAGTCTTCCATACATTTTGCAGAAGATTTATGGGTATGCAAGGATTTTCGGATACGGGGAATATGTACATAAACAGTCCTCTTACTGCTGTTGACGTTGCAAGAAAAGTCTATCTGAGCTTTGCATTTTCGAAACAATGTAATTTTCTATTTTAAATTTAAATATAAAAAAAGAAAACCACCCTTTAGCCGGACCTGATAGCAAGAATTTGCGTATGTGCTGGCATATGCTTTATGATTTAACACAACACATTGTATTTAAGCAGCATAAATTGACACGTGACCAAAGCACATGACAGGCACGTATACATAAACAAAGCCTCACCTCTTGTGTGTGCAAAGATCCGGACACTGGAGGCATAAGCTTAGATTTACGCTTGAGGCTAACATTTTTAGCAATTGGAAATCGATTTCGTTGAAGGCATACATAGATACCTTTTATAATTGACCTGATATGTGAAACACTTAAATATGCAAAAGTAACTATGCAGAGTTTCGTTGCACGCAAGTGAGAGTATTGTGAACGTGATGGCGTATAAATTATCAACCTTTAACTTTAGCCTTGATTTACATACAAATTCTATTCATAATACGGACAAGAAGATACTCGCTGCGAAACTGCATAAGTGTGTAATAGTGTGTATTTATGCCCACCCATCATACATGTTCGTATATGACTTTGTACATTGTCTATAAATAACCGAAATGTAATAATGTTTTCGTTTGCCCTATGGCAACTCAACATTGCAGGGAACTTGAGTTGCTTTGTATTCATAATCACTATTTCGTCAACAATTACGATAACATTTATTGAAGACACATTCATCAAAAAATCAAGTTTCGCCCTAATGGTCGCGCGAGGCAACGTGAAGTAAATAAATGACGTTACCGTTAGCAACAAATATTTGAATTTGACGAAACTATAATTAGCAATTTGATCAACGCGTCTGTGGGTATATAACAGACACGCACACATTCTCGGTTAAGCCATAGTCTCCCCAGTGTTGCACAGCATCATGGTAACCGGCCTTAGCTGATATTGTTAAGCACATTTATTCATCGAGCCTATCGATTATCCATAGGTTTGGTAGTCACTAACTTTACCATAAATATTTATGAGAATAACGATTATTTTTTTTAACAAATTTCGCTTAAAATCATATCCCAGGAGAATAATTATGGAGAAGACGTTTATTTCTCTTTTTCTTTCTGCATTGTAAAGAAAAAGACAAGATTAGGACATCTTTTGGTGCTTACTGAATGCTTGCTAAACAGCGCTGATTGAAATTATTTTTTCTTTTTATTAGCATTAATTGGGCGATAGCAAGCGTTGTAAAGCAATCTGTTTATTTCAAGCTTTAGGCTTCGGGGTCTCCCATAGACATCCTGGGCTGGACGAGACTATCAGGTAGGGCAAGGTAGAGAATGGCTCCGGTCCGTAAATATCCCCGTTCGGTAAGATAGCTTCGTCCGTCCCTGTGTGCGTGTAAGAATTAAGTACGTGCTATTCTTTTAAGTGTAAACGTCTGAAAGGTGTCCGTGTGACAAATATTTAAAATCCCTCCATATCTCCCGAGCTAGCTAGTTCCGTTAAGGCAGGTACAACAATCTCAACAGCCCCGATCTTCACAAAGCGGCACTGAATAGTGGCGTCACGTATACTAAAATTGACTTTCGATCTTTCGATTAGTTGCACAGACATGAAGGATTCACGGACATAGCGTGTTACACATAGCCTCTTACGAACCGGAAATATGTGCACGTTTAGCCTACGTAGTCGTTAGAATTTAGCAGTTTGAAGACCCCCGTGAAGCCATCGCTGAACATTTTTATCGGTATTCATGCCCATCACCGAAGGCTAGGGGTTTATCCATTTTATCAAAACGTATTATAAGGCAAACGTTTAAAGAAAGCCTTAGGGACCTACTAAGGTATATACATTCGTAATCAGTAACAAGTTGTAAATCAATTTAAATATATCCCCTTGTCCGTCTCTCATCTGTTTGTAATATTGTATGTAATATTTGTGGTAAATATTCTCCCGTCCGTAACAATGAAGGTCTCAACTTCAAATGTGGCAAAATCATGGCAGGTTGAAGTTGAAAATGGATAAGGTCGATCAAGGAGTACGCATACACATAATAATATTTTTGCTCTAAGGGTATTTGTGTCATTGTTAATAAATTACAATAAACACATGACAAACATTTCCACGTATATTTTACAAAAATCAATACAATAAACCACCGCCCGCCCGCCCAGCGCTACAAAGTAAAAAAATTTCAAGTTTCCATTTTGTGTTCAATCTTTCTTAGGAGAAAGGGGAAGGGGATAAAAGATTCGTCCAGTTCTTCATTCAATATTCTTCAATATGCTTAGTTTTGAATCTGCTGCGAAACAGCCTCGTTTTTTATTTCTATCAACATTTGTTATGCCGAACCGTAAACCTATGGCGACTGAAGAATATGTATGATTTAAATCATTCGGCCGATCTTCTAAGTCGGCAAGACGAACAATCATTCTATGATTTCTACGTGAACTGGCTGGAAATTTGAACGTACTTATCTCTCAATATGTCTTGCAAGTCCGTCCATATTTTAATTTTGAACTCTAACGAAACGTCAATTAAACGTCAATTCCGAAAAACTTCAGTTTTTTCCATTACCGTGAAAAAGTTAAAAATTAAATAAATTCGTACGAATACCGTGTACAACTGATATAAAATTTGGCGTGAAGATTACGTATAGAAAAAATTTCACTGAAGAACTTGACGGTCATAACTTAAGCAATGTAGAAATAATGTTTAATAAGCTCAGTTAGGTGCCAACCAAATGCTATTGCTGGCGATGAGGTTTCTGTAATCAAAACCCATTTTAATAAAAAAATGTTTGAATCATTTCTTGTGCTAAGGAAAAATTCCGTGTGCTTTTTATACTGCATGGATTTCTGCATTGTTGCGCTAAAAAATGGTTTTGGGGAATAGCCAGTAAGCCTAATATTGAAACACTTCAAAAATGACAATCTAAGATTCTTGGTCTTATTGATAATGCCCCGTGTTTCGTTTACATCAAAAATATTCATGATGAGCTGGATATTTTTTTAAAATATCTTGTCAGCCTGAGTAATCATGTATATCCTTTGGCAATATCTCTTCGAGTTGAATGGAATGAGGTGTTGATAAGGCACTTTTTATTTAGAAATTAATTAATTTGTGTTCCATAAATTATTTAAAAGAATTTTCCAAGTTTGTACAGCTTCTTCTTGTTCATTTAAACATCATGTGTGTTGTTTTATTGTTCCTACTGGGTAACAATAACCTCTGCTACTATTCTTACCTTGCTAACTTTGCTTTAATGAAAATTCTATGCTTAACGCGAACCCTTACCTGATACATATATACATCTCTTGTCTATGAATAGCCGAAAACGGTAGGACAGTTGTTTTCAACATCGGACAGAAATGCAAAATAAGTAAATAAACTTTTGCGAGCTCCATCGTAAATGCCTTAACGTTGTACCATAACATTTTCTATGATCCTGAATACCAATTAAATTCTCCACTATTGCCTGTAACTCGTGTCAAGTAGTGCACAATTCGGAACGTAGGTGTCAATAATAAGAATGTCGATTCTCAATATGTTCCATATTGCTGTGCTTAGATAAGCCGCGATTTGTACGACTTAGATTTGTTCGCACGGGCTATGCACTACCGTTAAGTAGGAGGCACTTTGCGATTGCTTTGATCGATGGTGTTTTCTATAATTCTTAATCCACACTACGTTACCAACTACGCTTCACTATCATTTTAAAGCAATAGCCGTAGTTGTTTCTTCCATTACCCATTACTACTTTTATTAAACACATAAACATATTTAACGCGGAAATAAAACGAATAAGATAAAATAAATAATGAAATAAATCGGAAAAGTTATCAAGTTGAAGAAGTTATCTGCAATCCACTTGCTAGAGGAGTTATCCGCTGGGGAGTTAATCCCTGGCCAGCATATCATAACCCAGTGTTATGAATTAGTTCATGTTAATATTAGATATCTGTTGACTAATACCTTTACATATAATATATTGCTTTTATTTATATATATAAAAAGCTAAAAATTCCACGAAACTAACTCCTCTTATATTAAGAATTCAAAAAACAAAGTGTGGTATGCCTTTAGTAGAAGCATTACTTTCTTTTTTCTTGTACGAAACTCTTTATTTTTGTATGCGCGTTCGTACTAAGCGCTAGCTTACACTAAACTTACTTTAATTTATTATCGACCTATACCGACATTTTTTCGTTTTGCCTATCGTACAGGGTTTAGAGCTTAGTTTATTTATATTGTAATTGTTTTTGTTATCTCCGCAGTTTTAGTTGTTTTCATGAGTCCTCTCAGTACAGCACAGTACAACTCCTCTCAGTAATCGTTGATTGCATCAATTTATTTTCCAAGTTCTTGAACTTATTTTGGGGGACTTCAGAGTTCTTCAGATGTGAATTTTGGCCACTATCAGGTCATTGAAACATTGTAAGCCCAAAAAAATTGGTACTTACTTTCAAGCAATCTCGCAAGCAGAGATAATATAATATATAGAATGCCGACATGTCGAACATATCACCCGAACGTCAACTCAATAGCAAAAAGTGAAACTCGCGTGTATTCAACATGATAGAGCAGTGTACGGATTAGAAAAGCAAACGCGCATCGTGCAAGTAAATACTAACAGAACAGATAACACAGGTGCGAAGAGTTCGCGCATCAGTTTTTCATTTCAGAGCAAAAGAATTCCACTCGGGGGCCACCATATTAAATAGACCGCCTATAGGCCTTTGAAGAAGTGCTATGAAACAAATGCCGCTCCTGTACGACTTGAATGATGACCAGCGTATTAAACAATTCATGGAACACGAACTATTTTTAAACTTGTTAAGGCCAGAAAATATGCATGAAATTATCATCTGTTCACTTATTCCTTTAGTGTGTTAAAGGAGAACACCAATACATTCAGTAAAGTTTTTAATGCGAGGTATGCTTTAAGATTTATGGTTGATAACAGCAGTAAAGATGATAGTCAGAGAAAATTGATGATGCAGATCACGTGACGGTTATCGTTGATTTATTCATGATTCGATGACATTGATCTCTCTTGATTAGTAATTATTCATGCCGCAGTATCTCATTCAATTCTGTCCATTCTGGATTAAACTCCAGAAGATTGATATCAAGCTACGGCTGTGTAGGAATTATTGAATTATGGATTGATAAAATTTGTAAAAGTACGAAGAGAGTCAAGACGAGAAGGAGAGTTGAATTACAATTAATGATGACTTGGGAAGAGAACGCAGCAGTTAGCGGTTTAAGAAGAGCTTTGATGCTAGCACGAAAGATTTCATATAAACGACTACAGATGCCAAAAATCTCAAATGAATATCTAGTGTTTTCGAATTAATTGGACGTGGAAATAAGATGCTCAGCTGACTCTTTTGTGTGACACTCTTCACATGTATCAGCTGACGCCCATTCAACCATTTTTAAATAAACTTTATTATGTCTATGATTGCACATAAGCCCGCTGAGCACCTTAATCTCCCATGTGGTGAAGTTAGCATCAGAAGAAGGATTAAAAGTCATGAAACAATGAGTTTTGTAGGAAAGACGGTCTTCATTTGATTTTGCTATATCACGATATTTGTCTTTCCCGTCTTGCATAATACGATTTTGAATAAGTCTTTGAGGATATATTTGATTAAGAAAATTTCTCCATCAAGCCGAGCTTCGCGGCCATAAAGATCAGCATTTGCGTTAAGATAAAAGCCACAATGATCTGGTATCCAGACAAGATGACATGCATCTACTTCAGAATTAGTTATGAGGATCCTTCTTTTGTTGATTAGGATCAGTGCCAATCTGCTACAAGGGAAAGCCACAATGATCTGGTATCCAGACAAGATGACATGCATCTACTTCAGAATTAGTTATGAGGATCCTTCTTTTGTTGATTAGGATCAGTGCCAATCTGCTACAAGGGAAAGCCACAATGATTTGGTATCCAGACAAGATGACATGCATCTACGTCAGAATTAGTTATGAGAATCCTTCTTTTGTTGATTAGGGTCAATGCCGATCTGCTACAAGGGAAAGCCGCGAATCTTTTGATGCTTGCAGATTTGGCCAGGAGAACTGCTTGTCTGATGGCTAGAAATTCAGTAAAAATTGAAAAAAGCTCTTCCAACATTTTTTTTTCGTTTTTCTTATACATAATTTAAAGTAGCATCTTCTAATAAAAGGACTTAAAAAATAAATATATTTTCTTTTTTTTTGTAATAGAAATGCAAAATGTAAACCTTTGTGCATAAAAACTTGATCATATTTAATTAAGTATCTATGCAAATATGCTTCACAGAGATATAAAGCATATACATGTATATATAAATACATATAATGCAATGAATATCATCTAAAGTGATTGGTATTCCACTCTAGTTATAAAAGTCAATTAAATCATTGAGCCACCGAGCCACAGCAGGTGATTACATATGAATATATGTTTATACAGTTCTCAGTTCATACAGTTCTCGTTTCACGTTCCTTGCACATATTGACTGGGCATACACATTATTAATGATATTATTAGCAAGTGTTATTTTTATTATCGTTATTAAGCGAGTAGTGTAAGTGCAGTAGCTTTTGCTTAAATGAAGATTGAAATATCAATTTATTTGTATTCTGCTCTTGCCAAAGTTATTATATCAAGGCTAAGAGAGCAAAATGGAATGTAAATTAAGTGTTATTTCCTCTTTATTTATATCAACTGCAGGAAAATCAATAATTCTGCGAAATATCGACAAGTTGGAAGTAAAAAGTTGCGTAAACCTCTTTTCAGTGAAAAAGTTTTTTTGATTCACATAAATACTCGGTTCAATCAACCATTCGAGTGACATATTGTTTGCGTTCATAAGATGACTACTTCCGCATTGCTTCTTAGTATATAAAAGGGGTTTAGGACTTTCCCTGCACTTAACCTTTACAACCCTTAGGCACAATGCTAACTCTGCCTGTGTTTCAAACCTAACCGTACTCAGATTCGTTTTACGTTATAATGTGTTTTTGTGAAATGAAAATCATTTAAATGCGCACCCGTAAATAGAATTTCGAAAAAGAAACTCTAATGTGGGAATTCAATCTCCGTGAATCCGCGTATCCTAATTTCGCTACTTTAAAGTATTGCGCCATGTCAAAATAATTGTAAATGCTAGATACTTAAGCACGTTGCCGAATTATTTAAGCGTGGGCTAGCTTCCACTTGGCGGAGACCTGTGAGATCACTTAATTACTTACTTGTCAACATTTACATGTTTGCACAATAATATGTTACGTAATACCTAATAATTACTTACTTGTCATTGTTTGTATATTTGCAGAATACTATGTTACGTAATACCTTTACCGAGCTAACCTGTTCCCGCACGCACTCTATTGCAGTTGTGCTTCTTCCTCTTCTGCAATGCAGCATATCAAAACCAGAAGATTCGCTGTACTGCGTAAACAAGGTTTACAGCCAATACGATGTTCTTTGTTTGAATCTTAATCAAGTTATTCATAAAGTTATTTAATTAAATAATTTTCTTGTAGTTGAGTTACACGCTGAAGGTGGTTGTGCTTTCCACAACGACAGCATGAACCCTCGTATTCGTATTGCAGTTGTTTTTATAAACCAGCGTTGCAAGCAACATGACCAACTCTGTTGGTCCTATTGGTTAAGTATGGAGTACGACTGACTACGAAATAGGAAGCCATCAAACTGTACTTACTGACTATGACGTATTGAATAGTTTCGATACATTTTATGTTCTATGTGTTTGGTTGTATTTTCTTATTAATTAATTTTCTTTTTTTTTTATATGCTACGTGCATAGTAACACAGATACTGTTTTCCATTTAAGTAAAAAGTACTGTAGCAGTAATCCGAATGCATTCCTATTTGTGGAGGTTATAACAGTTAACCCACTCATAAAATCTATGCTTCATACTGCATTCCGTACTTACTGTATCATTGATTCTAATATGCATATGCCTATGAATATATTCATACACATACATACAAAGCCGGCCGTTTGAAATGTTTGATGGCTTTATTAAGTTGTTACAAAATTGTTCAATACATAAGAGTTTGTGTATACATCGTGACGTTGCATATTTGTTGCATATACATATATATGAAGAGATATATATGCATATACAGAAAAGTTTATGTATATGCAGGCAGTCATATTTATTTATAGAACTGCTGTCTAACATGAATGTTGGGTTAGAGAAATTTGTTCAGCCGTTAAAATATGCACAAATTATGGGTCTCAAGTGGCAACAATGATTTGTCATGAACATGTCAACCTATGACAGTGATATACGTGGCACGCGCAATTGATGTTTTCATGTTCGATTACTTCGAATTTCACTAATAGACTGACTGTTTCATAGATTTCTTTCCAAGTGAAATGTTTATTAGACATGCGTACACATATATAATATTTTTTTTCTGCACATTGCATATATTGTTTAAATATTGTATAAGATCTGATATTGTAACCGTCAAAGCTTGTTTTCAACTTTTTCATCATAGATATAATGCGTTCTCAAGGCAATTGAGAGTAAGTTAGGTAAGTAACCTTTGCATTCTAAGAAAGTAAAATGAAAAATCATAAAAGTTCTCCATTTGATCTTTGATATGTGATATGAGAGATAACGCGACGTTGAATATGGATATATACATGTCTACTGTACTTTTCCCATAAATTATCTACACCGCATTAATATAATCCTTTTCTATTTAAGGGGAGAATGAAGAAGAAGAAAAAAGAAACTGGAACATACTTTGCACAAGACGGCGTAGATTGATGATTTGGACTATAAAAAGGAAGTTTAACTATTCCAATCCCCTTTTTCCTCAAAATTTGGCCACCTTTCAAATTTTCGTTGGGCCGTGAAAATTCCCGTAAGTCCCGTACGTAGGTAGTACGACTATCCGATATGCATCTATTTTTCGTACATTCTGTTCAGAAAGAGTCTTGTGGAACGTTAAACCTCGTTTTCAACCTCTAAGAGATGTCGACCCTACGTAGTCGATACAACTTTTATTGCATTTTTTATTCAAAAATCGCCTGAGTTGCGAGGAAGGCTATTAGTACCATACCTTGAATTCCATGGACCGACTACCGCGGGTTTTCTCGCATTTTTTTTCCGAAAATCGTCGCGCGGAACGTCTAAGCTCGTGATTGCGTCGCATCAAGTATCTTAGGTTGCATGAATCGACTGCATGGTCCCTTGTAATATTTTTGTGAAAAAGTTTTCTGAATTGTGAACAAAGTTATTCTTTTACAAGACGTAGAGTTTATTGGGCTTCGTGCCTCCGCTTTTCATTTACTCTTGTTTTGGTTATGCGGAACTTCCAACGTCTCATTCCTCCACGAATTCTGTTTTTCTTCTACTCTAAGTACCTCTCTTGTGCAACGTGCATAATATTTTATTTCCATTTATTTTTTAGGAACATCCCGAAAGAATGATGAACTGATGCGAATTATCGATAGTCGGCCCCCATGTTGACCGCTATTTTTAATTAACAAAATGTTATAAATGACGAACAAAAAAGTGCTGGTGTCTGAAACAAGCATGTTTCAAGTCGTTCGGCCGGATGGTTGGAAGTTGTAACAGACAGACGCACATGTAGTAATGGAAGGGTTTCACTATTTTTCCAACAGACTCTCCACAGACGATTACACCTAAGAAATATACGTACAAAAAGCCTTACGAAGACAAACGGACGGACGAAGCTTTCTTACTGGCCGCCGCTACTTACCCCACATGCGGCCCTAGCTAAGGTGTGCTTCGACCCATGATTTTGTATGCTCCGTCGTTCTACCAATAACCCTGAAGATTGGCTGTCTTTGTCTGCGCTTTGACTCTGCGTTTTTACTCCTTACTTGAGCTACGAGGGATGAGCGTCCGGCTTGACTTTCTTTACACAAAATTGGTCTCCGTTCTTTTCAATGAATTTTTCTTAATGTTCAAGCCGAGCATGTAATGAAAAAAGGAAAAAGTTTTTATTAGATAAATAAAATTGTGCCCTAACATGGAGCACCATCTTTTATTCCCTTTTTTTTTGATTCCTTCTTAATGTTGATGAGCACGGATGTAAGAGAATGTTTAATAAGTAATTTTGTGATTTTGTATATTTTTGAATTAATCGCATTATAGGGCTTAAAGGAATTGATAGCACATCCACTATGAAATCAACAGTCGATCATCAATCATTCTTCGTTTCGAAACTAATTTGGGTAAAATAATTTACTTTAAATTACATAATGTTTTGATTTATGTAATAATTGCTTATATAGTTATAGTTGATTAAAGTGTACTGCTATCGTCGTATATAAAAAGATCGATTTAATGTTTTGACGATAATAAAACAACCAAATTATATGCATAATGAATAACGAGAAAGAGTCACATGATGTACGATGACATTTTAATTTACTTTTCATGTACACGTTTGTACAAGTTTGTCATATAATTGCAGATATCGTTTTATCGATAACCTGATTTACAGGCAGAGAGCACATACGTACGCATGTGTCTGTTGCAGTTACTTACATACATATATGCCAAATTATGCTTACAAATAAGTATAGGGTTTGTAAACTAACATATCCACACTGCCATGTCTGTGCCCGTTGACTATAAACCATGTAGCTAGCTATCAAATAATTTCAGTCTATCAGATAATAATATATATATATACATATATATAGGCATGCATCTGGGGTGCATGTGTTTGCAGCAGGAGTTCATGCAAAGAAGAAGTAAAAGTAGATTGTTTCCGTCCGTCAGACACAAGTAAAACGAATATCAACAGTTTCAAGTCTAATCATATCATGTGCTGCAATCCTTCTCTGCTAGTAACGGTACGGATGTAGGCAACGGATGTTTTGTTTGGTGCAGCTTATAACACTGCTGTCCAGAATTGGAGCGCACCAATTGATTCTTAGTAGATATGCGGTCTTTCCTCTGGCTCATTAACATATTAAAATCCAACTTAATATGCTTTAGAAATTAATTTTCAAAAATTCGATGAGACGTTCAAAGCAATTGATTGGCGACATGCAAACAATGACGATTATCTAGTGTCAGCCGTGGAAATTTTTTCTACGGGGATAGGCGAACTGTTGACGCTTGAGACCTACGGAAAATGTAGTGACCGCCGGATATTACTATCCGAATAAGCTACAGGCTTGCGTAAACCGCTTTACATTTTCTCTCCATGCTTTAGTTTTCGAGATGCTTATAGCTCTTATAGCTTTTTCCAGGAAAATGGGTCCATTTGACTTTCAATCCCAATTCATGTTCAATTTACTCTAATGAACTTTAGCACGTTATTCATCCATTTACGAATTGAAAATAAATTGAAAATATGGATCAAATTGAACGAACCATAGCTATATGCAAAACGTTGGTAGTTCTAGTGTTAACTGTTGTAGAGAATGCCTGCTTGACTCCCTTCTGCTTGAAATATTCGTAAAGCTTAACACTGCATGTTTCAGTGCCGTTCTGTTGAAGAAGAGTTTAGTAGAGGACTAAAATAGTTATGCAAATACTTATTGGGTTTGCTGTTATTTATTTATATATAAAACTCAAGACAAGATAAAATGCATACAATCATACGAACGTATTGTTGATAGTTGTGCGTCCGTTATTTTTTCCGCAGCTGTTACATAATCTCTAGGATTGCTACTATAATTTTAACCCTTTCACAGTCTGTCTTGCTGCACTTTGCCGCATCATTTGTAATATTTCACGATTTACCTTTCCTTTGGACCGTTTACGTAGAAACACATCAATATTTCTTTGGTATTTTTCCGATCTGCGCTTTTCACGTGGCAATGCAACGACACAGGCAGACTACATATTTTACTTTTCGCCTTAAAACATTCCAAGAAAAGTATCGAAAATTGTATGAATCTTATTTTAACATTGTGACCGGTCACTGGTCATTACAAAAAACAACCTGTTTTCTTGTGAAACTTTTGTGACTCTCTATCAAATTTACTATTCCGGAGTCACATTAGAAGGAGTCACACTAGAAAACCATAAACAGAAAAAAATAATACCTCGTAACTTATAATGAATGTGTCTGTGATTTTTTTCAGAATATGGCTGTACTTGTTCGATCGGTGTGTTTGTCAATGTGTTTAAATTGTGACTGCAAAAAATGTATCTAAAAAAGCTTGCATTTGAAACATATATTCTTAGCTGAATTTCGAAGATGGCTTTGATTCTTTGACAGGCATTCAAAAAATATTTTTTTATGAAAGAAGAAAACGCTTGTTTAGAGAAAATATATCGCGAGAAATAATTTTCGCAAAGTTGCGCGTTGAAAAAGATTTCGTCGTAGTTAGTCATGACCTCAGCCATATGCATGATGGTGACATCACTATGCGTTTATTTCAAAGAATTAAAGGCTTTCCTAACTACCAAGATAAACGACTTCAAAAATATATTAATTTGCACACTGAGCTATCTTTTAGTAAAACTAAGTCAGCGCTAGGGGAGATGCTCCAAAGAGCTACTCCAAAGAGCTTAAGGACCCTTACATTACAAAAGGGCTATTCATATGCTTAGTTAGACCCACACTTGAATATGCCTCTGTTTTGTGATCTCCTTTCTATTGGGGTTATGTACATTCACTTGAATCCGTTCGAAAGGAAATCTTCCTGTTTGCGCTTAGGAATTTGGGTTGGGACCCGCTTCTCTCTCTGCCTCCTTATGAAGACAGTTCTTTCCGTCGCACGGGAAACGTAGATTTATTCTGGGCGTTTCCTTCTTAACTAAGTTAATTATTGGTTCTATCGATTCGGCCACATTACGTTAATGTCGATAATCGATTCTCTAAAAACTTTATCCCCATAAAGTTCAGTCAATCTAAGCATAATTACGAGCTGTTTAATCCATTCAGAGTTGCTTGCATAAACCTAAATGACGTCTATCACTTAATATCAACATCGGACTATTTAAAGTCTATCAAGACAACTATGCTTAATACGCGCAGTTTGCCTCTGTCGGAGTTAAATTAACTTGCAGTCTTAACATCTCACTGTGATACCAAAATTAACTGGTGTTGTTGACTGTTGTCGGTTGCCAAGGTTTTGCATGTTTGCAATGGCTTAGGGGTTCACTTGAAACTTGGATCTGTGCTAGTTGTGTACATGGTTTTTTCTTTCTTGTTTATTGATACATGAATTATTATTATTTTTTTTCTTTACTTCTCCTTACATACTCTGCATTAGTTTTTACTATTAATTAATACAAGATTTACTTTTAAGAGTCAATTGAATTCGACTCTTAATTTATTTTAGCTGAGTTTCTTGTGCAAGTAAATAAATAAATAAATTTCTACACTTTATTTATTTATTCATCTATTTATTCCACTTATACAGAAACTCAACTAAAACAAACAACAGTCGAGTTCAAATGACTCTTAAAGTAAATCTTAAATTAATTATTATTAAAAAACTTAGTATAAGTACAATAAAACAAATAAAAGGAAAAAAAAAGAAAAAAACCATATACACAATTAGCACAGAGCCACACCCACAATCGGTACAGAACCTAGTTGCAAATGAACCCCTAAGCCACCGCAAATATGCATAAGCTTGGCAACCGATAATAGTTAACAGCAATTAATTTTCGAATCATAGTGACTTTTGGGGTTAAGAGCTAGTTTAAGTACGACATTGGAAAATCTCGTGTATTAAGCAATGTTGCTTTAATGGACTTTAAAGTGTCCGATAATGAAAAAAGGTGATGGACATCATTTAGGTTCTTGCAAACAACCTTAAGTGATCTTAAGTGATAATACTTTTCGGAAAGAGCTTTGAGGTACTGCTTCCAGCAACTTTCTAATTGAAAAAAATAACTTGAATTAAATTGAACAATTTTATGTTACATTGTCCATTGGAATCATAAAGCTTCTCAACGAGTTAACTATCTCTATGAAATCTCCTACTAATCTAATAACATTCTCACACATAATCCTTTGGTTATGTTTTGAACTCAACGCTTATTTTTATATGAAAAATATAAAGTGATATGCACGTTAAAGTAAATGCTTTCATATATTAAAATAGTTTTTCTTCTTCTTTTTTTTTTTTTATATTATGAATGGAAGCTGTATACCATAGGCGAATTCAAGGGAGTGCGAAACGATTTTAAACGATTAAAATTGAAAAATTTACGCTAAATTTAACTTTAATTATATTATGGGAAAAGCTATTGTACAAATTTCAATGGAGTTAATTTAAAAAGGGGAAAAAAAAAGCACAGTTACATAAGGTTTATTAACTCCGAATTAAAATAATTTTCAATTGTGGCTTTGTAACAAGCACAATTACATATAAATTCTCTCGACAAGAGTGTCACCCGTATATCACCTAAAGCTTTAATCTGAACCATTGTGCGTGCGATGTAAGCTGACAATAAATACGCATAGCATTTGCTGACCTATGCTTGTGCCCGTAAACAAGAATTATTTCATCTACGTGTACGATTAACTTAAACCTTTTACACCTTTTCAGTTTGTTAAATCTATTATCGCTTCTGTACCATACGATGAAAAATATTCATCAGAAACCTAATAAAATACACATTTTGAAGGGCAAGCACCTGTGCTGGAATCAAATCTGTGATCGTAGTTGTAGCGAGTGCTCAGTCGGTAAAAGCATAACTCTTATCGATTTGGTACACGCCCACGTGGCTGCGCGCACCACTTCCCTATTTTTTTTCCTCTCGTTTTTCTGATGATCGCGTGCGACACGTATAAGGGATATCCCCCAATGCCCTGGTCATATTAAAAACAGAAGAAATAAAATGATGTTTTTATTTTCCTTTTTTTTTTCATTGCAAAACAGGTAAAAGTATTACGCTCCACATTGCTTAATCGCAGTTATACGGGAAGTGGTCGCAAAAGTGGTTCGATCCAAATGATTGATCTTCGTTCTTGAGCCAAAACGCGTAAGTGTAACAAATTTCACCAAAATATCTCGACAATTGCGACTTATAGGTTGTTCGCAAGAATGAATGGACTGACATCAGATAGACAGGTGGACAGACAAGCTTTAATTGGTTTGGAAAGTTATTAGGAATCGAATTTTATAATAATAGGTGGCTTTATTTGAAGTCCTTTTGGATGTTGTATACATCTGCACAATCTTAATATACCTTAGTAGAACAAGTAGCGTCATTGTGCGCTAAATCTCCAAACTGTAGTTGCCTTCCACAAAGACTACAAAATTCGCAAAGAAAGGAATACAACCATTGCAATCCTCGAAAAGAGACTCATTTAGTAATTTGGATATAAAGTCGATCACACACAGAACTGCAGTCTCCATAATGCACAATAGTATTACGTTCCTTTTCGTGATCGACGCTTTGGACTTACGTCCTTATAGATAAAGTATTATTAATCGCGAAATTCACGGGAGTTTTATTGATCGTCTAGGTTGATAAGAAAGTTTTGTTTTTCATTGTTAACGAAACGTCGCATGACACGAGGGAAACATTCTAAAATAGTAATGGTGAAAGACTTATTCACGAAGTCAAGCCGAACGAAAGCAAGCAACAACATAAATAAATAAGAAAATAGGAAAAAAAAACCAGTCTATGTTGATTTCCAAAGGCGAGCTAATTGTGTGAATGAATAAAAACAATTGATGAAAATTAATGGAATCGGAAACTACTTTTTTTTTATTTTGATTAACTTAATTACAAATGGTTTAAGATGAAGTGTTGTCTCAGGCTATTCTCTTTCAAAAATTGATTTAAAAATAAGTGGCTTCAGTTTTTTTCTATAACTTTGCGCATTTTGATCATTTTTTCACTTGAAATTCGCTGTTATTTTATTGTGGAAGATTGATACAAAATAGATTAATCAAAATAGTTGCCATCATTTTATACAACATTTTACAACAAAATTTGTGTTGGCAGCGATCCACCCACTCAGCCATTTCCGCGCTTCTTCAATTTAGCGGATCCGCGCGCCGTCCAAGCCATGCTGCACCGCTCTGAACAAATGGTAATCAGGAGGCGTCACGATGGGCATGGCAGAGCTTTCCATTCGAGGTGCAACAGTGCGTCCTTCACATCTCTTGAAAAAAAAGGCTAAAATATTTCAGAATTCAGTTAATTCGTCTCGCCATTTTTAAACCGCCGAAACCAAAACCGACAATTGGAATATGATGGAACAGCATCACCATAAGCTCCTGAACATGTTTGGTGGGCTTTGGCAGCAGATTTTTTCAAATAAACAGCAAAAGTAATCAATTTGGAAGAAGAAGAATTTTCAGCGTTCCATGATTAGTGTCGGCGTACGCTGAATCAATCAATAATAGTAAATGGAAAACTTTTAGTTTATGTAGAGGAAGATCAGCATCATCGATGAATATTTATTTATTCATCAATATCTACTTTGGTTTCTTCAAAGCACTTCCGATATGCGTTTTTAGATACGGCTTAGAGCTGCTTCGGCGATGCGGTCTTTATCTACTCAATTGTAGCAAAACTCTTTCGATAGTATTTTTAAGGATATTTGGGAACAAGAAAAACTTGCAGGGGATCAAGTCCGTTGAATACTTTGAATGAGGTATTATTACGGTGTGGTTTTTGGGCCAAAATATTGCGGAAAGCAATGACGTGTGGGATGGCGCAAAATATCCATGTCTTGTTCTTTTACAATTCCATGAATCAATCGATATGTTGACATCCTGAGCAATATCTCTAATAGTGATTCGATAATTCTCCATAACAATTTTATTCACTGCTTCCATCCGCTTTCATCGCTAGTTGACGCGTTCTGGTATCCCGGGCGAGCGTCGTCATTAACATCTTCTCGACGTTCTGTGAAACGTTTATATCCTTATAAGCATACACTTCAAGTGCGTTGGAGCACTTAATTTCATAGTTCACAAACAATTCAATATAGATCCTTGGATCCATTCGTCAAGCACTGTCTATCAAAACCCAACCAAAAATGCAAAATGGCTAATAACATATGCGAAGAACCCTAACAAAAAAAAGTCGAAAATCAAATGTACGTAATCCACGAAATTTTATAAGGCATCTTTCTTTTGACGCACCTCGCGCTTAGCGCAACCACTGACGCGTCTCAAATGCTCACTTTCAAAATATATTAATGGCTTTGGGGTTATCATCTTCTAAGTGCTGGAAAGGCAATAGCGTTATAAAGATCTATGCGCTTGTAAAGGAAATCTTAGATCGAATTTATTTTGAACTCTAAAACTTATGCAGACATTTCTTTACCTTCGGTTATTGTTAACGGCAAACCAGTACTTTTTTGTTGACAATTCGTCATTAGTTTTAAGAGAAAATCGTTTGAAATTTTCATTTCTGTCCATTCAATTGTGTTTCTTCGTCGGAAAAATTAAAATTTTCAGATTTTAAGAACGATAAGAATTTGTGCCCAACATTAGGTTCGTACTTCTCGTTTAATTGTTTTGACCATAAATCTTTTCAAAATTATCCGAATTGAACAAAGAACGATAAAAGAAACCTAAGAATTATCATTACATTCCTGAGCGGAGATGAGTTTGTTCCTTCTCCCTCATTAAAATCAAATATTTAGAAAAAAGCTATCAATTTCTGCAATAGTAAGTTCATCTCGACTTTGAATTGTTTACAAAATCAGTTCCGGTATATGTTTGAGTCTGACCTAAAATACACAAATTTGTTGTTTTCTTTTTTAATGAATTTTTATATTATGTACATGTATATATGTCTATATACATGTGAGTATATGTGTAAATATGTACATATATATCTATATGGATACGAATGTGCGTCTGTGTATTTTACCTCATTTGTGGATGGTTTTTATATTGACTTAAACCACTTTGAAATGGTAAAATCAATCGATATCAACAAAGACACGCACATATGAGTACACAACATACATGTATCGGTTGTGTTTTTTTTTTTCAGTTCCTTTTACCGGACATACAAATTGAATTAAAGCAAATTTCTCATATTTAAAATGTATTCTGACAAATTAAACGATAAAATCAGGCTGGCTTTTAAAATTGTTAAACTATTAATAAACGTTTTTTTTTTGAGAAATGATTTTTTTCTTTTTTTTTTTTTTTTTTTTTTTTGTATTTAAATATTTACTCACCTACGCATCACGGGAGGATATATTTGACTTTGTTGGTTTGGATAAACAGAAAGATGACTCGAACATGGTCATACATATAGTCGCATACATTGGAATATCCATAGCCTCAAGAATCAATCGATAAAATTTATATTAAACTATATGTTGATGCTATTGAAAATTGATAAAACCAGCTTAAGGCTACATCCAGAATAAATAGAGCTGAAATTATCTATAAACAAGTAAGAAGACTTTGTACACTTTCAAAACGAACGTTGGATACCTATCACTTTAGCGCATTGCATTCGCTTTAGTTTAAAGATAAGTAGAATTTCCGGATGTATCTTCTCCGGTTTTTTGGCTAAGGCACCCAGTTGACATGAAACTCAACACCAGGCAATAGTTATTCGACTTCGATTTCGGTTAATAACAGCCACCACGAAATTGCGACAATGGGCTGTTCTCAATGCCACGCCGAAGCTGAAAAATTGCCTTGTGGTTGCTGGCCCCGTGGTACCAGAAACAAAGGAGAAGAAAACGATGGAGGAAGAAATAATAATAGCTTCTGATCAAGCATTGAATCACGCCGCATATAACCTGAAACCCGATAAGAGATACGATCTGTAGATAAAGGTCCAAAAATATAGAACCAGTGCAGTAAGAACGTGTGCAGCTAGAAAAATAATTATCGCTTCTCGTTAAGGTCACGCCCGTTTATCGAATTTTTTTTTTCATAACGTGGAGCTTTCGCTTTCCACCGCGACACATCCAATTGGCTTTGGAGATTCCTCTCCTAACAACTCCATCATTTTAGCTAAGTTTTGCCAGGTTGTGCAATTCACGGATCGAAGATACTAAATAGTTCCACAACTTATAAAGAAGAGTCACTTAGCATGGTGCCGTAGTGGTCGATAGTATCTGCAATGTGTACTTATGTATGTGTTTGCATGTATGGCTTCACATATTTCCTTCACTAGTCCTATCAGTATGGATGGACACCTTAGACTCTTTAATTTCACAGTTGTCTTTTTTATATGCAAATGTGTGTCGCCTTAACTGGGATCGATAAAAGTAAATCAAGAACGTTAAGCATATGCTCCATGCAAAGGCGAGTTGGACTATTACATATGTAAACCAAGCTGGTATAGTTCTTTAAATCCCTACAAATGCTTATGTTTAGACAATGTAGAAATTTATATTTGATATGATATTGAATGGCTAGTGTATAATTGACTTGTTCTAGAAAGTGAAAAAAACCTTCCGTAGGATTTCATTAAAACTTGACAGTCTATCTCTGCAGTTTTTATCCTTTTGTTGGTTTGTTGTTTGTTTTTGTTACCAGCCACTCAGGAAATGTCCCCTGAAGGTGTGGGCAAGCTCGTGATCAGGAAGGATTGAAGATAGAGAAGGAGGAAAGAAGAAAGTGAGATTTGTGACTTTCGACTTGAAAACGATTGGTTAAGACCGCTGACTAAGCCGAATAATCCTGCAAAGGACTTGATTAATGGAAAAATCCCTTTTGTGCGGAAAACTTACGCCACATATTCGCGCACATAACGCAACTGCTCCAACGTATCCAGAATTTTCGACATACTCTGTTCGCCCGTGACCAACCAAACTCTCTGTTATATGCGGCCAAGGATTTGCAGGCAAAATTTGGAAGCTTGTGTAAGACAAAGACAGATATGTTTATATGAATAAAGCTTAGCTCGATATTGATCTTCTTAACAATGTCGTTGTAGAAACTTTGGACGGTAAGAAATACTAGTTTGTACGCAGGTTTAATAGTAATTGCGGCGCAGGAATCAAAATTTTTTATTTTTTGAAGTTCTGTTTTGCTCAAAGCGTAACAACGCCTTGTCTTGGACATACGGATTCTTATTACAAATCTTGGGTACATCCGTTCATCAGATTCCTATAAGTTAGGTGGATGATCTTTTGCAAAAAATGGTTCGAGTTATATTCGATATCAAAACATTCGACTAAATTAGTATGTTATATAAATCTGTCTCGATAATTTAATCTTTTTTGGCTTTATTAATAGTAACACATCAGCAAATGTTTATTTTATTAATAATTGCTTCTGTCTCTCATTGTTTTTTCCGTTCTGTCCCTCAAGCAAACGAAACAATTATACCGGAGTAATTATATAACTTATTTACAAATATCAAACATTGTTAAGAGAATGAAAGAAAGAGAGAGAGAGATAGAGATCGAGATGGGGGGGAGAGGTTATTTTATGGGTTAGTGCGTGTGTATTTCATTTATTTGCTCAGGTATGTTCGTTTATATTGTTTTTTTTGTTATTATTTCAATAATAAAAATTAAATAGTTCTACGTTTTTTTTTGTAATAATTTTTTTTTATTTATTTTCCGGTTTTTTTTTTATAATATATTTAATATACGTTAAATTATTATATTGTTGTTGTTGTTATTTTATTTTTTTTTGTTTGTTATTTTATTTTAATTTAATTTAATTAACTACATTTATAAATCATTATACATATTAATGTCTGTCTGTCTGTCTGTCTGTCTATCGTCCGTATATCTGTTTGTCTATTTTTCTGTATCTATGTGTACTTATATGTATGTATGCTTTCCTAACCGACATATACATTGACATTATATGTATTTTTTCATGTACACATATACATATATATTTATATATATATGCTTATTGAAAAAAAGTTAATTTAACTTAAACGCATACATACATATATCCGTATTTGGCAGCTATTTTATACTGCTTTCATATATGTATTTATTGGCAAAATCGTTTGTTTTTTCTTTTTTTTTTTTTAGACTGATCTCTGTATGCATGCATGCATTCATATCTGATACGCAATGTGTTTGTGTAAAAACAAACACAATGAAAAGAAAAAATAAAAAAGAAATTATTAAGAACAAATTTGTATACACTGCCATGCATTTACATTATGTACACCAATACACCAACAATTAAACATTATTTGTTTTTTCATTTCTCTCTTTTTTGTTCCTTTTTTTGTGTGTGTGTATTTGTTGACTTAAATTTATGAAAAATAAGTAAAAAATAAACAAACTTACATTTAAAGTTTTTATGGCCTTAAACCTAACTTATGAGCAAGAGACATTTTTCCATTTTCGCATATTTTCCGAATCCTACATATTTTTAATTTTTTGTTTTTTACTATTTATTTTATAAATACATATAAATTTAGGTATTGCATGTACACATACACACACGCACGCGTGCATACACATGCTGTTGTCGGCCAATACCAATGAATATACATGTATGTATATATATGCGTTTGTGTGTGTGCGTATGTGTGTGCAACGTTACATAATTCCTTATAATTTTTTTCATATCCATCACCAAAGGGTAGAAATATTGCAGCTCAGTCGTTGTATTTGCGACACGCAGTAAAAAATCCTCGCCAAATAGTAATATAAGTATACGTTTGCGGGTCCGTCCATCCATCCATTTATTGCTTTTTGTAGCTGTCAAATTGCAACTACGGCAATACGTTTTTCGTTTTGATAAATAAAGCTTGCTTGACACGCCCACTAACAATTTTTAAAAGCCCAAACCAAAAATATCAAAAAAACGGACAAAATTTTAAATATGGTTTGGTCCGTTGAGCGGACTACTCCCATCATACAACTGACGCTTATATAATTCACAGAAAGCTTGAAAATCCTGCCGGTATTGGCTTCAAGGTCTTGATACATAAGGTGGTGGCTCGAAAGCATAGCTGTATTTCATACTTGCTTCCTATAACTCAAATAGCATTGGGAATAGTGGTTCAGCCAGCGTAGACAGAAATGCGTAGAGTTCATTGTCGTAGCAGAAATGGAATAATTTCTACCTTAGGATGATGGGTATCTAAGAATCGCTTCAAAGCGAATATAATTTTCTTATTTTAATTAATTTTCTCAGTGTTTGAACAGTTGTGGGATATTTTTTCAAAAATTTCTCGTGGTTTGTGGTTTTTCTCTTCTTTTTTTGTGTGTAATTTCTTTTTATACGTACATACATACAAAGGTAGTCACATGAATACATACAATACAAACTTTAATTTGTTGAATAAATTATTACATAAAAAAAATGCTTTTTTTCTTTACTGCACACTGAAATCACATAAATTTCTAGCATTTAGATGAAAAAAAAAAAAAAAAATTACATGATAATAAAATGCGAACAAAAAATTTTTTTGTTAAATTAAATTAATTTCAATTATATGAGCCTTTTAATAATTTATGAAATTATATTTTACTAAAAAAAAAAGGTGACCAAAAGCACGCGTTAATTAAACAAAGTTAATTAAAGAAATTTTTATTATGAAGCTCTTTTCTTGTTTTTTTTTTTAAACTTTACAGAACATAAAAGTTTAACAAATACACTGCCAGAAAAGGATTGAATTTTTCTTCAATTCTTTCATATCAGATTTCGTTAGACTTGAAGGTAGAATTCATCGAAATATTTTACAAAGAAACCCTCACGAAAAGGAAAAAATTTTTGAACATCAAGCTTGATCTGTAAGAAAGTTTAAGAACCTCCTCAAAATTAGAAACTGATTTAGATAAAATGTATTGCATTCACAGGTAAACGCGAGCAGGTCTAAATTTAGCGAAAATGTTCATAATGTTTTCCAAGATAAAGTTGAAGGCGAGTGACGATGAAGGCTCATCGCTTTCATTTAATATGAGCAATCACATAGCGGATGTCCTCCATTCGCGTAACACGGTGACGATCAAAAAGCAGCAGGGAAAGAGGCAGGAATAGCATAGTGATGGAAACTTACTGGTTGTGTGGCCAATCGGTAGATGCTACGCCTTTTCCGGGTGAGCATTCATTATAGTCTCGATCAAAGTACACTCAACCGGATGACTTAAGGTTTGAGCCAGCAAAACACTGGCTTGGTGCAACTCCTACTGCCCAACAACAAGTTAAAACTTTAGCAGATCGGGGAAGGCCGATCATCGTGTGTACCCTCTTTACCACTATTTTTTGTTATAGCCCTTCTTATATTACTTGTAATTATTCTAATAACAGATATTGTAAGACTTCACTCAAAACTGCGTTTTTTAGCTGAGTTCTTAATAAAACCGATAGCCTGCGAAGTCAATGCTTTAAGAAATTTAGGTTTAGAATTTATTTGTCTGGCTTAACTTATAACATTAATAGTACTAATAATTGTGTAATAGTCGTGCAACAGAAAATTTCCCGAAGCTCCATGACAGGAAAGCCTTTTTGCCTTCTGTTCATGTCACTATTAAATTATTACTTCTTTAAGGAGATCAAGTATTTTTAGCACAAAAAATGCACACTGCACTAATATACTTTCGTTCGTGCTGCTCTCCTTGCGTACTCTTTTATGGCAGTCCTTGCGTGCCTTTACAACTTTTTCGCTCCTAACTCATTTGGGTGAGTTTATTCATAAAAAACCATCCAAATCTACGACAAAACAATTTAATGAAGTTACACATGTTGGCACAATTACTCGTTCGTTTTTTATCCTGATAATTCTTCGAGTCGATGAAAGGCGCATCAGTAAATGGTGCTGATAACAACGATTTGCCAGCAATAGAAAAAACACGCTTTAATTAATAAATTAACAAAGTGAATGACTTTAAATTTCCGCCAGTTAGATAGTAATCACAATCTGTCTGCCAGCTACTAATTACTATCAGTGGACAATAAAGCTCATCCAATTTTGGAATGAAAATTCCCTTTGTTTGTTGAACACAATAACCGGAACGCTTTATTCACTAGGCTGGAGAGTTTATAAGTTAATACAGTATTATTGATGGTTCTCCCATCGGACAATAAAGCTCATCTAGTTTTGGAATGAAAATTCCCTTTATTTGTTGAACACAATAGACGATACAATGAACTCATTGGCTCGATAGTTTTTACGCTAATTGAAGAAACCAAGTTGAAAGTACACGTCATTTCAACTATAAATGTAGGCAAATAGAAGCGATTAAAAATAGGAAGAAGCATTTAATAACAAATGCTTACGTGGCGCCTACCGGAGTTTATTTCACTTTGTTCCCAAAATTTTGCATTCACTTTCGCATTTCTGCGTTATTGCGTTGTGAACACGTGCCTATGTGAATATTCCGTTGCTTTCGCTCGTTTTCTTATGTTATTCCATTTCGTATTTAACACAGGGACCTATAATACTTGCACAGAGAGTTGTACTAAGAAAACCCAAGAAAAGCGGATTACAACTATTGAAAGGATGATGGAAATTCAAAGTAACACTATTGGTCAACTTACTAGAAAAGCTCACTACTTATCCTACTTACTTCAATTTTGACAAAAGAAATTTCTTTAGAAAAACTTCCACATTGCATTAACTTGGGAGACTTCATGCTGACCCCTTTCAAGGTACTGCTATTGCAAAGGTATTTATGCTTCGCGAGATAAGGTGGGAATGAGCTTATAATTAATATTATTTACCGCTTTTCTCAGAATTCAACTAAGAAACACTGCCAAGCATTCCAATAAGAAAACTTGAAAAAGAAATTTCCTTTAGATGTAGTAACAATTACTGGAAATACTCACAGGACAACTTTCAACTAAAGCTGAATATAAAAAAACAACGATGAGAAAAAATTTTTTAAAAAGCAATTCTCGTATACGTTGTCTTTTTATTATAGAGCAGAAAATTATCATTATATTAATTAATTTTATAATATTGAGTAATAGTCGATATCGTTGCGATTTGTTTGTAAAACATTTCAATGAAATTGAAAAAAAAAAATACGAAGAAACTTGACACAATAAATTAAATTATAGACCATCGAAAAAAAGCTTGACGAGATGAAATAATGGAAAAATTTATGAGTTTTTTTTAGAAAAATATTTATATAACCATTGAATAATAATAATAATAATTGTCTTAAATTATTAAAATTTATACGAACTAAAAACTGCATAAATAATTGTACTATAACGATAAGAAAAAAAAAATAAATAAAAAAAAAAATAAATTAAAGCAAAAAATGAAATAGAAAAACACAAGGAATACATTAATAAGGACGAAAACGGAAGCCACAATGATTAACGAAAAGAAAAGAGGAGGGAAGAAGAAGAAAATAAGCAAAACAAAACCGAACAATTTTCTATAGATATTTATAAAACATAAGTACAAAAATTCAGATTTTTTTCTTTTTTTTCTTTTTTTACTTAAAGCAAAAGAAAAAAAATTCAAAGAATATTAAGCAAATTTTTTTATTTTCTTTTTTTTTATTTCTTATGTAAACCTTTTAAGGGTTTAATCCCACTTAATTTGGAGCATAGTCGTAAATTATTCTTGTTGCTTTTGTTTTTTGTTTTTTGTTTTTTCTCTTAAGTTTATTAGTTATAACTAGGCTTTTTGTTTTTGTTGGTTTTTGTTATTTTTGCTGTCACTTAAATAACTAACTTTTACAAAGAAATCATTATGCTCGTAACTGGTTTTTTCTTTCAGAAGATAAAGTGATGTCCTTTCGCTTTGCTGGTGGTAGTAACACACGGACATGTAAAATTCCCTTTTTCTTTTTCTACTTCATTATTATTATTATTATTATTATTATTAATAAAAAATATATTCATTATTGTATTTTATATTAAGTATTATTTCTTAAATTGTTTTTGTATTTTCTTTTCTACTTTTACATTCAACTGGAAAACAGTTATAAAAAAATTTTTTTTTTTTTTTTTTTTTTTTTTTTTTTTGCTCTTTTAGTTTTGTATATATAAATGATTGTGTATATAAAAAAATATTAATAAAAAAAAAAGAAAAAAAAAGATGGCAACACTAAAAAAATTGTTGGTCTTAAATTTCATCTAAAGCAATTCGCAGTTTTTCGTTGATATCAATATAAACTTAATTAATATAGAAATTTCTAACAACTACCGTAAGTATATCAAAGTAAATTAAGTTTGTTTGTTTGTTGTTGGTTTCTCTTAATTTGTTGTTTATACTGAATTTATTTAATGCTAAAATTCGTTTTTCTTCTTATATTCATTTCGTTTTGTTTTCCCATCAAAATATTCAGAAAGTGTTACGGATGTTATGATGGAATGCTTAACGCATTCAATCATGAGATGAAAAATGCATTACGTTAGTTAAGTAAATGTAGTTAGTTAACGGTACGATGTGGTGAAGCGGTTAAAGAAATTTTAAGGACAACCATATAATATTTATATGAAAAAAATACTTTATAAGATACGCGAAATTTTGCAAACTTTTTAAAGATTCGTTGGTGTGTTGTTAACAAGTAAATGTTCAACAAAGAAAAAAAAAAGAAAAGAAAAATGAAAAAAAAAAATCTAAATAATAATAATAAACATTTTTAGCAGCAGAAAATCTACACAATTATTTCACGTATCACACGACGATTTCGGGAATTGGGTGTTGATGAGTATTCACCCTCGAAACTGTCGTCATAGCTGAGGGACATGTGTTGCTGTGGTGATATCACTTCATCTTGTTCCATATGCTCCATATTATATGGATTTGGCAGGCCACTTACGTCGTGATATGGTGAATCTATGTTATAAAAAAAAAAAAAAACAAAAATTATATATAAAAAATATTTATTTATTTTTTTTATTTCTGAAATTGTACTTTAACTAAAAAAAGTTTTCAATTATTTATGTACATGTAGTAGATAGAGGGAAGAACTAAAACACTTTAACATCACACATGATGATGGCTGTTAATGATGGTGATGAGGCTCAAGCACTACTTACATTAGCAGCGCTCCGTTAGAGCGTAACATCCTGTATGATATCCGCTAATAAAATGTAAGCATTTCAAAAAAGAGGAAGAAATATACAGAAAAAAAAATGTGAAATATTCCTCTTAGTTGATAAATAAAAAGCATCAAAGTTGTTTGCTTTTCGTTATTTTTTTTTTTTTTTTGCTTTTCCGCTACAAATGTTGATGATATGTCTTACACTTGATTTTTTACACTAAACTTCAGCTAAATACTACGTGATCATAAAATTTTAATTTACGTATAAGTAAAAAATTTTATTTTTGTTTTTAACCAGAATATTGGATGTCTTTGGTATCAACTAAGGTTTGATTACTTATTTATGGGCGTCTCACCAGCCATCTAGTAGGCACTACTTTTGATGTAAACACTGGAAAGGGCAGGGCACACCGGTTAAAGTTTAACTTTGTGCTCTTCCCATAACCGTTAGTGCCCCCAGTGAATAAATGGCAATGACTTTTATGTGCAACCATGAAACAAACTATATTCCTATGTAGGAGAAGCAATACTGCCCTTCTTCTTAAATGATCTTTAAATAGATTACTTTCAGATTTATCATGGACGTAATAAATATTATTTTTCCGTTGAATTCTTACTTTTTAAGACATCGTCGCATTGAACGTCTGGGACACTTCTCTACAACTATGTACACCAATGTGAGCATTATTTCCCTCATAGATGCATTGATATTTCTCCCACACATGTAGTAACACAGCGAGCTTCCCAAAGAAGTGTGACAACAAAAACTAATAGTGGCTGCAGCCTAGCGGCGGTGGTCAGTGTCCAAGCTTTACCGATTGAGGGAACTCACTATAGCTATGACCGAATATTGCCTACCGCAGTGAGTTTTGAATCCGCGAACACTATGCATTATGCTAAAATATACTTGGTATTGTGGCGAATATCATACCAAAAACATTTTCAACAATTTATCAATGGAAGTTACTTCGATTGAAAGAATGAATGGAAGAAGGAGTATATTAAATTAATGCGATCGTATGTAACATGCAGAAGAGCTTAAGATGGACCCACCTTTTATTATCCCGATCGATTCAGAATCATTATCGGAATTGATCTAAGCGTGTCTGTCCTTCTGATGTCTGTCCATGTAAACCTGTGTTTAAGCTAGAGGACGCAATTTTTGAGTTATTTTGATGAAATTTGGTATAGTGACGTGTTTTAGCCCAAGAACGAACGCTATTGAAAATGGTTCGGATTGGTCGACTTTTTCGATTACTCCCTATATAATACCTAGTTGTTAATTTTTTTATGATGAAAATTCAATAAAAGTGGATCTAATTTGAACGACATTGGCCATATTTCTTGGCACCCCCCTTATAAGATATCTTATGAGTAGTAAGCCCTTCGGAAAAAGTTCCGAATTATTGGCAAAACGGGCGAATAAATGGGCAAAGTGGTGTAGGGTATTTAATAGTTAGCATTGCCTGAGTATAATCTCCTTACTTGTTTTCTATTATTTGATTGCATCTTAACAGAGCCATGGATACATGTACATTTTCGAGTTAACTTTCAAACCGATAGGACCAAAATTACTTAAGAGGATATATAGAAAACTTGCGTGTTCTGTTTTTTTCATTGTTTCGTTCCAGTGCTTCTGCTATTTTGAACGTGTTTGCATGTGGATTACGATTATTTTCATGTGTAGTTTTTGAAAGTGATTTAAAAGTATTTCGAAAGCTCAGCTTTCGATCTGTTGTTTGAGCATCAGCAAGGAACAGAATGACTAAAGAGTGGGCACAGCAAAACATACAAAAATATAGGACTCAATACTTTACGTTGATCAGTAAAGTTAACAGTAACCTATATTCAGCAACTTAATGTACGAAATCATCCCTTCATATATGTATCTGTAACATAAAGGCAAAGGACGACTTTTTGAAAGTTTGCTTGTTTTAGCGGCGCCAACTATTGTCAGTTACAAAGCAAATGGGATGACATCTGTGCTTTCGATCGTCATGGCGGTTTAAGAGGCTGTCACTAAAGGATATATCTTTCTTTAGAACAATGTCTTCTAAACCTTACAAGTTATTACTAAAATTATTCTCGAGTTATGGTTTCTTTCTTTTCGACTTTTTTAATAAGTGTGAAGGTGTACGTACGCATGAATATCAAGTAGTCTAGTTTCAAATCTCTACGGTTATAAATGAATATTGGAGTTACGAATGTTCTATATATACGACCGATAATTTTGTAGAATTGCCACAAATGAAAAAATTAAGATAGAAATCTGAAATTTGGTAAAAATTTTTCTTTTATCGATTAAGAACCCAATTTTAAGACATGTTATGATCTGCTCACGCGCAGGCTCACCATAAATTAGAAACTGAAACAATGCCGAAAGAAAACCCAATAGATTTTCTTTTTTCACTTCATGCACATATTTCCCAGAAACTGTTTCGTAGATTTTCACCAAAACCGCCTGCATGATCGGTTTAAAAATGGCGCCCAAACGATTTACTGATACGTCAACATTTAATAATAATACTTTATTTCCAATTCATCCTAATTGTGCGTTAGCACTTTCTTCACCCAATTACGAATTGGACTTAAGATCTCTGATATATATATATACACTTCAGGCTGGGACAATTAGAGCGCTTAACTTCAATTAGCAATTCTTTGATAACGGATGGGAGATGTACATCTTGGAGTTAAACACATACAACAAAATAGCAAAACTTATTATTTTCGTCATCAGTCGATCGATTTTTGCATGCTTATAACTATGTAGCGGTGTCTTTTACAATTTAGAAGTACTTATATGTGTACGTACATCTCATACGTCGCGTGTGGCCAAATTGCTCGCGTTAGTTATGTGGCCATTATAGTCTGTTACGTAACATGTAGTGCTCACATATAAGTTTAATCCGTAGTTATTGCTTGAGCATATATGTGCGATTTTCACGACATTCACTAAATCGAACGGAGATTTAAAGTCTCGATATTCTGCCCGATCTTTTCATATTTTTGCATATTTGCATATTTGAAGGCGGCAAATAGAATACAAAAATTAGCATGCCTTCCGCGTAAGGAAAAACGGAAGTTGAAATGCACACGCATACAATTGCATATAAAGAAATTCAAACGGAAATTGTCAAGTGATTGTGACTGCGCGTCTGCATTTCTGTCCTCATGCATCTCTGTGAGGTTATGGCATAAAACGGACGTGCACTGCAGTGCAACACTTGCATTCAAATGAAATGAAAGTCCTCCCCAGACTTGGTAAATTTTCAATTTTATTACATATCTGTTTGTGTGAATGCAATGAAGAATTTTATTAAATTTTCCTTTTTTTTTTTTATATTCACACAAATTTATGAAAAATTTGAAAATTGTTGAAATGCTCAGCTGTCGTAGAATGTGTGTATTGCTTGCACATTTTCTATTTTTCCCAGCTGCGAACGGTAATAAAATATCAAGCAGCTTAAGGCGTACAGTGCCTTAACCTTAATTCTCAAAAAAAAAAAAAAATAAATAAAAAAATGAAAAACAAAAATTTGTTTTAAAATTATGAACTAACGAACGGATATTTCGCATATTTTATGTATTGAAAGAGTCACAAAAAACTTCGGTAACAGCATTTCAAAGGATGGGTGACAGTAAAGTTAAATGGTTTGTTAAAGGAAATATCAAAAGCATGTGTTTTATGGATTTAGATTTCTTCTCTTCATTTTCCTATTAATATCCGGTGCTTAGAGAGAGCAGTAACTCTACCCAGGAACGCAGATGCCAGCTGAACAGATAAAAATGAATTGTCTCGAACACATGAGGAAACTTTTGAAGTTATTCGTTTACCTTAGCAAATTTCTCTAGCTATAAACATTTAAGTGCACATACATTTTTAGATGATAGAACATAGGCATCACACGAGCCATAACCGACTTCGTTAATCGTTAATCGTTAATCGGTTTGCAAAACCTAAATACAGGCATTAGAGATCCAAAAGAGCAAACCCTCTCTTGCGATGACAGATATTTAGCAAATTTACATATGTTTGTGATTATTTTGACGCCTGTAACAATTTTGTCGGTTCACACATTTCTAAATCATTTTTGGAAATTAGTTGAAAGAAGATCCGTCAACAAAAACTAAGTAAAATGAAATAATGTTCTAGAAAAGGGCAAAGATTTCAATAAAAATTTAAAACGCGATATAAACTGGATGTCGACAAGAAGTTAGATTTGGATGCCTATAATATCTGGCTGGAAAATACTATGAATCAATTGATTGATAAGAGCGTAAATAATGAACAACTAATGATGACAACTATTCAACAATTCAAAGCATAACATGTTATAATGGCAGACTTTAATACATTTATACTAGAGAGGGGGAAAGAGAGATGGCGATGAATAAGAAGAGAGAAGACACGGAGGTAGGTAGAGTGGCAGGGAGATATACATATAGAGGGAGAATGAGAGAGAGAGAGAGAGAGAGAGAGAGAGAGAGAGAGAGAGAGAGAGAGAGAGAGAGAGAGAATCAGCTGAGAATCTTAAGTGAGCTATGGCAGAACCGGGCTGATAAGTTCCGCGACTGCCGCCAACTCGCTGTTCGCGATTCAAATCTTACTGCTATTTAATTACAGTTGGCTGTAGCTACAATGCGCGGTCGGCGAACTGACACTTATCGGTTGGGACAAACATGTAGTAGGTTGCGACCAATCCCTGTCCCTTCTATCTCTTTTTCGAACCTTTCTCGCTTTTTTCTAACCATTACCGTGTTACATGTGCAGCGGCAGAATAGGCAAAAACAAAATTGCGACAATTTTATAAAATTTAAACTTATATCAATACATATAGATTGTAGAGAGATATCAAAAAGAAGGGGAAAGAAAAAGAAAAATTGATGGAGAGCAGAAGAGAATGATATAGAAAAAAAAGAGAGAAAGAGAGAGTGGGAAAGAGAGAGAGAGAGGGAGCGGCAGAAAGACAGAGAAATAAACTACGTGAAAAAGGGAGAGAAAACAACGAAATTTATTTCTTGTCATCCCAACAGATTTTTGATTTCTTACTTTCGAAAAGGTTTTCCTATGTATTATGTTCGACGTATTTGATAGTTTGCGCAAATGTTCTAATTCATGTTAAACAAAATGAATGGTGGATACTATACTGAACTGAATAATGTATAAACAAGTAAAAATAGCATGGTGTGACCATGGCCCACGATTAAATACCGCACACCATCTTAGAGTTATTCATATAACGACTTTTCTAAGCGTTACATGAGAAGTGGTCGAAAAATTGATCCGATGCTAACCATTTTATACAGCGTTCGCCCTTGGGCAAAAACACGCTATGTGCAAAATTTTACCAAACTAACTTAAAAGTTGCGGCTTGTAAGTTAAGCACAACAAACCAGACAGCGAGGTGGTCACAATCGGTTGATTTAATAAAATGTGTGTCTATCTCAATCTCTTGTGAAGGTTGCTTGCACCCGTGCAAACTTAATATACGCTTGTACGTTGCAAAAAAGAACTGAAAGAAGTTATGATTTCTCATCCATACTAGAATAGCGACCCTGAAGGTTGAAGCTCTTCTATGAAACCGGAAATTTTATAAAGAAAATGTACACTTATCGCATGAACAAATATTCTATTCGAAGTGGGCAGTCGGAAGGATTCGAGTTTGGCGGCTCCTTGGCTTGGCCTAACACTTCCCAGTTAAGCGCTTCCAACGTATCCTGAACACATTTCACTGTGCGGCTCGATGAAGCGATGTCGTGCATAGAAATGAGCCTATGTTGTATTCTTCTAATCGTTATTGGTAGCGTTTGGTATTAGCAGCTGTGGCGAATACCAACCATCCTCTTTTGGGCCCATCGAAAAGAAAATGTCGTCTTCCTACCAATGGAATACAGCCTCCCAGTCGATGTGGATGATTTACCTGGATCTACTCATTGAGCTTTTATCCCTAGGATTACAAAGTGAACAACTAATTTTTATGTCGTTCGGATAGAGAAAATATTCCGCTGGCAAATATTCTTTATTTGGCCCAGACCTTGACATTTCCATTGCTAGAAAATATAGGCTAACCTTACAGGGCACCTATTGTTACCAGATTGCCAATCTATTAGAAAACACAATTTTAGACATTTGTATCCTCTATCCGTAATGTTAAAACCATCTATGGGCACATCCCGGTTTGATAACTAGAAACAATCCAGTTATTCTTTTCTTATTTCTTCTCTATCTCTAATTCTGTACATTATCCATATTATGTCCTCTATTTCCTGTTGTTGTCAGACCGCCAAAAAGAACCTTGGACATGTCCTCCATGCGCAGTGTTCGTGTCACGTATGAGAACATTTCGATTTCATGTTTACGTACCCAGCAAATACAATCTAATTACGCTTTTCTTTCTTCTTCTCTATCTCTAGTTCTATATGTTTGTCCCCTATTTCCCCCCCTAGTAAATCAGTGTATCGACTTAATAAACTCAATGAATTTTGTAGGTAGTGAGGCACTTATTTGTCTACTAATTCCATCAGCACAGGTGGGTAAAATGTTTTTTTTGTTATGGTGCCTTTCAGAAAAATCTAGAGCAGCTGAACTACTAAGCTAAACTAAGTCACTGGCGATTTTGCTTGTTAACAAATCTATTTTAAAATTCTGTAAGTTTTAGAAAACGAAGCGAAAAAGTGTAGAAAAGGTAATGAGGTAACAACAAACCGGTCTAAAAAATATTAAGCTCAATATTGTGTAATGTAAACTCTTGGTGTATAGAAAAATCTAAGGATACAAACTGAGATAAGAAGAAGAAAGGAATAAATAAGTTTCCAAATTATAAGGCGTCAACAGTTTATTTCTCTTGTCTTCTGTTTGATGATATGGTAAAGAAAGCCTTTCTCAAAATAACATATTTGAGTGCATTGGCAAGTACGAGTAATGGACACTTGTTTAATTGTTATGAGAATGTTGTGCCATTAAGCGATAATTAAATATGCCATTTAAGTGTTTAGTTAGCATGTTTAAGGGCGTTTTACCGTGCAAATGGTATCATATCGTGAAATCGATAAATCCGCGAAAACCATAACATGCTGTGGTGACGCAAGCAGTTGAGCCAATAAATACAAACCTGTGTGTAAGCTGGTGATTGTAATTCATTGTCAGTGTAATCAATGCTTTTTAGCGATTAAATCAAACACATTACCGCCACGTATGGACACGGATAAGTGAAAATAAGTGCATGCATGCACGCATGCATGCATGTTATATATGGGACATATATTAAATTTTACATATACATACGTATATATATATATATGTATGTATATGAATATGTTTTATTATCGAATGTGCATTCAGATATTATTTGTTTACATATCTTGCACAAAATTAAATATAAATAAGTCTGCGAGCGATTAATTGAAAACAGATGTCCTATGATAACCAACACAGCAGCAAATTGGCTGCGATGAATAACTTTATAAATTCAGTCGTGTACTTAAAATCGGCGAACGATTGAATGTCGTTTGTGTTTGCGCTTAAGTGTAAGTTAAGTATTAAATCTTTAATGAATATTGCAAAAAATTATGTTTGAAAAGAGGATCAATTTGGACGCAACTTTTATTTATTTATTTATTTTTTTTTTTTTTTTAATATGCAGCTGATAAATGGATAGTAGAGCAATCAAGCGGCGGATACGGAAATTGTCAATTTCCATTAAAAGGAAGGCATGTAAATGTTTTGATGTAAGTGTGGGCAACACACACATATATACGTATCCGTTATAATATTACTTTGATAAACTGCACACTTGTACGTGAAAATGTTTAAGCTTTAATAGTATTTCATGACAATAGGGGAAGCTTGTGTGTTGATTGTCGAGTTTGAAAACGCATTTTGAACTTAAGTAAACTAGGACGCTCTGGCCACTCTGAGGCAGTCTTTTGCTCGATCCTTTGGTCGCACCCTAGGAGATGCATGACCGATCGCCAAATGTCACACGCTCATCGATCGAGCAATCACTTCTACACGCCCATCAGCTAATCGTAATCAAAGTGTGATCTATCACACACACACATTTGGAGAAAAATGGTGATTCGACGCAGTATAAAGAATTCAAAATTCCGTGAAACATTTCGAATACCACGCTTGAATATTTCAATGAGTATTGAAGTTCATTAAAGACATGGTTAACAAAACAGGAGGATAGTAATACCTCTTAGAATAATGATTACCTCAGTATCGACACAAGACGAAATATTGTTCACTTTGTTTGTTGTGCCGTTTGCAAGCGAAAGGCTGCAGTAACTAAGGCAATCAATTTTGGTTTGTGTATTAAAAGTAAACGTTAGCAATACGAAGTTGCTACGGGGTACCAACTGTCTGCGCACGATTTTTCAAGTCATAAGTAAAAGTTTTCCAGTTCACATTTATATCATTCAACCGTTCATTCATTCATTCATTCGTTGCAGACAAGATACAATTACTATACATTGTTATGTACGTATATAATGTATTACTATACACAGTTATGTACATATATAGTATTATTCATTGCAATCGCAAGAGTATAAACGGCAAACACCACTTAATATTTCATACTTCTACAGACAAAACAGAATCCATTCCGAATATTTATTAAACGAATAATAAAACAACGAAGAAAATTATGTTGGGCTGTATCCGAATATTCTATAGTGACCATTTCAATCTTGAAAAGAAAGGATCGAAATGAAGAAAAAAGTGATATAATAAATATTGGAGAGGCGTGGCGAATTTTTTCACTTTTACACAAGTAGAAATGTTCGCGCGAAACCTTCATAATTCATATCCCTGTTCTCAGTTAATGTATATAGTGGAGCTTTCTTTCACTTATTAGGTCCATTTTCAATGCAAGACTTCCCGAATTTGAGAATGGCATCTGAATTTTTTGTTTATTGCAGATATTATACAGATGTACAGACAGACGGACCGTTGTCGTTGCGTAATATTCGAAGTTGGACAGGGCTGAAGGGACCATAGGAGAAATCATACGCAAAGCAAAAAGTCGAGAAGATTTGTGGGCTTTAGTTATTAATATAATCGAGTACACAACATCATCCAGTAATGGATTGGTAAGAAGAATGTCTATACTTCGTAGGCACTTTGAAGCTTACCTCTGCCTGCTACAGACGTAGAGATGGAGCGACACAAATTGAAATTTGATATTAAACAAACATATATCCGTATAACCCTACTTCGCGTAGGTTTTCTCTCTGAAGTTTTCCTTTATGTCGCAAATGTTTTGACAAAATGAGTATATCCCCCTTTAACCTTTGGAGCTTTCACCGAATTTGTTTATAATAAGTTAAAGAAAAAAGCAATAATCACATACTTAGCATGCACACCAGCTTACAGTGTTGTGCATAGAAAATCACACATGAAAGGAGAACAATAACCAAAACTTGGCATCCGGAAATATATATAAATGTATGTACGCGTATGCACACACAACAGGATGTAAGACCGCTTTTGGTCGTTTGTAAAAGATGTTGACTTATATACAATTGTATTTGTAAATGTATATATGTGTGTGTCCGTATGTGTCATGCAGCATAAATTTAAATTGATGGTCTTATTTAAAATATTTATGCTTCAATGAATGATTCTGTTAGTGAATCTGTTGTTGTATGTTGGTTGGTGTCTGCTAGTGACTGAACAAACAATTGCCAACGGTGTAAGTACAGTATAACACTAGCGTACATGCGCACACTTATGCCTGTATAGACAGGCAGACTAACTAATGACTAGACTTTTGTGTACGCCTGTGGACATCTGTAGTTGCATGTTCATGCTCATAACTACACTTATATATAAATAAATGTATACATATACGTAAGCAAACGACATATTTAGTCATCGACAAGAAGAAAACAGTTACATAGTCATGAATAATGAATCAATTTATATTTGTATACAAATGTATGCATAAATCCAAGTGCATAAGATTGACTAACCATCATAGGAATACACGCCTTTTGTGTACGTGAAGGTACGTGTGCGTAAATACTCTCCTTCTTAAACGGTTAACGTCTCAGTAATAACGTATTTAGAAAGGTGTGTGCTTTCTTGCTTTCTTAAAGAAAACTAATTAAATTCAAGGTTTTATCTTACGAGCCAAATGAATAAATTTATGCCAAACGGGAATTTTTAATTATTTAATTAGTTTATACATGAAATATATCAAATGTTGTTACAGGATGTTCAACTTATGTATAAAAAAAACAATAAACAAATTGCACAGCGTGCAATATCCGGAAAAGACTATGGAAGACCGGATAAGTTTAATAGAGTACAAGGTTTTTATTTTCTCTTATTGCTATCTAAAAGGCCTTACGCGTGGCCATAGAAAGTTGAAATTGCGGACATATACGATGTTTGCAATTGATTTTCCCATATATGGGAAATGCAGTGTTCGCTCTCAAGATATTAAAACAACTTACAAAAAAAAAAAGAAAGTAAAGCTTGCACCAATGAAAGGCAAAGTTACTAGAATTACAGTTAAGTCGTAGGCGATTTGCAGCAGGGACGTGGGTAACACTATATCGTGCTATATATAATTCCTTCAACGAGAATATACACTGCTTGTAGTGCGAGAGTATATAAAGTTCATGAGAACACGCAGAACATTCAAAGATTTAATGCAGAACATCTTTCTTTTGTACCAATCGAGGTAAGCCTGCGAGACGGATCGACTTTCTATTGTCCCCATAAGTTCAAAAGTATTTTGTGATTGATGATATGCCTTTAAGAGAGACCATTCCTACGCCGAGCCATTCTATTATATCAGCCGACCAGAATTATTTTCTAAATCCATATAAACCTGTGCAGCAGATCCATCTCATATATTATACCAATCGATTCGGAATTACTTTCTGAACCGAGATAATCCCTTAAGACAGTTGATTCAAACCTATTCCTATGAGATAGATCCAATTTCTATTATACGAATCTCTTCGGCATTATTCTTTGCATCGAGATAAATGCGTGCGGAGGCAGATCCATTTTTTAGCACCTTTTGAATCGATATGATCCGTCTATCTCCCTGTCTGTTTGGTGTCTGTCTATTTATTTTTGTATCCAATCTGTAGGTGGCAAATTTAGTGAGACATTTTGGTGGAATGATGCTGATAAGCCGAGCGAAGACGAAACTTTTTGGAAAGGGAGTGCGCCGAACAACTTTTACAAATACATTGCCTATAATACAGTGGGCCAGTTTACAGCTATCGATATCGAGTAGACCCAACAACTATCGCTAATGGACTCGCTGTAACGAGTAGAAAGTTTACAGCTGTCAATAAAGTGTGTGTCGACTTATTATCGAATGAAAAATCTTTCGATCGCGAAATTTGCTGTCGAGTAAAACATTCAAATTACGATCGAATTTGCTCGATACTGACGGCTAGAAACCAGCCATGGAGCAGTGTCTATTGCTCGACTATAATGTTGTAACTTCCTAACGTAACGAATATATGAAACGAAATGGAGTAAGACTTTTACGTTTTCAGTTTAAGTCGTACGAAATGACATCAGTTTAGTCATGGATTGCATTGGCTGATGAAAATGCTTATAAAACACAAAAAAAAAAAAAGTAATAAGTGAAAAGCAAGCAACAATGAGCATCAAAAGCCAAGCCTGCTGCCAGACTGCTATAGTTCCAAAAGCTTGTTGAAATCAAAGCTTCAATAATCCATATGGTATTTCATATGAAAACGTAGCTCGTGTAGTTAGCTGATTAAAAAGAGTACAGGTTGTTGTTTGCACTCAATAATAAGCTTTGCAATCGGTCAAGTGACGAAAAATGTATACATATGCAAGTAGCATTCGCGTTTAAAGTCATTCGTTTAATTGCATTTCTATATGTGCGGATTTAATTAAGTTTTGAGGTTTCCCTAATGCCAAATAATGCAAAATATTAAATTAAATTTTGTTGACGGCCGAAACTTTCGAACAGTAATCAATGCATACGAAATGCGCATAAACTATAATTACGAATACAAAATCAAATGGCTTTAGGCGCAAAATATAATTCGTTGTCATCGATGCGTGCATATTTGCTGTCAGACACAAAAATCCTATCAAAGGAGAGAAATTTTTATTTATTTAATTTTAGATCTACATCAGCTATCGGTCCATATAGCTTTCGTGAAAACTATGCAAAATTCCCGACGACCGATAAATCAAACCATTAAAAAAGTCTATGGAAAGGCGAAAAAGAAAAGCTCTATTACTTATTGCACTATATATGTAGCTCGAGTTGAGATGAGAGGGACTTTGAAAGAAAAACCATATAAACCATATATGCTATATGCTATATTATCGCATGTACTTACCCAAATGCTGATCGACACGTTTTTTGGGTTTTTGCACCGATGCATACGGATCGCTGCAGTAGTCTTGTCTTGAAGGATTTTGGCTGTTACGTAAATTATGATATTCGTCTCCATGCTGACTGGGAGTAGCTGTTAATTGAGGATATGGTGCGTAATCGTCGACACCTCCGTAGCCGCCATGTGTCAAAGGATCGTAACCGTAAGTGGGCTGCTGTTCCACATAATTGTTGTGCGAAACTGGCATCATATTCGGTTGATTACCAGCCGCACCTGACATTTTCACCTGCCATAATGAATCTTGTGAATTGACGCTTCCACCGTTATTCGAATTGGAATAATTATTTTCGATATATCCCATGTTGACCCCTAGAGAGATTATGAACACGAGAACATATATGTAAATATATTTTTGTATTAGAGAATGGATTCGAATAAATTAGTTAGTGCTCTTTGATTTGCTTATTACTTTTATGAATTGTAATAAAATTTATGAAAATTCAAATAGGTATATAAATGCGTTCGAAATAACAATTAACTCATTTCATAATATGCGAGACATTAATTTTGCATTTTTGGCACAACCACATTAGCGTTTATAATATTTATTATAATTTTAGTACGAATTGATTTTCATTGTAATAAAATTCTATTCATATAATATTCAATTATCGTTGATAAAATATAATTAATTATCGATAACGTTAACATTGCAATCACAATTCAAAGAGATAGAGAGAGAGAGAGAGAGAGAGAGATAGATCGTTTCGCTTCAGTGCTCGAGTCAAGCAAATTGTCATAAATGTATAAAATCATTGGACAAACCTTTATGCATAAAATTCTGACAACTCTTATGCATTATAAATAAATATATAAAAATATCTGTGTTTATTAACGTCTGCATCGGTTTTTTGTGTGTGTGCGTGTGCATGTGTGCGTATTTATTTAATAATTTATAAAAAAATTCACTCTACAAAACGGGTTGACTGTAATTACAGCAATTATGATTATTTGTTTTAAATAAAATCAATGATTTTAATAAATCATATCTGTGTGTGAAAAAGTTAAACACATATGTGAGTGAAACTTTATTTAAAGGCTACTATCTCTCTGTCCTATAATAATAAATTAATTGTCATTTGCTGTTGAATTACTTGGTATCTAAAGTGATTTTTCACTCACACACACAGGTTAGTCGGTTCAAAATGATGAAAAGTTATTCCTCTTAATTTTGTTAGGCTCCCAGATCGATTAAAAAACATTATTGTTGGACAAGACTGGCCATTATATATCTTTACACAACTTCACCTATCACCATCCATAATTAGATATTTAATAAAACTTGGACTATAAGCCGTATAAAGGACGGCTACAATGGCTATTCTTATACCCTAAACCACTTGTTGTACAACGATACATCAAGTTTGTGCGGGTGTATGCAACATCCAGAAGACCCAGCCACCGTTCAGTATACCGATCATTACAGAATCACTTTCGGAATCAATTTAAGCTCGCCTGTCGTTCAGTCCGCCTGCCCATGTGCTTGCGCTCAACTTAGATAGACAGCAATTTTTTACCCTGACGTGTTTTTTATCGAAAGACGATTTTGAAAATGGTTCGGATCGGCCTACTTTTTCTACCACTTGCCTTATAGCACCGCATTTTAAAAAGTCATCATATCAAAAATGAGCCACGGCTCCCTATAACGTATAAAGCACTTATCAAAATTTTTGTAAGTGAAGCTCAAATTGACTTCAATGATCATCAGACGAGAAAGTAGGCTTAGCATGGTCTTAAAAAAAGACGATTTAATGAAATTTTATCATATATGGGAACACTTAGGTCACGCTATCAGATAGTTTTCTGAGAGTAATTGAAGCGAGGCCTATATCTCTAGTAACTTGAAGACGAACAGATTGTGAGTAAAGATGATTAGAAACTGCACTGATGATAGCAGGTGAAGGAACACCATGAACTCAGTCAGTTATCAGTTACCGTCATTCCGAAGAGAGATCTAGAAAGTAGTTGGCAACCACTGGCATTGGCAGAGCAAAATTAATAGCGTAACGAAAATTATGATAAGGAAATAAACTTTTGTGAGTGATTAAAATGAGAAGTTGGCAGTCCTGAGACGAGCTGAGATGTGAATACGAAAGATATCAAAAAGAAAGATCATGTCTTCGACTTTTTTGCATTCGAAAGTAGAATGCTCGGTTGATTCATCGTCAGACACACATCACACGAGTCATTATCAGCAGCTTGGATCACTTTCAAGTAGGATTTATCATACGTATGGTCAGTGACGAGTCTGCAGATCGCTTTAACCTCTTAGGTCAAAATAGAGGATTAGATAAGGATGCATTTTTTCATATTGAAATGATTTTGCGAATGGTGCGGAAAACTTCTTTGTGAGGATATTTAAAGGATAGGATCTCTCCAACAAGTTGAACTTGTCGTACAAAACAAACAGCTTCTTCATTTAAATCGGAACATGCGTGACCTGGTATTCAGACAAAACAACAAACCTTTCTAAAAGAGCAAGTAATAAAAGAAAAATCGAAAGAAAAATAAATAACTTTGTGCAAAATATTTTAAAGTTTCACTGCAAACTCGACACAGCAATCCGAACATTCGTTCGTTCGTATGTCTAATAAATATAATGACGAATTATTGATATTTTTGCAAAGTTTTGTAAAGAAACATTGTTTTGGGTATAGTGAGGTGTCATATGGCATCACATCAGGCCAATGAAATGTGTTATGAAAATAAATGAAAGTAATATTAAATTCAAGCCTTCACAAAATGTTGAAAGTGTACTCTAAGAGATGCAAAGACTTAAAACATATATAATATTATGTATCCATATATGGGTGATTCAGAAATATCGAACTTGTCCAATATTGCTCTGCAAAGGCAATCGACTCTCTTTAGAACCCTTTTTTTAAAAAAAAAAAACTCGTTCAAAGTTTTATTCATAGGTTTTAGCAATATTTCTTGTTTCGGTTTTACTTTTACGTGATTGAAATTTATTGGGAATATGCCTCAATCGTATTGATTAATTAATTACTACCGTATGCATCGTTCCTTATATGTAAATCTTCGGAAACTGCATCAATTGTTCTACGTAAACGCAAAACATTGATTATAAGGCAGTAGTAGAAAAAAGTAAAAGAGAAGAGAGGAAAGGAAAGGAAAGGAAAGGAATCGAAAGACAATTAATGCGAAATCATTCCGTTTCAGTCAAACAATAAATTTTATTCATCAAATTGATTAAATTTGTCTCACAGAGAGATGAAGAAATTGCCAGTTTCTGTTGTTTCACTCTGTCCTTCCTTTCTTCTATATTTTTTATTTTTATTTTATTTCTTTTTTTTCTTTTGTTTTTGTTTTCCTAGAATCTTCCTATTTTTCCACTTAACCTTGTTGACTTTTACTAAACAACCAGCCAGTCAGCCACCAACACCATTCGCCAATCTCATCACCTAAAACACACAGGGACACCAAGAAGAGAAAAGAAAACTGTTTCGTATTTTTTTTTTTTTTTTTTTTTTTCTAAAAGAAACTTTTCGGTATCACTTCAGTGTTATTTCCGTTTTCCTTGCAACATTTGTTTAACTTTTGGCATTTGTTTTTGGGATTCAGTTAGTGTTTTATGTGTCTTTGCATTTGTCTTTCTTTTCCTTGCCTTTTTCTGTTTTTTTTTGTTTTTATTTTCTTACGACTCAATTGGCCTCCACATATATACATACATACAATCGTATAACATAGGTACGACGAAGTGCAGAACTGACTTTAAAGCCTTGCATGTTACAAATGCCTATACGGGTGTGTTGGCCTTTGTGTGTAAGTGTTTGCATTCGAGAACATGTTTATTTGTTTATATTTTTTTTTTTGCTTTTTATTTTTTCCTTTTTTTCTTTTTGGTTTTTTGTTACTCCTTGTCGTATATTCATAGTTTAGTTTCGTTATGCAACCTTCTAGTACCCAGCTTGCTCGTTTGTAGCTGTAGAAATGTTTGTTGCTGTTGCTGCTGTTACTGCTGCTGCTTGCTACTGGTTTTTTATGTGCAAATACGCGTTTGCTAGCATTTACGCCAACGTGGTTATCGTTGTCCTTTTGTAGCATGTATTTCCGTTGTCACAAACTTCCGTCCGTTTACAATATGGCGGCGCTTAACTGTCTTCAAAATACTTATTTGCCTTATTTCGTTTTCCCAAAATGTTACAACATTAACAACAAAAACAACAATTATAAATTACTCCTATACAATTTTTTGTTTTCTCTTTCCTTTTTTGTTTTTTTTTGTTTTGCTATTTTTTCTATTTTTTATAAACAACTCGAGGCATCTACTAGTTCTTCATAACACTGCATGGTATATTCATTTCGTTATGCTATATGTAGCAGAAATTTTTGTATCAAATTAATTACAGTCGAGTCTTTAACGAAAGACTTTTTTTTATAGAACTCTTAGAAAACTCGACTTCATATTCAATTTTCAATTCTTGCTTTTTATTTTAGGAAATCTAATGGTATATTGGATAAGGGTAACATCGTGATTAATCAATAAACACTTCCGTAAAAGCCGGAGCTTAATCACCTATGAAAAATTTAGCTTTAGAAGTCAGCGAATGCTAACGTTCAGCTACGTGATTACCCCCCCCCCCCTCACCACCACCAATGTTTTTAAAATGTATGGGATAGAAAAACAGGGAGAGGGAGAGAGAACAAGAGATAAAGATAAAGAAAGAGAGGGAGAAGAAAGGGCAGAGAAATTCCATATTAATTTTGAACATCTAACTTGGTTTTCACAAAAACTGCTAGGATTTATTACTGCTAGGCTTAATATACGCTCAACGAATACTTCCTCCCTCTATCTCGGGAGTAAGTAAGTTTAAGTAGAAGCAAATATCATCTTAGATACACTAGTTTGTCACTTTTGCGTATCCAGTTTTTTTGAGGTTATGTGTGTTTTAAGTTCCTTTGTTAACTAATGGATTTATAAAAATCTATATCTCAAATGGATCAACCATAAGTTTTAATGCCATTTCAAAATTATCCGAACGTTTTAGTTTTTCTCGTTAACCCCATAGTCCTTTGCATTACTAATTTTTCTTTTTTACCTATCATTACCTAACTGCTTGATTAATTTGCCAAAAATGAGATAAATTCTGGTCCCTGTAAAAAGTTGTTTGGGAATAGATAAAATGTGTTATTATCATTTGAAAGAAAAAGCAAAAAAAAAAATACAATTTTAAATAAATTAATGTCGAATCTAGTTCGTCGTAGTCGTCATAGGAATTGCAAGGATTTCTTTGTTTCCATTATTTTGCGTCGCAAAATAAACCCCTTTTTGACAACAGCTTTTGTTTTAAAATAACTATACGGACAAGTCATTGGACCACCGGAGTGACGTGGGGGGAACCGGAAAAGTGATCTTTCGCAGCACTCGGGCAGAGTGGCATTCGGGCAAAACAACTAAGCTATTGACCCATCCACGATCAGACGGGAAACAACAAAAGTATTCATATGCTTGGGGAATTTAGAGAAAGCAATGTGGGTAAAATGACAAATTTTCATATTAAAAATTTTTAAAAAATTTTGAAATTCTTAGTGCAGCAATCAAACAAGTCCCTGGTAATCCAAAGGCGATTCCAATTACTAATAAGGTGCCTATGATTACACAAAAGTCAATATTGAACTCCATAAGTACAAATAAAAAGAAGGAGAACAAATCCATTTATTGTTGCATGCACACATATACATTTAAACAAATCGAATATGCCTAACTTTCAATTGATAAGCCCCTGCCCTAAAATGCAAAAACGGAAACCTTTTCTATCGATAGAATTTATTGTTATATTAAGTGATCGTTTGTTTTCTACAAACTTTTAGAATATGAGGGCATTTTCTTACTGAGATAAATGGTTTAAAATTCACATCCGTAGGTTTCTATAAGCGAGTAACTGAATGATAGGCTTGTGAGAAAATCGCAATAGTCCTTCTAATCTTATAATGTTCTGAATAAAACGCACAACAAGGAGATTTTAAAAGCGCATAGCGACCATAAGCGAAATTTTAATAACGATCTTAGTTACTTAACTACCGTTCGCTATAAGAAATTAAAAGAATGTTGCGTCTGTACTCCGGATACCTATTTATCCACTAAGTGCTAACATTTAGGTCATCTACACTAAAAGAGAACAAAAGATATTAAAGACTAAAAGCTCCATAAAGAAGCCCTCATAACGCATTTTGCAAATGAAGCTCGGATCTCTTGTTTTACACAATGACTAAGCTAATGGTTTAAAGAGGTTCTTGGGATTTCTACTATCAGGCAACATGCTGTGCAATGTCGGTTGTTTGCTAAACTCTTCCGTGAATCATATTTAGAGATGAACTACTGCAGCAAAAGTCATTTGAATGCAAAAGTTTAGTTATAGCCAACTAGCAAGATATTCTTTTATAAATCTATTACTTCCGATAACTCTTTCAGATATGTAGATTTCTAAAGGAAGTTATTATTTTATCGCCTAAGTGGTCGAGTGGATAAAAGATCTCGACTAACATGTCAATGGCCGTGGACTCGAATCTCAAGTGCGGTAGAGCTCTCAATAAAACCGATAGCCTTAGATGCTCGTGTTTGAAGATTTTAGTCTTAGAATTAATATTTCTGGCTAAGTAAAAATAATGATAGTAATATGGCGCAGCGCTCATGTCTGCACTTAATTATAAAAAACAGAAACAAGAAACTAACGCTTTTCCTTTTTGAAAAGCAAGCTTAAGCTCTCTTAGAATGCCTGTGCGTCTAAGCAGGGTTTCGTATTTGCGAGAAAGCAATGCTGGACCAATGTAGAAAACTTGCAGTTGAAAGTCCGGATTTTATTTGCATTTAGCACTCAATCTCATCTCCAAACGTGCGTCGGTAACACTATTGGAAGAGGTGACAGAAAGTACATCAATTCTTGACAAGTGTCTTAATTACCCAACCTTCTGAATATCATTATATGTTTGCTTGTGTGAGAGATGATGGTGCATATAAATCTTTCGAACATGTTTTTCATTACTTGTGTAAACCATCAGATGGTTTACAGCTTTTCCTCGCGAGAGTATAAAACGCTATAAGAAGTGAAGTAAGCAAACGTATTCATAACGGAGCAATTTGCTTAACTACCCCCATTATTAATTTCCTCAGCAACCGGCTTAAGTGGTTGCTTTTGTAAAGAAGAAAAAAATTGTTCGCCCTTTTTACGTTAAGACGCAGCTATCTTTGTTAAGCAAAACTATATTACGGTTTATCAAACTACTTTTTACATAAGGCTTAGATATATTCGAAGAAGGCAACTACTACAACTAGCCCGTGCGCCTCTTAAATGGATTCTATCATTATAAGCAACTATCAATGCAGAATATGGTTTTCCGCTTCTTTCAACAGAAATGTGAAGATGTTGTTCTTGGAAAAAAGAAGTCCTCCGAATAGATTGCAGGTGCTTGCTATTCGTTATTCACTATCAGATCTCTCAGTTACATGCATGCATAGTAGTATTGTTTTTGTTTCTTTGCTTTGTTTGTGTTTTCCTTCAGCTCCTTGTTGGTTTGGTTTAATCTGTGCTATGATATCTGCCGGCAAAACGAAACGACAAACAGACAACAATGGGTTTTAATAAAATTGTCAATTCATTGTTGCACTCGTATATACGTACGTAACTTTGCTTGCGTGTTTATGTTGCTGTGTACAGGCAATGTTTTTATTGTTGTCTCTTATATTACAATTAATATTGTTGTTCTTGTTGTTATTATTGTCCTTTTCCGTTCTCCTCTTGCTCGCTGCTCACTTTTGAAAGGCGTTATTTAACATTTTCTTTGTACTTCATTCCTTTAAATTGTACTCATGTTTCGTCTCCTTTTAATGCTACATTACCATCCGAAGGCTGCTCAAGTGGCGGCTTTCATTACTACTGCAATGATATTTCGTTTAAAGTTTTTGTGCAAATTTTTTCCGCTTTTTTCTTCTTCTTTTTTTTTGGGGGGGGGGGGGTATTTATTCTTCATTTGTTGCTTTTTATTTTTATTTTTTTTATAAGGTGCCTATCTTAATTGTGGTCGCATTAATTTATGACCAGTAAGCCAATGTACTGTAACAGCAATAAATTTATTCAAACATATTGGCCCGTTTTAGGTTAGAAATGTTTTTTCCTGTTTTTCATGTCCTCAAGATATCCTCATTCGCGCGCATTGAGTGCACTAGATTTGTGATGACATTTACCATGAAATTAACTTGGTCTTCTAATTAATTAGTCTGGTAAAGCCACTTTTTTTTTTGCTTTTTTTTTGTTAAGTATTTTACATTATAGAAGTACGCCAACCAAATGAGCAACCACATTAGACGTAGTAAGCAACAATGGTGGTAACGGTAGTAACAGTAAAAGCATCAGCAACAACAGCAGCAGCAATAATGTTCGTAGTAATGTTTACCAGTAAAGCTTACTATGTAATTAAGTGGAAATGTTCCCTTTTTCATTGTAATTCTTCCTACTGTTCTTTTGTTATTACATTTAATGACTTAATAGTATAAGGATTACTGACGGTAGACTCTCATACCAACTGCAATGAGTTTATGATATGACATATGTCGGCATATTAACTTGCTTTTCTAATAAATTAATATGCTATTAAGTTTTCGAAATATTTTAACAACAGCACTAGTAGCAATAGTAAGTAAGCACAAGTGCATATAAAAAATTACTCTGGCTGGCAGACAGAGTTATGTTGAACTTGTAGAGAAGTGAAATTGCCCGTCTAGTTATTTAATATACGTACGCCAGCCATTCGTATCAATAGTATCACTATAAGTAATAGTAGCATAAGTAAAATTGTTATGTAGCAGTAACAGTAACAGTAACACTTCATAATATTAAGCTTACTACACAGTACCAGTCACAGCGAAAGCACTTGATGCTGTTGAAAATACAGCAAAATAATAGCCGCTACATTAGTATTGCTTTTTAATATATATGTACTTTTGGCATCTATCCTCCGAGGGATAGGAGTACAAGCATTTTATTAAAACGTTTACAGCATGCGAAATGATCCTTCGCGAAACCCATCAAGACAGCGGCAATGAAACCTTGTAGCCGTCCTTAAATATACCGCTTGCTATTCTTGAGAACATTCACAGGAAAGAGGATCCGAAAAATAGATCAATGTGCTGTGCATTTATCATAATAACATTATATGCCAAGTAACGCTTACGGATCATCATAGAATGCTACAAATTAAATCTTGCCGCCACGGAAAGTTTTGTGCTTTGTAAGAAAGTTTGGATCAAAATTTTCCAAGTACATTTAATATGGAAAGATGCTATATTTTACCAATTTACGTCGAAACATATTATAAATGAATTACCACTGCTTTAAAATTGAGGGAATGATCCCATTCAATCCATTTCAGTAGCGTTCTTTTTTGATTGCTAGAGACACTCTACTACCAAGCCTCCGTAGTGAATATGATGCAAAAAAAAATAGGTCGTTACCTTTAACTTCAGCTACCGAAGAGTTTAGCAGATAAGAAGCGCGATTTCCAACCCTGGTGTGGACCATATTTTAATTATAAAGCATAAAACATTACCAACAACCTGGCATAGTGTGGATATGAAACCAAAAACAAAGGAAAAAAGCTTTTCTACGCGACTACCAATCTGGTTCAGTTCCCAATCTTGGGTCGGTCATACTTTAATTGTAATTGGCGTTGGGGCGGAGCCACAGAAAATGCTTAGTAATAGTGTAGCATTTAACGATTGGCAATACGTCTTCCACCCTACAGCTACCGCTTTCTCTCACCACTTCTTTCTTCCTAGTCATCGCAGTGCTCCCGCCCATATGGAAGACATCTGCTAAATGATGAGTCATAAGAAAAACGACGAAAACGGCTAAACTCTGTTACTTTATGGCATCGGTTGGGCGTGGCTTATTCTTTCCATTTTTGTTCATATTCTTTAGGATCACCCAAATAATACAAGTGGAATAATTTTTTTTGTTTGCTTTTGAAAACAAACTTTTTCCCTTATGTCCTTTGATTGATTTGACGCATTTTTGACAATAAATTCAACACTTTTTTCCAAATTTGAAGTCGGCATTATAGTATTTGCAATCGAGCGAATGTTTGCTGTAGACATTGCTCAGAGCTGCCGCATGGGTGAGCAGATAAGGAGTGCGAATCCCAAGCCGGTGCTCAACTGCGGTCGAAGACCCTTGATTGTAGTCACTATTCACTAGTCAGTTCACATTTGCCGATTGGCCACATGTTCACTTAACTGCGGCAACTGTTTCTCTCTTCGTCTCATTGCCCAGCTCTTTTCGACGCTCAGCGTGTTACACCTACACAAATTGGATGCTCATCAAGAAAGTGTAAATCTTATGGATTTCGCAAAGCTTCATTTTGCGTGCTGCAAACTTATATTAGGAGAAGCGGTGTAGAGTAATTAGTAACGGCCTCAAAGTTTAAATTTCTTCTCACTCCCGCCCTCTTCCCATTAGAATCACTGGTTTGCAAACATCGTTTGCTTGAGTTTGTGATGATAGAGTTTCCGTGAAACCAAATTATTTTCTATATGAGTTTTCGAAGTATTTTAAGAAAGTAAATGACTAGTAATGCTAGCGCGAGAAGTAATACTTCTAGTAGCAATTGCAGCCTTACCCCATTCCAACGATAGATTCGCTGACGAGTTTGCTAAATCCCTTCTAGTATACTATGAAAAATGTGCTCCAGTATTTTGATTTAGTTTTTAACCTTATACGCTTAACCTTTTTTAACTGGGACACGGTGAAATTTTACATGCATACAGCTTATATATATGTGTATGGGGATGTGTGTCTCTGAGGTCGCAAATAGAATGTCACATGGAAAAACTTTTTTGGAATTTGTTGCAGAAAATTAACACATTTTGTTGCAGAGTTTTTGTTGTTGCAATTGTGGCACATTTCGTTATTACGTACATGTTATGTGTGACAAAAACAATTTACTGCACACACTTTAAGCCAATTAGTTAAACACGATACGTATAAGCATATAAGTACTTATTACGTTCTAGTTGTTAACGCGAAAGTTATAAGCAGAAAAGTCAATAACCTCTTGGGGGAAAATTTATATAAATTTTTTTGTTTTTGTTTTTATATTTTATGCACAATTCAATGTCATAAGCGCATTGTTCACGATTTAGTTTAACTTTATCGTTCTGTCAGTCAGCATTTTTGGTTCGAATTTTCTTTAAAAAGAAAACAAAATGACTTCAGGCAAAATATTACTTTCGTCTTTCGTTTCATTAAACAAAAAAAAAAAAAAAAAAAAAAAATTTCAAGTCAAATTTCCATACACAAATTGGTTAGTTTCTTATCTCATATTTGATCAACATTTGTCTTTTTGTTGTATGACTTCTTAGACAAGAAGAATATCACAGAGATATGGAAAAGGATATGAAAAGAAATGTTTCAATAAAAACAAATATCAAAATATTACTAAGAACCGAAAGAAAATATCAATCGTTATAAAGTAAGAACATCGCGTATTGTAAATGTGAACTTGTGTATCAACTGCACAGTAATAAAAATGTCGATCTCTCTTATGTACAGAAATGCTGTCACCTCGACATTACATAAAACACAAAATATACCTAAAAAATAACTAAGTAAAGACAGCTCCAGTTAGAACTGGGAGACCATCCGATTTACTTAAACTATATAGAGAACAAGCGTTGCTTCATTTTTGATATCAATCGTCTCAACATTCCACGTAAAAACTTTTAGTTGTGGGTACGCCAGTTTGCCTAACCTCTCTCCCTCTCTCTCTCTATTGGGCTTTCTTAAAGACATTCCTCTTCTAGTCTGACCGCTTTTAACACGTCTTGGTTGCGTAGCAGGCTTTTGGCTAATTTTATACAAAAGAATCTTTTTCCATTTGCCACCAGTGACGAGTTGCTATCAGCAAACGAATATGAAGAGAAAGACGTATATCATTTCAGAAAACGATTTTGAATCGATTTGCATAATAAGACATGGTCTCATCTATAACCATTTAAATCTGTTACCAAGAATAGTGCAGGATCTACTGCAGAGCTCTGGTAAACAAAACTAAGCGCACATAGCCGTACTGGGTAGCCAAAGCTGTTCCTAACATACTATTATAGACTGCACAAAGTTTCTCTGCTACCAGCTATCATGGGTACGTGCCGTCAACAGAACTGAGTGTTTTAGCCTGCAACTTATTCCAAGGTTATAATGGGTGGATTATTCATATTCTCGAAATGCGTTTACGTAATTTTCTGTATGTACGCCATTGCCTACTTGTCGTAACCTTTCACTGTAATTTTCGCACACACATTTTCGCTAATGTAATTTCCATTTCGACGTATACTGATTGGAAATCCCTTTGGTTAAGCTTTTTGATCTATTATTTGCAGATGTTTTACTTTAAATTTCTTCATGAGTTTAGAAGTAAGAAAATCGTAGTAGATCAGAAGGAAGGACATGACGTCAAAAGCATGCTATCACAGTCGCACTTGAGAACAGTAGCCTTCAATAACAGCAGCATTTATTTTTATCGCTGCTTTCGTGTTCAAAGCATATTAACCCGTTTGAAATTTCTACCCTTCAGCCATCTATCTAGTGACCTTTAACCTGTTAACTGCATATGATAGATATATACATCAGGATCCCCCCTTCCGCCCTTGTCGGATTTCTTCATTATGAATGTTTACTTACTATAATAACGTAGTTTAGAAAATATATATTTGACATATTTGATGTTATCACCCACACTCTGGGTTTCATGGGTGTACGGGTATATCGCTAAAGAGGTCGACACAGTTAACTGGTTAGGGATCATAGTTTCCTTAACCTTCAATCTTCAATTATATGCACATTTTCATTAGCTAAGGGAAGCGCTAGGGGTGAGGCTAGCAACTTTCGTAAAATCGTAGCTCTGGTTGTGCGACTGTCATCTATACTTTTTTTCAAGTGTTCTTAACCAAAAATTATGAAGATAAAGTCTCTTTAAAAAAATCCCCAGATACGAGAACAACTTAATCTATCTATACGAATAGAAAGTAAGCTTTAAAAACTGTTAGCAAATCGTCGCATGACTTGATGAAAATCCTCGCTAATTTTGATTAAATCGCGCAAATGCTGTTTGAACTCCAACACTGATTGACGAGAGAACGGTTCTCGTGACTTCTTGACTGAACTTGATGGGAATATTCTACGAGCACAAAAACTGATTGTTTGTCACTATACGGATTAAATGTAGTGGATAAATGCTTTCGGGACTTTTTCGGTAGATTTTGCTTCATAGGGTTCTTTTTTCTCTGTTTTTTCTATAACAAAGGGAATGATAAATTTGCAAAAATTTCTACATTTCGGATATAAGTGTAAAAAGCAAAGTCGATTGTGATATAACGACATTTCTGTAAAAGCAAAAAAAACAAAAAATATCATTTTTTATATAACGGCATCTCCATCTGCTTGGGATGCGTGATTGCGTAAAAAACAAAAATCGTTTAAAGAACAGGAATTAAAAGCTATTTCTAGAACTGTCTGAACGTATCAACATACATGCAAACAGACATATTTTTGAGGCTTGAATATGACAGGTGGGGTTTGATTTAAAACGTTTATAATAACAGTCATTAGAAGAAAGGTTGGCATATTGATTTTGCTGAAATGTTTGTAACACATAAGCCATTACAAGATAACAACAAGGAACACACATCACTCAAATACCACAAATCATATACAAACATATACAAATATATATATATATATATATATATATATATATATATGATGTTGCCCTTCAGTTTTCCCGTAGAATTCATGCTGCTGCTGTTGCACGCACGAACCGATATAAAGGTTTGAAGGCTTTGTCGCAAATGGAAAATTTTTCTTTTTCCCATCTTTTGTTCGTTATTTCGTTTATATTAGAGTTTATGTAGATTGTCACCAAATGCAACAACTTCGAAATGACACTTCCAACAGTTTAAATTCCTTAGGGCTTTTTATTTTGTTTTCTCTGGCAGTTTGATCAAGTTTTCCTCCTTCTTCTAAAAACTCGCATACTGCTTTTTGTCAGAATCTCTTTAAAACATCCATTTTTGCCGTTTTTTTTTTATACATTCATGCACTTGTCAAGAAAGTTATGATATCGTTTTTTTTTATTTTTTTCTATATTTTTTTGTAGGTCTTTCTATGTACTTTGTGTCTTTATATATATGAATATATATATAAGGAAGTGGGTGAGTGTTTTCGTGTTTGTGTGTTTGTCTATGTATAGCTTCATTTTGTATGAGAGGACATATATAAGTATATACGTATGAGTGTTCGTGTGTATGTCTGTGTATGGGTATTTGTGCAGATAGATATGTGCTCGTTAATAGCTTTCTCAAAATATCACATTCAACTGAGTTGAAGGTTGTTTTTCTTTTTTTGGTCATTTTTGAGAGAAAACAAAAAAATTCTGCTTAAGGGCAATTAAAACATAAAAACTCCTTTTTTCCGGCATTTTCGTTTTATGAGAGTAAAGCACAAATGTCCGAATAAACAACTTAACAAGTTCGTTTGTTCATTTCTTTTCAGTGTTTTTTTCTGTTTTCCTCTTCTTAACTCAAAAGTGTTGCAATTAAATAAAACTTGTACTAAAAATTGCTTTTTATGGACTATTTTACTTTTGATGCTCTTAAGTTCGGTAACAAATACTCCGTCAAAAAACAAAGATTCAGTCCGCACACGCAATACTTAACTTGTATAGTCATTACTGCGAAATTAATTTAAACATTACATCCTTTCCCTTGAGAGTTTCTGTTTAATATTAAACTTTAAGGTGTGTCTGTGTTAGAGATCTGAAATACCGTTCAAGTACACTTTGTCTTCTTGGAAATTGATAGTCACTGCTACATTCGAAAGCAAGCGTAGCAGTGAAATATGTGAGAACAAGAAATTGAAAACAAAACACACAAATTTATAAAAGAAAAAAATTTACGGAATAAAATTTCTTTTCTCCCCTCGAACGTCAACTATAACGCTTCTAATATAGCTAAGGATGTCAGTATTTCATTCAGCTTTTCACATATTTCCCCTGAGCTGGTTGAGGTTGTTGGTATGCCATCTGGCTCCCACCATACACTACTTTTTCTTCACTTCTTCTTCTCTTCACTTCTTTCTGACCGTCACCGCATTGCGTATGAAACGGGACATCTCCTGAGTGATTGGTTATAAAAAAAGAAACGAGGTGTCAGATGAGTACAACAACGTTTCGCTCGAATTCTTCGGTAAGAACACAAGCAGAAAACGAGAGCGTCCGTCATGATCCTTTGCTACTCTCTGCATTATGTTTGATCCATATTTCCTTCTTCTAAGCAACATACACTATTTGTTATTATTTTCTGATAAACATTATACGATATGTGATAAAAAAAAAAAAAATTGCCCTCCAATCTTAAGGAGAATCAACCACAGTTGACTGAAGGAACAGTGAGCCGAAGAAAAATGAATTTTATTGCTCACACCTCAAGATCTAAGGTACACTAACACTTTACATATCTATCGTTGAATGGTACACTTTCTTTAAATTCGAGTATTTATAGTAAGACTTTGCGCTACTATGGTTTGATTGGTGAAAGCAAAAACAAATCCTCTTCATACAGAGAAGTTTTAGATTTGGACACTTTGAATCTATTTAAATGCACTCAGGCAGTTTATCATATGAACTCGAGTCTTTATTTCAATCAACTTAATCAGTAAGCCTAAATATAGGCAACAATAAATGTTATATTATAAATGAAACAACGGTGAAGACATTGTATACAATTAAAGATACGATTGATCCACATAAACCAAATGAAACTGGTTTTGTGTCTGCAAATGAATGTTTGCTGCTTAGTCGGTAATTGCGGTAGAGTCTGTTATACACTTGAAAAACTTTCCACACACACACACGCAAACACATTATTCCTGGTGTGTATGCACTAGAAAAGACACATTTCGTACATAAACTCTGACATACTTATAAGCAAGTATTTACGCCTTTATCATGAGCATGTAATTTAACATTTTGTCTGCTTTTGTTCTTTCCCTATACGAATAAATGAGTACGATTCTAGGGTATATAAAGTTTCTCAAATACAATGTGGTCACATACATGTACATCTGAGTTCTTTTGGTTATGAAACCCTATTCTTCTTCTCATTTGCTGCGAATTAATGACATTTTTCTTAATTTCCGCTTTCCAGCAGATCAGGAAAGCTGGACTCTAGATTCATCTAAAATATGTCTGAAAAGTAGAAATCTACCCATTAAAACTATAATCCGCAATGAAGGATCAGCTAAATTTTTCTACAAATTTTCTACAAACTAGAGATTCACCCGTAAAACTATTATTGTCAATATTCTCAGAAAAGGGGAGACTGAATATGATAAAGAATTGCGTTCCAATTATAGAATGTATTGCCTTTTGTTACATAGACACACGCATACTTATAATGAAAATCCGTTATCCAAGCGCAATTTCAAAGAACGCGATTTTCTTCAGTTTCGAAATTCATTTAAAAGAAAGAAAAAAAAAAAGAATGCAATTATTAGATACTAAAAGAATCGTCTTAAACCTCATACAATTTCTTAATTGCTTTAATATACTTTTCCAGTGCAGTCATTTTTGGTAACAAGTTTTATCCTTTCTTTTTGCTATAAACGAACACGATAACCTATGTTTGCGGCTTTCAGGCTCCCTGCCTCCTTTCCGATCTGTATGTCGAATCGTAAAACAATAAGTGATAATGAGAATTAAATAATTTGCTAAATGAAAATTGTTGAATATAAAATTGAATAGCATTTCATATAGAAGGTGTGTATGCCATGCCGTATGTATACGGCTATACGTGCAATATTCGAAACTAAAGTTTTAAGAGTTTTGCCGACATTCTTATTTTTCACTTTAGTTCACTCAATTATATAAAACAGATAGCAGTGGTAGTAGTGTGAATAGATTTTACGTTTAAAATTTCTTAATTATAAATGTTTGCAAAAGTTTCCTTTAGTTTACGGGAATACACGCATTGATGTCCTATAAATGGTTATGCATACCATTCATTACTGGATAATTCGTAATTAAAATGAAGTGTTGATAATAAATATTAATTGTGCTCTGTAAGCTTTTTTGAATTCTGAATAGAGAGCGATTTTATTAGATGCTCCTAATGGCTTTAATAAAAGATTAATTTTTGTTTTTAATTTAATCTATAGAACAAGCCCTAAAACAAAAGTTATTTTGTCACATATGTTTGTCTGACTGTCTACTCAAATCATCGCACTCAGCTAAATATCCCTTGCGTTGCTTTGCAGTCCGCTAAGGTTGTAAAACAGGAAAATCCATAGATGGATGCTTGCGTAGTCAGCAAGAAACCAATCATTTTTTTCTATATTTCAAATTCAAGTTATTAGACGAACATTTGGTTCGTAAACAGATGGCTCAGAATTGGCAAAAAAACAAGTGAAAACACTATAATCGGAAACAGCCCATCATCGAATATCCTACACCGCTTCGTTTAATGCGCTTATTCATATAACGACTTTTCAAAATAAAGTTATTTATGGAGAGTGATCGAAAAAGTGGTTCGATTGGAACCATTGAGCCTTGAGCCAAAACACATCATTGTACCGAACTTCATCAAAATATCTCAAAAATTGCGATCTGTACATTGCACGCAAGAAAGCAAGACTGCTTAGGCCGAGTCCAAAAGTGATTCTACATCGATCGCCATAATAAAAGATGGATCTATCTTACGCCCTTCTGAGTGTCACATATATGCACAAAAACTTAACCTATCCTTGTACCAGAAGTGATGTAGACTATAGTGACTCCGAATAATAAATAATAATAAATAAATGGATCTTTACCAGGTCAGTCAGAGTTGTATATATCCGCAGGACATATTATAGCCTGCGTGGCAAAAAGATGCATAACCACATGCATTAAGCACATTTTACACATTCGCATTAAGAAGGTTATAAATCTTCTAAATTTCACATGGAGTTTTTAGCTCCTCGCATAAACAATAGGATATTTAATTACAAGAGAAAACAGAGAATATTAACATACGATAACATAAACTGCACATGATAGCATCATAATCGTAGGCCAACATGCTTTGCGAAAAGTGACACAAATATGGTACAGAGGTTCGCATTGCCTTTGAAATCTATGTTTTTTAAATTTTCCGACGATGTTGTGTGTAAACGCAACACAAAGATTGTTATTCTCATATATCGACTTACGGCTAAGGTATAAGTGCATCAGGACAACTTTAGAATTGGAATATGTAGATTGTATGTAGATTGTATCATGTTGAATAACTCGCCACTAATTATGCTGAACAACTCATATTAACCGCCTGCCTTGTTTTATTGAGTATTTTATACGCTAAAATATGTTGCGTCGGTATTTGTCCAATCGTTTAATTTTATTTTGTTTTCTCCTCTCTTTCTTTAAACCTCCTTTTTATGATGAAAAATCAGTAAAGCACTTACTATAGATCTTATTAGACCACCTCAAGACTTTATTCTTTTCTTCTGATTATGGTTGGAATACATGCAATGAGTCTGCTTTTGACTAGGCGGTAGGCGGATTTAGAATTATTTTTTGCATCGATCTAAGCCTCTCTGCCCTTCTGGGTACCTTGCTTTCTTCTGTTCTTCAACCAACAGACCAAAATATATAGATATTTTGATGAAATTTGGTATACCGACTTCTTTAAGCTCAAGGAAGGATGCAAAATGGTTCGGATTGGATCACATTTTCGACTACTTCAGATACAGAGCCTTATTTTGAAAATTCGTAAAATGAATAATTGTATTAAACGAAGTAGTGTAGGGTATTCAATAGTCGAATGTGGCCAAACCAATATACCCTTGTTTTTTGAGAAGTTGATCGTTCGTCCGTCTGCCCAGGTACTTTGCGTTCAAACTACAAGTGGCATATTTTGGGCCCAAGAAAGAACCTTATTAAGATGGGAACGGATCGGAATAGATGGGACCAACTGTATGATTCACTCCTATAACAGGTATAGAATTGTTGCAAGTTTGTTTGTCGTTAACGATTTACGTTGTTTTAAGTAAGGCTTTTTAGTAATTCTCCAAACTAGTACGTATTCAAAACTTTATTTTATTTTTCGAAATTATACATGTGACTGTCTTATGGCAACCGCTGAATAAAAACTAAATTGTATTTGTTTAGTTAGCTATGGTATGTAAAGAAGTCTTAGAGGAAGTGGAGGCAGCGAAATGAATTAAAATATTCAAAAGTCTGGATTCAGTTCGCTCTAATAACGTCGTAGCAATTAAATGGCTTTAAAATAAACGAAAGAGTAAAAATTGATGGACAATATTTAGTTATTTCCAACGCTTTCGACGTTCTTCTCCTGTCACTAATACTAGCAAAGTTTCAAAATTTCTATAGAAACCAGAAAAAAATGTATGATATGCATGTCACAACGATGTCATACAATCGATCGATAAATTGATGAATTTAATTTTCCATTTTTTTCTATCCACGGCAAAAGCAGTGAACGAAATAGTGGAACGAGATATGGTTACCATAGATAAATTAATGGGTTTACTTTTAGTTCCCATTTCTCTCAAGTATTAGTAAAATCGTAAGGCGTGTACGATATTTACGATACGATGTACGATTTATACGTTGAGTAAATGAATATTCGCTTTGTCTAAAAATCAGTATCGTACCTATATCGTATGCCAGTAAGATTCAGGTCAAGCCAAAACGTTCTTTTGCTTAGATCGGACCGGAGCTTTTGAACCCATCACCTCCCTCTACACATACAAAATGCGTATTCATAAGTAACATTAAGTATCATAACTTGCATGTACACAAGTTTTATTTATCGTCGCAACTCAAATTGCAAGGGGACGTTAAGAAAATTCCCTACAGTACGTACCACTTCCCGTTTTGGTAGTGCTTAGAGCACTCAAAACATCACAGATCCCAGAATTTAATCACTTACTCACTGCGTAACAATTATCAGAGAAACCCAACAATATTTTGCGTTCCTTTGTTTTTTTTTTAACATCGTAACATTTTTACAGAATCATTTAGGTGACACCTCAATTTGCACACGTACGCCATGAAAGCGTGAAAATTGCTGTTTTAACGAATTTCCGCCACATCCGACAAACCAAAACCAAAAAAAATATATAGATACATATATATATATATATATATATTTATGTATATCTACAGTACTGACAGACAATGCAAAACAATTTTGTACCGCACTTGCACCGGAGCAAGCACACAAAGTGGCCAAATCATTAATGCATGGTGTGGGCGATTGTACGCACTGAGTTATTTTTTTTTTCGCTTTGCTTTTTGCAACAGGCGGAGCAGTGATGGATGCTTGGGCAACAATACATGCGTTACATCTCCTTTCACAAAGTTGAGTATATTTAAAAGGGATTTATTCTTGTTTTGTTTTCTCCGTTTTTTCCGCTGTCGCACAGTTGTGTATATTTTGTTATTTATGCTTAAGTCCTACAACAAAATGAAAAATCGCTTGTGTCGATGTGTACAGTGAAAATTCGTAAGCCGAATTGTTTTCGAAAACCGCATAAGCGTTTCATAATGTGAAAAAAATGGCTCGTGGAAAACTGTATTTTGTTACTTACACTCATTGCCAGGCATCGTGTGACCGGGTATGCCAACACCCCCACCTACTATGCCACTGCCGGTGTGATAGCTGTAACCATTCTGGGTGGCATACAAGGCACTCTTCTGATCCTCCATGTTTAAAGCCAAGTCCATGGAGTGTTCAAGAGCTTTGTTATCCAAGCCACTTGCCGGATAATAGGGTGGCGGCGCTTGACTCTGTTGGGCCGCAACAATGGATGGTCGTACAGAGTCCATTTCATAGTCTTTCGCTGCTGTGCTCTTTTTCGATTGATTGCGTTTACAACGACAGAACATTAGTAGCAAACCAACAAACAAAGCAAACACAATGCACGAAACGATTATGGCTATTAACGCAGGTGTTCCTAGGGCGGATGCTTCAGCTATATAGGCACGACCAACTAAAATATACAACATAAAAATATGTTAAATCCTCTCCTCATATGCTGAAAATTAATGAGAAAACATCTTCTTCTACATAGTAACAATAAAGTTAAAGTTAGACTTACTTTCGGCATCGGTGTAATCACCACAATGATCATGGTTGGTACGCAGACATAGTTTCACTCGTACAGTCGGGGTGTTGTCATCCTCCAGAGCCAAAGTATTCATACTTAAGTCGTCGTCATCATCGCTCAACGAATGGCCCAATGAACGACCCGCCGAACCACGGCGTGGCGCTATTAGGCGGTCGATGACGGTTTCCTTAAAAGTTGGACCATTACCGGACAATTGCAAATTAACTTGATCGACTATCTCCCAAGCCGCCATAGGCGTATCGCTATTCACCATGGACTCAACAATAGCGATCAGAGACAAACAAGTAGCGCCCACATTGATGCCCAAAGTACGAGAATTCGGGTCGTATGTGACATGTAGTGGTGGGGGTATTTTATTAACTTTAGTGGTCGTGAGAATTTCATTAGAATATGGCGAATTGCCTTTCGTGTTAAGGGCATTCACTTTGAAGGCATAGCTCTGATGTTGATCTAGTGGGGTAACTTTGCAGGGGTTATCCCGATGACAATCGAATTCCATCCACTCCGTGTTACTAGTGATCAGAGTAGCACAGTCGGGTATCAGCTGTTCTTCGCGAGGCATGGGAACCCTACGATAACTGACAAAGAATTTGGTATTACTAATACCACCATCAAAACCAGGATCCCAAGCGAGAGTGACGTAGTTCGAGCCTACATCAATCGCCCTAGTATTTGTTGGTTTCTCAGGAGAACCCTTCTGTTGCAAACGTATGGGTGCTCGTATTGTATTTAGGGAGTTAACTACACGACATGTATATTCTCCATAGTCTGCATGGGTTAGCGAATTGATACGCAACACTGAGGTGTATATATCGTTGTTGTCGGTGGTGGTACTGATTTCATAATGACCGTCTGATGACATAGTCAACGGTGAAGGATTGTTGCCGAATTGCCACTGAAATTCGGGTTTAGGATACGCTTGCACTTTACACACTACTTCTGCTGTTTCACGTATGTCGAAAGCTACTTTATTATATTGATGCAAAACGATTGGTTCGTGTTCTATGCGCAGTTGCATGCTTGAGTTCGCCGAATTCACTTCGTTTTCATAGAGGCAAGTGTAGAGGCCACGATCACCTGGTACCAATTGGTTACCATTAGGACGAGCTTTTCCACGAAATTTTAACATACTTTGGACGGTAACCATTCCATTTGGTCCTTGATCGGGATTGGTTTTTACTTCGTACAAATTAAGTTCAGGTAAAATCTCTACGCCGTCTTTAAGCCAACGTACAGATGGGGCGGGTTTGCCTTTAGCACTACAAGTAACTGCGTAATCTGTGTCAGCCACTCTGCGAGTCATGTGTTGTTGTAATTTCGCCAAAAACTGTGGTGGTTGGTGAATCTCTAATACAATCGTAGCCATTTTACCAATACCTAACTCATTAACGGCATGGCAGTGGTATTTGCCTTCATTGCCTAAATGAGCCTTTGGTATAGAGTACTGAGGCCCTTGAGCTAAGATTTTTTGAGAAGTGGAAAATTCGCCATCCATGTCACGGAACCAACGATATTGGGGCACCGGCCATCCAGGTGGATTAGCAGAGCAAGTCAAAGTAACTCCGTTACCTACATGAACGATCGGTTTGTTTGGTGTAATATACGCTTGACCTGGTCGGTGACGTACCAATAATGCTACCGTCGAATTTCCTATTCTTTCATTTCGTTCTTGACCATAAGATTCCATAATATTAACTGCGCGACATATGTAATTTCCAGCGTTTTCAGCGCGCACTGATGACAATGTCAAAACTTCGCCCGAATAACGAAACTCAGGAGAACCTTCCTTTAGCCATTCTACGGTAATGGGAGCAGGATTTGCGGTGACATTGCAACGAATATTAACCGTCTCACCCTCTTCAGCTTCACGTGTCTTTGATTGAATGACGACAGTAGGCGGGTAGAGAATATCAAGTATCAGCTCTTGTTCGCCAGCCTTACCCAAGCCATTGTCCGCCGAGCAAGTGTATTTGCCAGCATCCTGATTGCTAACACGATGTATAGTGTGCACCAGAGATGAACTAATGAAACGACCGGTGCGTGTCCAACGAACATTAGGTACTTTAGGCTTTGCATCAACGTTACATTCCAGTTTAGCAGTTCGATCACGTTCTACACGTAACGGATTCTCTGGTCCGACCTCAACACGTGGATAATCTTTAATGAAAAATGAAAAACAAAAATACAAACATCAGAGCAAGAGGAATATTTCTGAAAATATGCTTAATTGCTTCGATGCAATTATCCGAACTACTGCTCGCTTTACGTTGGTTGCAAGAAATATTACGGAACGAACGAAACTGACATTAGGAATTCGCTGACCTGACGTTATATACACGTAGTTTTTTTTTTTTTTTTGGCCATAAGCTTAATTAACGTAAATTTAGCATTATGAGCATAAAACTGTTGTTCGCAGTTAAGCCGAAGTCAATTAAGTTCATTTAATTTCAAGCAATTTTCCTTTGCTTACAATAACTTATTAAATTATTAAAAATTTGTGCGTATGTGTGCGTCTGTGTAGTCGCGTGTGCATGGAATGTCTTTCTGTTCTGTATTTTTATGGAGCGACCAAAAATCTGCATAAATGCTTTCACCTGAAATTAACCTTCGAACCTCTGAATGCAAGTAGAAAAATAAAAAAGTTATAAGGAAAATGAGGCAATAGACTCGTTTGTAATAAAACTTCATTGCAAAGTTGTGGCTTTAAGTTACTGGACTACCGACCATTACGGCACGAACACATACACATTCAACGCATTGAGAAACTGTATCACAACTAATGACCGCAATATACGGTAAAAGGCAGTTAGAGTATAAATGTGCTCGCGTATGTTTGTTTGTGTGTGTGTGTGTAAGCGTATGTCCCACCTGTGGGGAAAAAAGTAATTAAAACATATTGTTCCTTAGTGAGCAGCCAAACTTACACACGCACACAAACATATACACGTACGTATATACGCACAGTCAGCAAGAGCTAATGTCTTTCCCAACTGTTTTTACCTTAGTACAAAACGGTTTGATCATTCTTACACAAGCGCGCGCGCACACACTCAAAACGGTACGGGGTTACCGTCGTGTGGACATCTATTTAAGATTAGTGGTTTAGACGACAATAGCACCAACGCCAGTAACAAAAACAACTAAATTGCATACTCAGCTAACAACCAGTAATCAGAATGCGAACCTTCGTCATGGATGTAGTAGTTACTTAGTTACTTACATCGAGAACTCTCCTCTCTATGTATACCAGAGTATTTCACAGATATGTCTAACAAATTGCGGCAAGAACAGGAAGTGCAAAACGAATTTTATAAGGGAAATGTGCAAGCCGCGCAACACAGCTACTAATGACACCAATAAAACCGCTAGAATATAGGATACGTTGTGCAGCTTACGTTGCCCATACTATACCCTATACTTAAGCTCCTTTGTGTCCCCCTACCCCAACTAAAAAAAAAAAAAGCAAAAAACAATTGTGCTACGGCTAAGCGTAGACACTTGAACGGATTCATTCGATCATCATAAATATGTTATAAAAAGAAAATTTTTAATCTCTTTTTAAATATGTTGTAGTTATGTAAGTAAATTAAAAAATTCTTCGGTACGCATTTACTTTTAGCGATAAATGTGAATTTTTATTAAACCTACAACTATTATGAGCTGGCATAGCATGCAAATTGTGATTGTATTAACTGCATTTTTCATCCAATTTAGTTTTCGCCAATGCTTTCGTAATGCAATGTTGCTTGCGTAGAAACTTTATTATTTTTCTGATATTTTACTGTAGTGCAGTTACAATTCGGCCTAAATAGTTAAAATGTTTTAATATCTAACTATTACCAGTTCCTGTGTACAAGTGCATTTGTAGAAAATGAATAGCAAGCAAGGAGGCGACGTTTTAAACTTTGCAGAACTTTTCGTGAAACGCTCCTATTTGCTACGGAACTATGGGTAATATAAAGATTGAATGACAAGTGCGTGTACAACGTCTTCAACAGACAAAATTTGAACTAAACAGCGGTTTTTGTGAAAAGTTGCTTTTTGCTTATTTTCATTCTCGTGCAAAAGCGTGCATATAGTTGTGTGTATCAAATCGAACAATTTATCCTTAAATGCACAGTTCGAAAAAAATTCCCGTTAAGAATCGTTAGTTAGTAAATTCTTGGGTAAACAAGGTGACGTCCAAGTGAGATTGGCACCCAAGCCGAATGCTGCATACGCCCGTGAATGCCCACATGACAAACCAACCTTCAATTGGTATCACTATTTCAAATAGGGTAAGAGCTTAACAACAGTTTAAAGTGTATACCGACTGGCCAGACTGAGGCCACTTTTTAGAAGACCTACGAAAGCCCCTTAGTTCGAGATAGTTCAAAGTCGTCATAAACGACATAATGGAGAATCTCAAAAACATTATTCTGCTTACTTTTCACTGAATTGGACCGAGTTGAAAGCTGACCTCAATACCTGTTTTGAGATCAGATAAGTCCTGCAACATGAGTACCCAAATGAGTGCTTGACTAGCATAAGAGGAAAGAAATGATTATTGACCAACTTGCCAGCTTCGGAGACTTTGGTTCACATAGACCTGAAATTAAACTTCCATATGACGTTGCCAGAAATCGATCGTAATGAAACAAGTTTTAAAACCGTTGATTAAAGATGGCAGCTGACAACGTAAAATACAGTAAGTCCATGAACAAGAATATCCTATGAACCTTCAAAAAATATTTTACAAGCCTTTATAGAAGCCTTATAGAATGAAGTTTCCTGATGTTGTCAAATTGCCGCTAAGTATCGATAGGCCAAGATTCCTTAAGATAATCGTCCAGTTTATACAGCTGCACTCGGATATTGTCTCCTTTGCTGCTTCAAATTCCACCACTCTTTCGTCATCTCCGACTAGTACTAGTAGTTCCGAAGTTGGAAGCGCGATTTTTTAGTGGCATTTATATGGTAAAGACGCAGTAAATTAACATAGTTTTAAACGCGGGAATCTATTATTAGTTTCTGTATTAACCAAAAAAAAAAAAAAAAACAACCGTCTCATTAATGCACACGCACTTCTCATTCATCTTAGAAGTAGGTATGAATCATTTTTGATTGAAAAATTGGGTGAGGGTTCTTTGATTTGATGTATTGCGTGTAGCGTGCGCATATATTAATTTATATTTTTAGGGTAATTTGCCAAAATCCATTAATGTCATTTTTCGCCTTATTTTATATATATAGACTTATCATAACTACGGACGAACTCTTGCTCAACATTTCAGCTGACTTTAAAGTTGACCAATTTTTTTAAGGACCCCAGCCAAAGTAGCAAAAAAATTAATCCCTAACGAAGTCTTGTTGAACATTATGGAGGTTTACTCAAATTGAGTGTAATGCCGAAATTTTTGGACTCTAGAACGTCACTAACCAAACATTAATTCCGCCTATCTGCCTCCTACAGCATGTTTGTCTATAAGTCAAGTCAACTATCGTCAATATTACTGTTCAGCTACCTCCACCTTCACGCAGACTAATGTCGTGTAGACTGGCTTCTTCTATATATGGTTTCTCAGGAGATTAGCTATAACCCACAAGATTATTGCAAAGGCCGAATATTTTTTCAAATATATTTACTTTGCATTAATAGTAGAAACACAAAAAGGAGACTTAAAAATGAGAGATTCCAGTTTAGACAAAAATGTTGCTTTCTTATAAGTTTGGCCAAAGTAAAATCTACTTGATATTCATTCCACAGTCGGTACGGTGTTCTTGTTTGAAATTTTAAGCCATTGATGTATGGTATTCTGGGACTGGTATAGTGAAATACCGTTAATTCGCAATTTCCAATATTTTTTACTGCAATGATGTTATTTGTTGTATTTCGTCTTTCCTTTCCTCTTTTTGCGTGTCTGCAAGTCATGAATTAGGTAAGTTATACACTAAAAAATTTTGTACAAGTTGTTCTAAAAACTTTTTTTCAACCAACTTTGTTGACAACTGGTTCATGTACATGGATTGCCGGTTTAGTTGCACGCACGAATCATCAACAGGAAAAACTTGTCTAATTTTCATGTTAAGTAAATATTACTTAAATATAACTACGGCATATATTGCAAAGCACATACCGAAGATATTCATTTACTTTTTTATAATACCCACAAAGAACAAAAAATAAATTGCAGAATTTAAAAATATTAGTTAGATACACGTATGTGCATTTACATGCATTTAGTGCGGTTGTCGATTGCGTTGGCTGATTAAGTAGAAGGTCTTAATAATAATCGTAGTGACAGTGTATTTTGTTGAAATCGAGCCATTTGTTTTTTTTTTGTTTTTTTGCGACTTAATTCATATTCGATTTATGGTGAAAATGGCTTTACTTGTGTTTTGTTATTTAAAAAAGCTGCCAGTGCAATATTGTGTAGGACTTAACTCACTGTGCCGACTATATCTGGGAAGAGGTTTTTCGTTTTGGTATCATGCCATTTGGGATCCCCAAGGGCAGTTTTGCTTCCTGGCGATTTCAAGCGGCCACGTCAGGAAATTTAGTTGCGTTTGAAACTCGATCCAACTCGACCCATGCTCGTATTTGGAATCTATGCTTCGTTGATAACAAGGTACGAGCCGTTAGATTACTGTTTCCACTAATATGTTTTCGATGATGAACTGACGATCTAATAACCTCTGCGAGCGTTCAGTAATGCGAACTTCACACCGTGTGCCGTCGATCATCGTAGAACCAAGGTTTCTTCGTGATGTCCGATGTTCAAAATTTGAAACTATCTTTTCAAATACATTCAGAACGGAATCGTTTGCTCGAACGTGTCCCTTTGGTGGCATTGTCAAAAGCAATAAGCATCTGACATGCTAGCAAAATAAACTAGAATCAAGCCAAAGCCATTATACAAAGCCATCTAACAGTTTAAGACTTTTTCTTAATAACACTAATCACTCAACCGATTGACGGTCGTAAAGTAGTGGTGAAGGGGAAAGGGATAGCGAGTAGGTGAACGCAAGTTTATGGGTGCTTTGTCTACTCGATAAGGGTCGTCCGTTTACTGACTGAGCATTCGCTATAAGTACGACGAAAGTTAAATCTACCGTATCCTAGATTTGAATCCAGAGACATGGACTTGATAGTCGGGACCTTACCTATTCGGCTACTCACACGGGAACCCTTTGCACTTATTTTTGTCATGGAACTTATTAAAATTATGCGTTGTTGCCAGCAAACGAGCACTCCTATTGGGAAAGAGTTCCAAACTGTGAACCGACGTGGTTCACAATTAGTAAAGCTAACCTTCTTTTATTTAAAAGCCTTTTATTGTTTTATTCGTCATAATATAGGCGTCATGTAATAGTGTCTAGTAACGTGTAGTGAACGTCAATTAAATGGCATTACTTTCTAGATGAGGGAGTAAGAGCAGAAATCAAGGAGCGGGACTAAAGATGATGTCACAGCAGATATACTAAAAGAATTTGTAAAAAGAACCTTTAATCAAACTTGAAATTAAATGAATTGATTAATATATCGGATGAGATTTAATCAAATCCAGGCATGTATTAAGAAACAGTTTGTCTTTTTCTCATAGCAACCAAATATGCTTTCGCTTTAGATGCAACGTGATGATGGCTGATGTAAAACTCACAAACATTAAACAGCAAAAAATACCAAGTTATATGCGATACATATATAACATGTGTATTTTTATATGTATATACGAATGTTGATAGTTCATCATCATGTGTAGTGTAGAACGTTGTCAGATGTTTTGATTGTTCTCTTTCAGTAAATCTCTCTGAACATCCGTATATGTCAGAGACTTTAAGGGCAATAATTAGTTGTTTCTGTGGTTTCTGGAGAAAACAACACACCAACATACCAGCAATTAATGTCAAACTAATTCCTGCGTCCATTCCAAGCATTACATGTAATAGTTTGCAATCCATATACGATTCTGTAGAAGCAGATATGGCTGGCATCAGTCATATGGTCTCGTTATATGCATTGTATGTTGTACAAGACATGAACAAGTATAATTTAATTTTGTATGTATGTAATTCTTGTACAACAGTGTGTTGGCATCATATGCTATGTGTACGCGCGATATTTGTGTTGTTATGTTCTATATGAGTTGTTATTGCTGTTGTTGTGGTTTTTCTTATGTATTTAATTCGATTATGAAAACTGGTTTCTGTTACGTTACACTACGTTTGTGTACATGATGTACGAGTCCAGTTTCATGCAAGTTTTTTCTTCGTGGCCATGGGTTAATGTTATTGACCTCGCTCTCGCAACAACCTCGAATGCCTGGCAGAATACACATTTGCGTTCGACAACAATATTTTCTTCCATCATATTCATCATTAGATTTTATCTAGCTTCTGGTCTTGTTTTTCTTCCCCTCTTTTTGGATTCCTTTTTCATAAATTCATTGTGTTGCGGTCTTATTCGGTTTTGTTAGAGCATCATAATTTCTGGTATATAACGTAACATCTGAAAACTTTTTCTCACTCTTTCACACAATATTTGTCCAGAGTAGAATGGCGTGCGCCTTTATTCTGCAAAGTCACCGCATTGTTGTTACAGTTTTTCGACTTCGGCTTTAGCAAATGGTGAAAGATAATAACAAAAAGAACCAGGATACATACAAGGGTACATTCGGTTTGGATCGAATTGTTTTTCACGATCACTATTAATTAATTATTTCTCCGACAACGAGAATTATTCTGTTATATGTAATGCCCAAGAACACATGATGACGAGATAAAGCGAAGTCCGTATATTTTTCTAAAAGAGGCGTTCTATAAAAGCGTGATATTAATGCGCTACTCTTAACATGCAGAGGCCAGAAACAGTCTTTAGCTGATTTTTTAATTTGACCCGAAAGGTTTAGCAAGAAACATATTTAGGAGTACTTTCCCTAATCCTAACAAGGCTGTCTTAAAGAACATGTATTCTTATTAGAAACATTTTTGATGGGAATGAAAAGGAGAGGTTTGACATCAAGGTTGTTCTTCTAGGCAAGGTTTAAAATATATACATACATGTATAACGTAATAAGAATGAGCAGCGGAAATTGCTTCACTATTTTGATTTCCTTTTGAAATCATAGGGATAAGGATATATATGTATATGTTTTGCACCTCTTGTTGAAAGCTGTCTTAGTCAGTTCTTGCCCTTTTTGCTCTACATGCGGTTTCTTTCCACTTTTAGGTGACCTTCGTGTCCGTTACTACCTGGCAATGTCCTTGAATTGAATCATGTCTGGGTATTGAGAATACGGACCATGCATCGCTCTTAATAAATTTCATATACGATAATAGGGAGAGCAAATAAGGAATGATTCCTAAACATCAAAGGCCAATTTGGATGTAAATAAATGTCATTCGGTTTCTTTAACGATCGTAGTGCTGTACGGTTGATGTAAGGTTGACATGAAAATGGGCCTGTTTAGAAGTTATGTACTATAAGTTAGCATCACAATACAATTGAGAACGAATGTACGGAAGGCCCTTCTAAGTACATAAAAATGAAACTCATTTCCTATTAAAGAAATGTTTAATTAATCGCTTACAGTATACTTTAGAATATTTTCTTCATATTTATTAGGTGTTTTTCATTGTTTCAAACAGAATAACATTTGTATCGTAACCTTTTTTTTTTAGTAGGGTATCCATATGTATAAAAAAAGGCAGAGCAAAAAAAAAAAGAAGAAAGAGATAAACTCAGGCAGTAGCAACTAGTTTCTATGAAATGTATGTAAACATGGATACGTACGTCTATATGCACATATTTGCTTTCTTGCCTATACGGCCATATTTTCTTATAAGAAGAAGAAAAAGAATTTTTTCTTTTATGCTGAAAAATCATGTATGTAACAATACACGAGTTGTTACGAGTTATTGTTGTTTTTGCAAACTCGTACATCTGGTTTTCTTTTAAAGTTGTTTTCTTTCAGTTTTTATGGCATTTTTTTTTCTTTTTTTCTCTTTTATAACTAGAGGTGGAACTAAGTTTTAAAATTTTTCCATTTTTTCATGTTATTTGTTACCCTAACCAAATAACCATTGAACGTAAACAACGGCATTAGAAAACAGAAATGTATCAACTTCAAGCTAGAATCGAATTCTTGCCGTACGTACTAAATTCAACAAAATATAATCCTTTGTGCTTAGCCTTTGGGAATACACTAAGAGATGATTAAATTGTCTTTAGCAGGTGGCGGTAGAGATTTGCCAAACCGTGAAAAGATTACTTACTCTATACTCAAAAATCATATATGTCAGCTTTAAGCCAAGTTAAGCTAATAGCCTTCTGACTGTAAGCTTCCCTTGAAGATTCTTTCCCTGTCGTATCGTATTTGCAACGATGACGTTATCTTATAACACGTGCTAATCGCAAGCGCTATATCTAACCTTGCAGTTAAGCTCCGCTAAAAATGCTGTAAGTCCTACTGGCTTTCTCTTTTAATTGCTAATCGATTGCAAGCAAACTGGACATCGTTCCATTTGTTGTCAATTGAGTTTTACACGTCTTCAACATGATTTGTCTTTTACTCCCTTGTTATATATTATGTAAGCTTTTTAAAAATTAAGCAGTGCCGAGTAGAAATGACAAAATTTTTCCTCAACTCTTAATGTATTTGCGAGTTAACCATCATTTCAATATACATCGATCGTTGCTTTAAAATGTCAGAATATTATAGGTGGGATATTAATTTCGCTCGTCTATAACTCAATACATACTCATCGCATATCTAATATAACATGTAGTTCTTCCTTTCTCCTCATTCTCCAAAATTGAAAATTAATTTGTTAAGTCAGTCCATCCCTCAAAAGAAAAGCCACTGATCTATGGCAAATAAAGGGGCCTGAAGTCTAGCACGATATGTCAAAATTCAGATACAAAATTATCCTGATTAACTCACTGCACAACGCTCAAAATTAACAAAAGACTTGTTTTTCTTTCTAAAAAGAGTTACGAGAGTTAATGCACTCTGTTTAAAGTAGCAGAGAAGATGGATTTCCTTTAAGTGCTCTAACTTCTTATGCATATCTATCTTATAGTTACGTGACGTAACTTCATCTTTGTGATACTAATATGCTTCCCTAATGCGTTATTTATCATAGTTACGCTGCGCAAGCAGAATTCCACTCTGCAGTATGTTTCTGTATACATTCATGGCACCATAACAGTAAGTTTTCATAAACGCCAAAACAATTTGTTATCATATGAGTGTAAAACTTTTTCTTTGTTTCGTACACATGAACACATTACAATAACAATAATTTAATATCTAGGTAATGAAAATAACTTATAATACAGTACTTAATTTATAGGTATATAGAGACCAACTTGTGTAAAACATTAGGCCGTCATGTAAGGCAAACAAGGAACAAGCAGGCGCGGTTTAATCTTCGAAGAACAGACTTTATAATCATTCAAATATAGGTGCATGTCGATCACCCTTTGGCTAACACCAATCTTTGTGAGACAGCAAGCACAAACAGTCGATAAGAATCGATTCAGCACACAGGTCAACTTTCAGGTCCAGCCAAACAGCACTTTAGAGAAAGAGAGAGAGAGAGAGAGAGAGAGAGAGAGAGAGAGAGAGAGAGAGAGAGAGAGAGAGAGAGAGAGAGAGAGAGNAGAGAGAGAGAGAGAGAGAGAGAGACAGACAGAGAGAGAGAGAGAGAGAGAGAGAGAGAGAGAGAGAGACAGACAAATATTTCGTCCAAACTTTTGGTCACTCCTAATGTACACAATACGCACTCTATACGTATTATATAGACGACAAAAGAAAATCAGATATTAGCAGATATTTATGCAATTTACTCTCGGCTTAATGGGCTTAAGCGACTCCAACCAATCTTTATCTGGCATCTGAATCTATCGACTTTATTGAAAACTCTAGCGCACTTGAGTGAAGCCAATTTAACTCGTAAACACACAAACAAAATATTCCGAGGTATCAATCAAGCGTCGCTTGATTATTGAAACTTTCTGAAAATAATGGGCGTTTTGTTTTTATTCGTTATGATATGCATGTATGTACGTATCAGTCCCGGATATTATTGATCTATATCTGCTACGTTATCGTTAGCACATTGATTCATCTATAAAGGATTCTATTTTGTTGTGTTGTTGTTGTTTCAAAAATGTTTTACATATATCGGGAAAGTTTTCGATTCTTTTCATTGTATTTTCAACTTGAATTCCCTTTCCCTTTACCGATCAGCGGACATAGTTACAGCCGTACATGTATGCTTTGTCATGAAAGTGTATATTAACTATTTTCAAAAACTTTATCATATATTTTTATAAAATATTTACTGAGGCAAAAACAAAATTGAATATATTTTAAAAACAAAATTGAATATATTTTGTTTTTATTGTGGTCGATTGTTTGTTTGTCTGTCTGTTTGCTTGTTTTTCTTTTTTCCTTTCCACAGGCAAGCAATGAAAACTTAATAAAAAAGATTTAATCGAATTTAATTGTTTTTACAAAATATGCAAGTTTTCTTCTTCTTCTTTCGAAATTGAAATATATTCAAGAAAAACAATACGTATTTTCTTTGCAAGGAATTGCTTCGCTCACAACATGTACATGCTCTCTGCATTGCCACACACGATATTTATATGTGATGTGATATATGCATATGTGTGTGTGTTTAATAAATATTAATTTGATTTAAAATAGAAAATCTGCAAATTCGTTTTGATGATGTTTTCATTCAAATAATTCTCACACAAATGCCTTTAAAATAGACGAAATTAAAACTGAACCAAAACTGAACAAAATAAATGCATAAAAAATCATGCAGAATACATCGATCAATAATTCCCAGGCCTGTAAGCCAGCTATTGTTCTTGTTTTTATTTTAACAAGCAAAAAAATCCATTTTATTTTTGCACAAAGTTCCGCGTTTCTCAAAATTTCATTTAATCATTTTCGGTCATTTCGGTTTATTCGGTGTATTCGGTTAAACGTGTGGTTTTAGCGACGTTAGTCTTATTATTTTCAAAACAATGGAAAAATTCAAACTTCATGCATTGATTAATCATTGGGGAAAAGTGGCATTCAAACTCAGTAAACAATATTTTTTGCGTCGACGATAACAATGTGTTAACGGTTTGTCGCATGTTACTAACGTCGCAAGGACATCGATGATGTTGAACATCGTGAAAGCCCAAAAGGGGTGCTTACAAAATATAAAAAAAAATTCTAAAAATTATTCTCGATAACCGAAATATCGCCGAACATAACTGGTATGCCAGAGGTATTCACAGCAGTGTATTCATTATTGTGCATGAAAATGTGTCCACGAGAATGTTGTACTTCAACTGACCACCGCATCTATTCGCAATCAAAGAAAAACTTTAATATATTATTAATTTGGAACGCTAGCTAACCACATTATACCTAGCGCCAGAGAGACAATTCGCGCAAAAAGATTCGGGTCAAATTTTTTTTTTCTTTGATATGATCAATCACCCAGAATGTAACAATGTGTAGCTATCTGGTGAAAGCAAGAGAAAGACATAGGGGCTCGTCCCTATATACCGACCACCAAATATGCTCTAACGCACTGAGATTTGAATCTGCGAACACTGACTTAGGAGTCGCGACTCTTATCTACTTGTCTTATGATGACGTAATTGAGGAAACCGAAGCTTCTTACTGAGCCGTCGAAATGTTAGGAAAGCGTCAGATGTATTTCAGCAACAAAAATAACATGTTTGTTTCTTACCTAGTTCCGGAAATTATTGACTTATGTATTACTACTGTAAAACATGTGTAGATACAATGCTGTACAATACTGAGACACTACAGCATTTTTGCAAGAACTGGAAAAATTTCTGGCGATTCATAATCCGCATCGGAAAACTAACGAAACTAACACATGTCGGCTTGCGTTGCCTGTTCATACTAATTTAGGATCATATTAGACGCGTCAGTCCCATTTCAAAGTAAAAACCAGGACCCAATCGAAAGAGTCTGTTCATAACATCGTCTCAGATTTCATTGGATATCGAAAGGAAAAGCTTCTGCGCGATAATGAACGCGATATTCCTTTTAGGCGGATGTTAAGAGGTGAAAGGGTACTGCAGACGTAATAGCATTCCACTCCACTACATCATCTATTACTTTAAAGCACAATTCAAGAATAGTGAATAAAATCTAAGCATATAAATATAAAAAATGTAGCTTTTAGTGTTGGGAATGTTTTGCAAACCTACACCATAAATTATTTCGTTATACCGCTGAAACAAACATTGCAGTCCAGTTATTAGTGACATACATCACATAAAAGCATTGCTTTATTTTTTAGTCAGCAATGAGTTATGTACACAAATAGCAGACGCCAAAGGAATGTGTGCTTTGCTATCGTAAACATTTTATTTACATAGTTTACTTATCGAATATATGTCTGAATATCTCTAAATTTAATTTACCTTAACTCCCATCTACGCTGGAAGAGAATGATCGAAACTCCCTATAATAAGTAAAAAATATAATAAAATTTCGATTTCTGTCCCTGTTTTTGTTTTTTTTTTTTGGTTAATTCGATATTTACAACCCATTTGTAGGACAAGTTTGTGTGGATGTATGCAACACGCAGAAGGACTTGAGGTTGACTCACATTTTATTATACCGAGTTATTCAGCAGGTGACTCTAAAAAGTTAATATTATCCGTCCGTCCATCCGTCTTGTTTTATTTTGTTTAATTACAGGTCGCAATTTTTGAGATACTTCGAAGAAACTTGGTAATCTCACATGTTTTTGGCAAAGGATGAAGGCTACTGAAAATGGCTTGGATCGGTCCACTTTTGTGTGCCATATAAGATCTTATTTTGAAAAGTCGTTATACAAATAATTGTAGGGGGTTGATGTAGGGTATTGAACAGCGAGTGAGTTCACTAAATTATTTTAGCGGAAAACTGCAAACTCTCTGCTGAGATTTTTAACAATCACAGTTTTTCCTTAAAAAGCATCGACAAGTTGTAGGCATTTTTTTTTTTAACCCAAGTTCTATCATATTTTCTAATTATTAATAAACTCTCTAGTCACTCTCTTCTTTAGTGAATATTAATTAATATCAATTAAAAGTTAGTTTTTTGTCAATAGTAAGTGCACTTTATTATTACTCAGCACTGTTTATGCGGTTTGATTCCAATACAAAAAGAAAATAAGAAAACCGAGTAAATATTTTTAATAGAAAAATTCCATACAAAATCATAAAAATGAATGTTATTGTAGCTCACTTCCGCATATTTTGTGCTTTTCTATAGAAAAGAGTTATAAGCAATAAATTTTGTTAAATTTATACCTTTTCAGTAAAAGTGTAGTTTCGAGTAAATTCGACTTTTTATTTAGTAGGTTAAGCTTATTATGAATTTTTCAAATGATTTATTGTATAGAGAGACGAGAAAAAAAAAAAAAACAAAAAACTGAAATAAATATTTAAAGTCAAAAGAAAAAAACTAGGTAAGCGAAATATCTCTGTTTGCGTTTCTTTCAGCTCTAGCTCGTACACGTTAAAGTATAAAAATTGAATTCAACTAAAATTGGACTAAAACAAGAGCTAAGCAATTAATATTTCTTGCTTATGCATATGAAAAGCCATTTACTTTATTTGAATAATTAGTGCTTTATCAAGTTTATCTAAAATGAAATAAATTAAATTAAAATTTATTAAAGTTTATTAAAACGCATCGATTTGCGATATATAAAAAATCAATATCGTTTTACGGAAAAGCAAGAGACGAATGAATCCAATTGAATGCTGACTCCAAAGTATCCAAATTTACGCTTTAAAAGCGAGAGTTTTTTTTTTTTTTTTTTCTTGTTAAAGACTTTGATTTATGTAAAATTTCGTAATTTAATTAAAGCTTTCAATTTTTTTAACGTTAGTCTGGTGCGAAAGTAGTACTGTTGCGAAAACAGTTTACTATGACTATACCAACAACAGTTGCTATTGAATTTGGCAAGTAGGCTGTACATAAGTTTTTGATCCGGTCAATGAGGTCATAGATAGCAGGGTCATTTCACGACAAACTGTAATATCGGTTAAGTATAGCGTCATCAATTACGGGATTCCGAAAGTAAAACACGTTTTTAATTGCGATTTGACTCAAATTCTTTTTATATTGTCTGGACTTTGTTATTATTGATGGAATATAATACACATACACAACGTGCAGATATACTTGAAACTTATTATGAAAAGACCGAACCGACAGTTCCATTTCATTCATGTTGAATGCGAGCTCATATGCATATGCAAGGGATATTTGCCCCTTTGGTGGGAACAAAACATACCTGCTGTCCCTAAAAGAGTTTGAGCGAGCAGAGAAATCAACTGTTGGCTATGGCTTGTGGATTGAGAGAGTGTCATATTTGAACATGAACGAGTTAATTTGTTGATATGTTTTACCGTTTAGTTCTTATTAGAATTTTAAACCAAAAAACGCACTTACTTACCAACAGGTTAATTTCTCGTCCATTTTAACTTTGCTTAGTAAGGATAGTCAAGGTTTATGGGTTATGTGGGGAGCACCTATGCAAATATATGATTTCAGAGGCTTTTAACTAAATAAAAAAGTAGTATATTAATACAAGTCGCTATTAGATTTCATGTTGAATTTGACGTCTGATGGTTTCAAAATTTATCGGGTACTTTTCTTTATTTAACTGCAATCCCCTGTGAACATCTGTCATTTCGTTATTTATCTGAACGCACTCGAGAAATTCTTAATGAAAGAACGTATTTCAAGCAATGGTTTCTCGATGCTTTGAAAAAAAAAATAACTAGAACAAAACCACCAGCCGTACAACCTTAACGTCCAATCGCACAAATCGGTATTAGGATTAGTTGGTTGTGTTCTTTTCCAGATAATTCTCTTGGACCACGAACCTATAACTCAAGTTCCTTTTCAAAGAATCTCAAATGTTGGTTTTCACTGGGCAATCAATCTAAGTAGAGTGGAGATGTGGTTATGAGTGTAAAACTTGAAATTTGAAAATATTTTAATTATAAGCAAGAAGCCACAGCAATAATCATTTTAAGATATGGCAAAACTCGGCGTCAGCGGCCACTTATTATTCTGTTTACAATTCCATAGCCTATATATGTTTTCACATGCATTTGCTGATGAGAAACCAAACGTTTCGTTTCAAAAACTTTAATATATTTAAAGGCAATGAAAGGATTCACGGTTTACGCATAGCAAACACAATTAACTATGTATATATAATATAAGATATATAGAAGAAGAAGATCGTGAAAATCGTGAAAATTTATTTATGACTTTCAAACTTTTAATTAAAGCATTGAACCGCACTTATTTATATTCGCTTTCTGGAATGCAATAGCGAAACCAAGTCGTAAGTAATGTACAGAAAAAACTTTTTCATAAAATTCAGTTTTAATTGCTTGTAAAATTTGTTCATGTGAAACTAATAAATAAAATTTTTATTGATATAGAAATTTGTAAATTATTGGTATGCATGGCAACGAACGCGTTTGTTTGTAAATATAAATATTTAATAATTGATAACTAATACGGATTTAATTTATAGATTAATTAAGTTGTTTAATATATAATTGTTTCATAAAAAGGATATTTATTTTATTATTAGAATTTATATATATATATTAATATAAAAAATAGAACAATAAATTGATGACAAATAAAACAAACTTGTAAAATGAACAAAAAATACATCCATATAAAGGATATATTAATTAATTATTTCATTCATATGCATAACCATTGAAATATCATGTAAAAACTAATGCCACTTTTTTATGGTGTAATAACTTTGTTTTCATATTTGTGCTGCCCAGAAACAACCATCGGAATCCCATTCCGCGTACATTTAATCATGTATTGTTTGTATATATTTTAAAGAGCTTGACATTCTTGAATGACCTGACTGTGTCCTTCATAAAACTTTCCTAACTCCATAGGCAACTTCCAACTCAATCCGGTTCAGTTCAATCCAGTTTAATTTGATTAAATTTAATACAAGTTAACCCGTATTTGATTTCAATTTCAATTCAATTCGCTTTACATCAACTCACTTCAGTTTAGTTCAAGTTAACGAAACTAACGAAGCTAGAGGGAGAACCGCTTAGCGCTTTTATTCTTGATCTTCAAAGTTAAGGTATGCCAAGTACAACGTGACCTAAACTGGATTAGGAATTAGATTAAAGAGTCGATTCGACCGTCACCCTGCTACAAAAATAGGGGCCATAACCCAAGTGATTGGTCATACCATGCCATGCCAATTCGATATTCCTTTAACAAGCATCTTTTTGTATTAAACAAGCATTAAATGCTCTATGGTAAATGGGAAGTGGTTGAGAAAGTGGTCCGATCCGAACCATTTTCAACAGATTTCGTTCTCGAGCCAAAGCACGTCGCTGTAGCATACGTCAGTAAAATAACTCAAAAATTGCGACATTTATGTTGACCACAAAAAAACCAAAAGGACAAACGGACCGACATTAATAAAAGCCGAGTCTATTTAAAGTAATGCTGAGTGTTGAGTACATCGGCGCAAACATAGCATGCCTTTATTCCATAAATGGTAGTTTTTGCAAATATCAACAACTTGTGTCAGCTGCTTCTCCCACTTCCAATATAATGTTAGACTGATATGAGGAATGTTCGGAAAAGATTTATTTTTTAATTATTTTCTCTAAAGTCGAACGAGGTGATTGTTAGATTACAAATCCTATGACGAATAAACAAACAATAAAAACAAAGAAGAATATCAATGCGGATTGAGTTTGTTGTCTCTATCGATAGTTAAGTAATCAATTTTGATTTTTACCTAAAATATATTTAAAGTCTCACATTGTTTAATCATAAAAATTTCAAATTCATAACTTAAGCGGATTAAATAGAACAAATTGATTTTATTATATACTTGTGAATACAAATTATACCTTAAAGAATTCCCTTTAAATCTGGTGTTGATTATGAAGTGAAGAAAATCCTTTCAAATAAAAATCTTATTAAAGATAGAAATAAATATCTACGATACTATGTACTCTATACTATGCATGAGCGTGTGTGCTTATAGAATATTTAATATTTAATTACGTATAAGCACTTATTTATGCTTTTAATATTACAATAGAGCAGAGCAGAATGCAATCCTGTATTCTATTAAATGCATTGAATACTAATAATAGAATTTTCAAATAATAATACGGATATTACACATTATCAAATTAATGGTTATTGATTTCAATATTTGCACACACTGTTTATGGATAAACGATAATGTTACATATGCATTTGTGTGTATGTGCACGCATGTATCTCTGTACATTTTTCTCGAGCATTTTCACAAAGCATACATGGAAAATAAACATTAATTATCACTGAATGGACGCGCAGTTAGAAGGACGCTGGCCGTTAAGGTAACAAGTTTAGAACGCGAAAAAAACAAAATTGAACGCAACCTATTGGATTTGTATGTTTGTAACGGAAGAGTGAAAATTTTACGAGAGCAGCTTCTCTATTAACATTAATCACGACAGGATGAGCATTAAATTATGGTCAGTTCTTCTTTTGGCTTACTATGAATTGATCAGGGGCTGAAAAATCGAAACTTGGATGCTCAAGGTTGACCAAGGTCGGGCTGGGCCCGAAGAGTTTATTGCGATATGACCTCGAATAATGTATGTTTATTTTAAGACAAGTTTGCGTAATAGATATCTATCTCGACACCCATCCTGCCAATTGCTGCGGCCGCATACTCGACTACTAACTTGGTGTTAATGGGTTCAAATATTGGTACGGTTCGACCATACTCGGTGGTAATAATCAATCATGGCATCGACGATTGAGCGCGCACCCACTACGCTGCGGTCGCTCCTATATCTCTTTCTTTGTCCAAGCTTCTTTCGGACCGTTATTTTGTTACACCTATACGGGAGATCCCCCAAGTGACCGCTTATATAAAAAAAAGGGGAAAAAAGGGGATATCTATCTCGGTTCATGCGCGTAATGGTAGTCGACGTAGTTCGACGATCCTGCGGCTAATGGACCCCTATATTTAAACCCAGCTATGGCGAAGCGAAGCCTCTTAGTACATTCAACTACGTTTTTTAATTAGACTGTTGTTTGAGTGAATGGACGAAAACAAAGTGGTGGTTTATAGACGGCTTTAACACTAAAACTACCGAGTATGTCACTGTGATCCTATTGAATTTTCGATCTCCAAACTAGGCGGTAATGTTGAAACATTTTTTTGCGACTTTCGGGATCATAGTTGAATCAAATATGCAGGCGGATTTGACTAACATCTAGGTAGCAAGTTTTCCGAAATTTCTTCACAGGATCAAAAACAAAAATTCTCGCTTTAGTTATTTTATCGTTTAGTCATTTTTGATTGGCATGTATTGTATGCAGATCGCATTGGTTTCTTTAACATTAGATTTTCTTCATTGATCAGGCGATGTTTGTGCTAAATTTGAACTTTCTGCCCTTCATTTCTGAGACAGTGGCAATCAACAATGTGTGAGGATTGTGTTAATCAAAGGCATAAACAAAATATCGTTAATTACAGAGTTAATTAAAGTTCCAGTTCGATACCAAAGACACATTATATTCGTGCTCTACAAATCCAAAGAGATTTTTTTTGTGGTGGCGGAGCAGAGCGCGTAGCTTGTATATAAAAATTCGGTTGTAGACGATGTCGTCCATCATAAATTTTATGTGGTATAAGTTAATGCGTGCTTTTAGATTAGATGCATCATTTTTTTACATTTTTTTTTCTTAAAAATATTTTGCATAGATAGAAAGCATTAAAGGATTCGATTTCTATTGAATAATCCCTCTTTGATATCATTTTTATTTTGAAGTAAAAATAAAAACCTTGGACACACTTTGTGAATATTTAAATTAACCGAAAGTTGTTTATTTATTTCATGAATATTCTATATGTTGCAAAAAGAAAAAAAAAAAAAAAAACAAAAAATGTACAATTTATAAATGTAAAACTAAAAGGCCAGTCATTTCAATAACAATGCATGCAAAGCCGTGCGGTGGTCGAAGTGCAATTAAACCCTACAATGAATAAAAGAAAAGTAAAAAGAGTTTTACGTAGAGAACTGCATTCTCATCTAGTCTGCGTATTATCCGACAGAAAGTGACGATCCTCATATTTATTATCTACAACTACAGACCACACAGCCAATGACCATTTGCCCCTCTTCATTCTTTTTTCGCTTTTCACTCTCTGTTATTGAATTTCCTAAAGTAGGGAGGAATCGAATGGGAAAGTGAAACTTTGCGTCTACACTTTCTCGTTTTGCTTTTTAGTGGAGCAATAAAGTTTTGCAAATGGAAGTCGTTACGACCACAATAGAGCTGAAAACTTGCAAACTCGAAATAATTTGCCTCGAGCGATTTTTGCCAACAATTTACAATATAACAAAAATCGATTTGAAATTTAGCATAACATAACTATATGTCACGATCTGATGGAATTTCTATGCCTTCATTATGATGCGGTTTTATGCATTCGCTTAAAGGAATCGATGAATACTTTGGATTCGTTTTAAAGAAGATCTACCTTTTGTTTGTTTATTTCCACAGTTCGCATTATTTCATTTTTTGCATGCAATTCCTAATCGATGTATGCATTTAAACAAAAAAAAAAAAAAAAAAGCAGTACAGAAAACAGTACATGTTCCTGGATATTGTAGAAAAGATAATATTTACATTACTGCATGAAAAGCCAAAACGACATAAGCATATAATTCTGTAAATGATTTTAATGTTTGCACTTCTTCTGCACCCCTTCCCAAAAGATAGCAGAACACATTCAACGCATCATTCCGATTGTAACATCTATTGCTAAGTCTAACGTTCCGAGTGCATGCAACCATGCCCTTTCAGCTTTAAGGGCTCGGGCGGTAACAGTTAGTCTTGCTGTTACAAAGTCCTCACGTTTAGATATTGAGAAGGAAAGCTCAAAAGTTGGTACAAAAGCTTCTAGCTTGAAACTGTTGATAGGCTTTTTAAATAGTTTCGATTTGCCCATAAGTAAATCGGCTGACTTTAGAGGAACTTAAATCTCCTTAGTTTATGTGTGTCATTACATAAAAGTGCCTAGTAAATCAACGGACCAAAGTGCTTTGCATTTCTTTAATTAAGATGATGAGTACTTGAGATTCGTTTCAAGATGAATATGGACATCTATTTTACTTGTTTTCGTATATAGATAAACATATAAATGCTTAAGTATACAAAGTTTCTCTGTAACCACAAACATTTACTTCATTTAATAAAAAAATAAATGCATTGAATTTCATTAAATATTTTTACATCATTTTCTCGTTCACCATTGGGCGGTCACAGGCCTCTTCCAAATATCCCATTCATGCATTCATCTATCATGTTGATGTGAGATTGTGTTATGCTGATATTATTTAATATTTATTCTCAACAAATTTTAATTACGTACATCTATGTACAGAAGATTGCTTACGCAGATGCATATATGTGCAGTGTATGAATATATATATGTATATACATATATTAGTTGATATATATGGCTGTGCAAATATTTATGGAATTATCCACAAGTATAGATTTAAGCTAACACACATATATACATACACACTTAGTCATATGCACATACATAGTTAACGAGTAGGAACATATGTCAATGAAATAAAGATTTTTAGCATTTGTATGAAATTTTCATAAATTTCCCACAGAAAAACAAAAAAAAAAAAAAATATGAAAAATATGTAAAAGAGAATTTTACAAATTTTTGCTAAATATCAAAAAATTCAGTGATGAACTGTTGTCAGCAAAACCGACGCATGCACACCAAACTCCAATGGCAATGCATATAATATATTATTCATCTACAATGCCAATATATATAATATATATATATGTATATATGTATATATATGTATTAACACTCTAGTAAACCAGAATATAATTCACACAAAAAATTCAACATTTATTAGCTCATGTTAGGCAGAGTACAGGAACTTGTGCGTTCGTTCGTTTGTCTGTCTGCGCGTGGGTATACACTTTAAAATGGTAATAAACCCCAATCAAATAGTGAATATTGGTAATTGCAATCAAACCTAGGCAATAATTCACATTCACCCGCAACATATATCAATGAAAATGGAATTATACACTTTGAAATGTAACGAGGAAGCTGCATAAAAGCAGAGTAAAGCGATTTGTAGATACACGCTACACAAGCGTTTTTGGGATTGGAGTTCATTTCATGCCAAGTTTTATATGATTTACTTAGCACTAATCGGGAGATAGTATGTAATTCTTTATGCAAACTCTTTTTGTACGAACTTTCTAAGCCAGTTTTCTTACACAGTTAACTATTTTAGCATTGGTTTTTTGTGCTGTTTGCTCTTTTGCTTTCATATATCGTCTGCTATATGCGTCTTGATCTTCGGTAGCAGCAGAATATCTCAAATTTTTCAAAATATCGTAACTCAAGATTTCTTAAGCTACCTTTACGCGATTAATTAGATTACTCTTTGCGCAACATTTTTATATACGTACTTTGAACTCGAAAAGTAATAAAAAAGTTTTCTGTGTAAACACAACTGCACCTTTCGGGATCTTCTTACATAATCTTTCTAAAACGTCTTTGATATAATTACGCCTTACACATGTGATTTATTCGTATCCTTTGTGAGAAGAAATTTTTCGAGAAGTTTTTTTCTATATCGCCTCAAGTACTTGTAATAAGGAAAACTCTCACCGAATAAACTGACTTGGTTTTTTCTTCAAATTACGTAAAGGTTTATGTGCTTAATTAGATTTCTGGTTTTCATGGGACTCGATTGCTTTCCTATCGACTTAGGCCTTCCATTTTTTGCATGTTCAGCGAAATATTCGTGGTACCATCAATGTATTTATAAGAAAATAAGAAGAACCTTTAAAGAAGATTGCTTTCGAGTAGGTTCGACAATGTGGGCTTCTTACCGGTTCATCCTTTACGACTTTTCCTTACGTACTCTAGCATGACGAGTTTGAGCATGAGGCAAGGGGGAAAGCAGTTTTTAGTATTTCTTCAGAAGTTTTCAAATTAAGGCAATAAGCGAATAAATATTGCAGTAAAATTTGCATTATCGCATGCTATTTATTATTGATTTTCAAAATTTCTGTCACATCCAACCATAGAAACTACGTGCAAAAAGCGCATCTATTTTTAGATACCTTTTTCCTAGTTGGAAACTTTTCTATCTGGTTAAAGATTTAGTCAATATTCGAGCACCCTTTCGATGCACTTATTTTAAACTTGAATTCCGTATTATTTTTCAAGCACCGCTTGAATATAAAAGAAAAAGTAAAAAATATCATACATATACGTTGTATAGGTTGTTGAGACATAACTTGTAGGTCATTTTCGTTTATATATATTACGAATGAATTGACAAAAGTAGCATAATATCCAACTATGCTGTGAATGAAAACATAAGTTTTTATCTTTACTTTCAACATTATGATTTATGATACCGCAGAGATTTCAATTTCGAATTTCATAGAATATTCCCTAGAATAAGTGTTATATATATATAATAGTATGTAAATTTAACAATAGACAAAACGCTGAACTTATTGAATAGCTTTATAAGGTTTTATTGTTAAACTATTAACTTTGTCGGAAAGTAACGAAAAAAAATAATATAAATTATTTAACTTTTATTTCATTATAATATTAAGGAAGACACAGAAATCTGTCTTGAATTTAATATCAACTATGTACTCACACATGCAAAATCACTATAGTCGGGCAGAAATCAGGTAAGCTTTTTTATCCATTAATTTTGCTATTCGCAGAAAACGAAACGATTTTCTTAAGAAATTGGGTGTTCAGTTACTGAACTTATTATTTCAAGGCGGTGTGGTTTGATTCATTTTTTTTTCTTTTTCAATATAACAAAGCACTCACTTATTAGCGTAACGAGCGCAGTGGCAGGTGAAAGTGAGGAAAAGAAACAGATAGGAAGATGGTAGCCGCCTAGCACTGTATTGTCTTTCTCTGCCTTTCTTTTTCCTTTTTTTTTCTGACTTTTATATGGGGCGTGGTCAAAAAAATAGATGTACGTTTGGTACACCGTTTGTATTATACGATTGATGTTCGTGCGCGAAGACGCACTTAAGGTCAATTCGAAACTATTTTCCTATTGATTTAAGTTTGTTTGCCGGTTCGCCGGTCTGCCTCTCTTGACGACTGTGCATGGCTTACTGCTCCTATCGTGGAACAACTTTCTTCTGCAATGTTAAAAATTAGACCCTTTTCCTATATAAAGGTCTACTTTTCGTAAAAAGGTAATGGCTTTTCAAAATTGATCAATACAATCCAAATTTTTCACGTCGACGAGGTGTTAAGCCAGTGCTTAATGATTTTTGTCGAGAAATTTCGAAATTTCCTGCCAATAGTAAAAATGGTCGCTTCGTGGACCAAAATACATCACTATACCGAATTTTCTTACAATGTCTTAAAAGGTTCAACACTATTACACATGGACAGATGTATAGACAGACAGGCGGGAAGCAACCAAACAGCTCCGAATCCTTCGAGAGTAGATTTATCGCTCAGAGGATGGCTCCTGAGAATTTACGAATTAAATTCAGTTTTTTTTTTTATTTATTTCACAAGGTATCTCTCATCTTCATTAGCCCTTAGCCGTGAAATTTTTTCATTTTTAGTTTAAACGTTTTATATCTGGCAATTGGCAATTGGACGAACTCGGAAAAGTATCTAAGCTACCCACAATAAAGTCTGGAACTGTGGAAAGAGTGATAGTGATAGGTCTAAAGAATGTTTACGCAAATGGTTTAATGCCTTTGCCGAGCACTGCACGACTGCACTGAAATTTGAATCCGTGAACACCAGCTATGCGGTAGCCTTGTGATGAGAAAGGCAGAGAGCCAAATTTCCTTTTAAGCAGTTAATCTCCAAAGAAAGCAAGTCCACCTTAAAGCGATAAAATGAAAAAATATAATCGGTTCAGGGAAAACGTTGAATACGTGATCAATGTTAGAAGAACTGAATAAATGTTTCGTGGACATACTAAGTAGGAGAAGGTATTAAGATAATATTATAAAGCATAATGTGTGTATACAAATACTAAGCTAAACGAAACAAAATACGGAGTAAATGTATTTGGCCCACGAGGCAAAGCACAAAGTAAAGTTAACGGTGACTTTAGCATTTAAAAGCCGCAAGACACATTTAGCCTTTATATTGTGTGGTTTCGCCCGCAAAAGCTCCAACAATCATATCTGTTATCTCTTGATTTTAACCATTATTCCCTGTTCAAACTTTATTATTCTATAGTTTGTTGTGCTTTCTTTCAATTGTGCGTTTTAAGCCACACATGGGCTAAACTGCTTTTGTTAATGTAAACCGATTAGGAAGGAATTCAATTCGCATGGAACATAATACTCTCACTCTGGTCTTTTTAATTAACTTTAATGGAAGCAGAAAGGAATATAAAATGAAACAAAAAAACAATTATAAAAATAAATGTTATCCTATAAGAGCACAGTATATATGTTTATGCAAATGGTAAACTATTATGTATAATATATTTGTTAAGTCAGTCAACCAATATTTATCTATTATTTTCATTGTTTGGTAAACAAGGCGTTTAATAAATATTGATGTATCATCGCAAAACACGCACATGCACATCATGTCCGTCTCTTTTATGTTTGTCTATCGCTCTATATAAATATGTTTGTTTATAACTAAATATATATGTGTACGTGTTATTTGCGTCCATTTAAGCCTAATTGGAAGACAATATTTAAATTTATTTGAACAAAATTGACAAAATCCTAGATAAATACATTTTCATTGCACACACAAATATAATTTTCTTTTTTTCCTTGTATAAATACATGATTGTGCGTGTATGCTTGCGGGATGTTGTGTTGTGCATATGCATTTATGTACATTCAAGCCAATAATAGGTCAATGAATTGTTTGGATAATCAAAAAACCCAAAATAAAAGAAAAAAAAAAAATAAAAAACGTAATGTAATATATGTTTGCATTCCATTAATACGCTATCATCATATTCATATTTGATGATTATGGTCTCGTTCACGCAGATTGCTTTAATAATATTGTTACAAATTTCCGCTAATCTCGATACGGTCCGTATCACTAGATCGTAGATATTATTTTCAAGAGAAATTCACAGCAGAATTCTTTTACCTCCAAGTTTCTTTATTTACAATCTATTCTTTAAGGCTAGGATTATTTACATTTCACGACTCAAATGTTCTCATGCGATTCACCCTGCCGTCCGCAAATAGTCTACTTATATACATTTTTACAAGCATGTTACTATTACCTAACTTCATGGCTTCATTTTTAATCCGTTAACCTGCTTTTCTGCTAATCGATTTCCTCGGCCGGCAGCTGTAAGACGCGCCGCGCATGTGCACATGGGGTTTCCCGGTCTCTTTTTTTGCTAATCTTTTCCGTCGGCCGGCAGCTGCAGGGCGCGCCATGAATACGCACTAGGGAATTTATTACTTGGGAAAAAACAATTAGTTAGCATTAACTGGGTTTGGGGTTTTCGCAACAATATTTAGTAAACCATTGTTGCTGCTTTAGCTTCAGCTACTATTTGCTTCAGCTACTTTTCTGACATTCGTTTGCCTGAGGAAGGTTTCTTCAATACATGAAACTTCGTTTGCCTGAGGAAGGTTTCTTCAATACATGAAACTTGCAGGTCTGCAAATTATTCACTTTTCTTATTCTAAAGCTCACTTTCGATCATTGTTGGAACCGTAATTTTTTTCTTGATAATAAGACATTAAATGGAATAAAGGCAAGGTTTGAGAGAGACATTACTCAAGGATGTTATTAATGTATTGCGAATATTGTGTTTTATCTGGCAAAGCTTCACAACTAATGAAGTCTTGGCCACCTTAGTATATTACAAAATAAGTATTCGTTCACTCGTTGCCAAAGAAGTAAATATAGTCAGCCTTAATATAGTGTTGTGTCTAAGCACAACACAAATTGTTGGGATCGCTACTTTCTTCTTCACATTAAGATACTAAGTGAAAAAATTGCAAGTTATGAGAGGGACATTGAAGTCGACATTTTGTGGGGGACGAACTTATAGGAAACCGTACCAATTCTTTCTGCGCACTAAGTCCTTGCACATTTCCACCTGCGCTGTGCATTAAATTTGTGCGTATGTCACTGAGGTTTTAACTCGCTATTACCGTCTTCGTGATCGCGATTTTTACCTACTTATCTACTCGTGCGTATTGGGTTGGCTAATTTTTTCCATCGTCCGCCGTTTAGAGCCTTTCTTTGATGACATGGTCCTGAAGCGAACTGTGAAGTATAAAATGGTCGCTATTGTCGGACTCTATAACGTTTCAACTTGTTTGCACTTAAGAAAAAAACTAGAACGATTGTCGGTCCCTATTTCTCTATTTCTCCTTCACTCTGTTGTCTGCACTTAAGAAAAGCAATGATGAACTAAGCAAATGTCTCTCTTGCGCGCATGCGTTCCTTCTCTCTTTCCAACAATGCATAGTGGGCCCCAAGGACGATTTTTAAAGCAAAAGTTGCGTCTTCGAAGTAAACTGATTTCATTTGGTCTCGTATTAGATTCAAAGCATTACTGATTTTGCACATAATATCAAAACCTTAAAGGAGTTTTGTAATTTTTTGCTTCAAAAATAATCATTTGGGTCCAAAGACGTTAATGGATACTTTCACATAAGTTTAAGTCTAATGTATATAAACTTTATGCTTTACCTAGGAGCCCGTGGCAATTTGCAAAGTATTTCGTAATTTCTTTTCTCAATTTTTGTGATAATTCAAAGCTCTTAGGAATCAAAAAATGGTTCAGACAGTAATGGCTAATTGAAAAAATGAATCTTTCGTTTAAAAGGCTAATCAACGATTCCGTTTTTTATATCTCTTTCAAATATAAAAGTAAACTTAGTTAGTTTATGTATGTATGAACGTTCGTCTTAAGAAGGAAAGAAGAAGATTCGTTTGATATCTTTATCGTGTTTTCTTTACAAATGTGAAAGATAATAAAGTAAAACATGTATACATTTAATGCCTTCTGGTTATCATCTTAATGCTCATTTTGTTTTCATTGCAATGTTAGCTAAAGTTGATCAGCCGGCATTTGATAAAACAGACGCACAAACCTACACTTAATATAAGCACTCGCAACTTTATGTATATGTAAGTAAAGGACTGCATAAATATACACCAACCAACCACACAAGTACGCTGACAGCTAAGCAAGTACGTCATTAAGGCAATGAGTGCAAGTCTTCACTTTTCGAGATATATAAAATTATATTTATATGGATTTATGTGTTACAGTTTTATCGAAGAAACAGTTTTATGCTCTCCTCAAGTGGTTATAATAATTTTCTTACTACTTCGCTAATGCACGGAAATTACACAAATTTCATTATGCAAGAATCTTTATGAAGTTGTTGTGATGCGCTATGAAATACACTTTTTCGTTGAAATCCACTTGTTTTCATCTAAATAAGTGGAATAGAAAATAATGTAAAGCGTAGAGAATGCGGTAAAAGTTCTATAAAATGTACGTAGCATTTTGATTTGCTAGTTTTGAAGGCATGCCATGGCAACACTTGGCGTCTTGGCGTTAAGAATCGTTTACAAATTAATCACATTTTCATTTAGAACGAGTTTCAGCCAAAACACTTTTGTACCGACCGTATAGTACCGGTACGTACAGAACGTACCGTTTTGGAAGTATATTTATGTAATGTTTCCTTACCAATAACAAAAACAAAACTGTAAGAATTAAAAAGGATACGGCAGCGGTGGCCAAGCATGTCTACCAGAACAACAACAAAAATTACACGTCGTGCTCCGATAGGTGACATTTTTTGGGATTTATTTTTAATATGCCTGTGGGAGATATTCAAAATTTTGAAGAGATAGATCGATCGGGGCTGCGAGGTAATATTTGATATTAGCTCGACGATTTACTCCAGGGTCGTTTTCCTAAGCACGTAGGGCTACCTATCGACCAATGTTGATATATTCATTCCTCTAGCGGAGCCATTTCGTATTAAAGCAGACGTTTTTAATTTTTCTTAGTAACTAAAAATATCTATTTTTTATTTATTCATTTTAGTTCTTTTCTAACTACATTAACAAAAGATCGGATGATCGGACGCATTACATAATAAAGTAGTTTTCTTATCGGCAGGCGGTGTTTCTAATGGCTTTATGGCCTTCGCGGCCTCAACTTATAAGGTTTTAAAAACATGTAAAGCTTAAAGGCAGGCATCAAAAAAAACTTAAGACTTGTCCTGAATTATAGATAGGGAAAAAATCGGCCTAACACTGTGTCCAAAAATTAAGGGGTGTCTTTACTTTTTCTATTTTATACAACGCAAGTGTGCTTTAAAATGTAAATGCAATTTTTTTATCTGACAAGAATTTTCATAACGTTTGACGAACTTCTCTTACTAGCTCCTTCCCGACACAACTTCCTTCCACGAGTCAGTTCACAAACACGTTGTACAATTTGCTTTATTTAATGTTGATTAGGGTTTTTCGTTCTCTTCGTCTTCTTACGAGTATAGGCTCAGCGCTTATTTATTTGCCTTTTGTGGGGAAAAATAACCGACATTCGGAGGATGATCTTAAGGTTTAACCTGCCTTGCTTAGTAGTGGAATTAACTCGGCAGTTTTACTTTATGAAAATAACTTTGTTTCCTGCCACGTTTCTCCCACATTTCCCACTAATAATAAGCTTAACCAAAACCCGGCAACACAATTTATGAACTTTATAGCTTATTTCGTTTCCTTTGCAATAATTTCAATGATGCCTGCACATAATTTAATTTCGATATCAGAATCCACTAACAAAGTTAAAGAGTTGCTGAGTAGTGATGTTTAATGTTATCAAACAATTGATTGTTAAAGTTTTGCACGCATATGTGTGTGTGTGTTGATTGTGTGCACATATAGCTTTATGTTCATTGGATGGGAATGTATATTTACGTCAGTGCGTATATGTGCCTTTCTTCTCGATTATTTATATATTTTTGCTCAAATTTAATCATATTTTTAATTTAAATTTAAATATTTTGTATTTCAACTTTTTTGTTTATATCGCACGCACATCACTTATGGTAGGTTCATATTTTATTTGTGCGGGAGGCAAGGCGCTCAGAAAAACTTGAGATAAGCCCATTTTTTATTAGAGTAAATGATTTCGTATCATTTTCTCAATCGATTTGAGTGTAGATGTCCGTCTGTCCGCCCGCATTCACCCTACAAAATCCGTTAGCAGTGACATGTTCAGACCCAAAAAGTAACGCTATTAAAATCGGATTGAATCAAATCTATCTTTCGATCGATGCATATATAAGCCATAAGTTTGAAAAAGGCCAGATTGACGGATTGTGGAATATGTGGGCGGGATGAGAGTGTATTATTTGGATCTTATTTCATAGAACCGTTCTTGAACCTATTGGTCTATTTTCCAAGCCATCTCCCGTGCTGTAATTCTTATAAAAAGTTAGCCGCTGTATGCCAACAGGTTCTAATTTTTAGTAACGAAATAGATTTTAAAGCTTGTTCGTGTACTCCGGCGTTCAAGCATTCAACAGATTGCAATTTTCGAGATTTTTTAAAGATATTTAGCATATTAACATTTGTTGGCCTAAGAAGGACGCTATTGGAAATGGATTGGACTATCTTTTGTGAATTCTCCCCATATAGGTAGAAGTCGTTATATGAAAACATGTTGTCTCTTTTATTGTTTTCAAAGAAAATCTGTACAAAATAGAAATTTGACCTAATAAGGCCATGTACACTATTTGAACGAGAAGAGACCATTTAGATCTGTTTTATGAACCTGTCTTTATTTAAGTGTTCTAATATACGCTAAGAGGGCGCGATATTCGAATGATGAGAATTTTCCTCTTACGGTGACATCTTCACATATTTTCGTAGCGTGAGTTTGACAGATTCCCAGACATCTGCATCTGTTCATCTCAACAAATACATTCCATTAAACCCAACTACGCAAAAACGGCGATGAATTGCGTTAGACAAACTGGTGTAGGGTATTTATAAGCCATTTGTTCCCGACAATAACGCTTTCATTTGTTTTCTTTGCATAGGAAAACAGGAGGTAAAATATCAATTAACGGATATTTAATGTTTGATGGCCAGTTGTACTTCAAATTTTAAGAGTCACAAAAAAGATATCAATTTCCACAATTTTCTGTCAGAAACACAAAAGAAAATTTGTAGTGCACGATGCTCAAAGAGCGAAGAGATATTTTCACGCCTGATTAGATTCAGGAAACAAACGGTTTATAGGATTATAAGAACAGTTTAGCATGTTTTTTTCGTTTATATTCTGTGACGCAATAAAGATTGCTACGAAATGGTTTCAGTTATAATACGCATCTGAATTACAAAAACGAGTCGTGTGTGACTTTGCTATTGTTTATCATTTGCATACCAGTTAAGAGCATCCTTAAGCTAAAGCTTTAGTTTGCTTTTACAAGGCGGTTGTGGGTGATCGCATGCGTTATTTTAACCTAAATAATCAGTGATTTGCTTGCTATGAAATGAACATAACTTTATAATATTAGTCTTATATTAGCATTAACAACACATCGTTATCTTCTTAGGCTTGAGGCACCACACAGACCCAACCGGTGGTGGAAGAAATTTAAATGTTTGTATCCGATTTCAATTCTAATAATTTTCGTACCTCACGTCATAGGATTTAAGTGTAATTTCATTTTACAAGATGCAAGCACACAATAAGTATCCCTTTAGGGCAATTTCTGATCTAAAGTTCAGCCTTTGTATGTAAGCGTTTATAGGTATATTTCCGTTAACCGACATTAAAATATTAAATTTCTTGAAATTGCAACTGACTTAAATTTCTTCGCATCTTGTACGTAGATATCTATATAGAAAATATGCATTAAAGCTTCATAGCATAGGTAATATTTAAGGAAAGCTTAGCCAATGATACTTTCATTTGCTAGATGTCGAATTGGGTATTATTTTAAAAGTATGATTTAAGGACAATTAACCCTATAACTGCCGAAGATTAGCGTTAACTCTTTTCTGCTAGAATAGGCTAATTTTTGTCGAATTCCCACAACCGCGAAAATGGAGATAGAATACCGAAATTTGTTGCAAACATTCCTTGTTCGATTTCAACATGAAGATCACAAAATTAGTGTAATCTGGCCGCAAACGCATCCGCCATAGATAAAAAACTGAGACAATCTCGAAAAAAAATCAAAAATTTTTTCTTGTTTTCGTCAAAAGCTTCCGACCACGTGCAGATACGTCCAAACGTCCACTAGGCTAATGTGTATCAGAATGTCCACAATTTGCAATAATTTTTTTCCGACTTATCTATAATTGGATGAAGAACCTACTATTAGGTGTTTGCAAAAGTTTTGATCATCGACCTCTACAAGTAAAAATGATAAAGAACTGGGAAATACATAAAAGTACACAAAAGTTGAATTGGATGGTTTTGACGTTCGTCTACATAAAATAAAAGTTTTCCATTTAATATTATTGATCTATTCAGCGTATGCCGACGCTGATCATGGAGCGCTCACAATTCTTCTTCCAAATTCATTACTTTTGTTGTTTATTTGAGGAAATTTGCTGACAAATCCCACCAAACGCGTTCAAAGGCTTATGATGAGGCTGCCCCATCATATCCGATTGGTTACTTTTGGTTGCAGTGGTTTAAAAATGGCGACACGAATTGACTGAATTCGCCATTTTTTAGGCATTTGTCGCAAGAAATGTGAAAGAAATTTTGTTTTGTATTTTAGCGCACTCACCGCACATGGAGCATACTGATTACCACTTGTTCAGATCGCTGCAGCATAGCTTGGCTGGTACGCGCGTGCACTAAATTGAGGAAGTACGAGAATGGGTCGGTAGGTGGATCGCTGCCAAACCGATATAAGTTCCTTCGACATGATATCGCAATTTGGCTAAAACTACGAACTTCTCATATAAATTAAATCACAACCCCTTCTTTCGAATTATATATATATATATATATATATATATATATATATATATATATATATATATATATATATATATATATNATATATATATATATATATATATATATATATATATATATATATATATACTTATGTTGTCACCTCTCTTGTGCACGATAATTTTATATCTTGTAGCTACAGTTAGTAGTAGTAGTAGTAGTTAGTCTATGTTTTTACAGTTACGATAATAATAAATGGAACAAAAGTCGCCAGAAGAAATTTATATGCCTATCAGCGATTTTTTTAAGGCTGAAATCTTGAAAAGGTGGAATTGAGTCAATCAGTCAATATTCTATAATGTGGAAAATCATTTTCACTTATGTCGGTTTTTTAACATCAATCTTAAAAGGAGAACTGCACTTGACATACATACACATATCCATTGCAGAGGGTGAGTACATGGATTGATGAGAAGAAAACATCAACCAAGCAGTACAACAAACGGGTGAAAAATATCTTTTACGTCTAAGCTTTTTTGATTATTTATCTCCTTGAGAAGATTTAATGCTTTTATGTTCAGTTGATGAGGCTGCATGCGCAACTCTAACAAAGCATCTATTGATACGTGTTACAAGTAACTTTACCAAATATTTGCTTTACTGCGTGCGAATGGAATGTTCAGCTGAATACATACATACAAACTCATTCAATTTGAAATGAAATGTAAGTTATTTAAGATGAATTCATTCCTAATCAAATATTAAATTAGCCAAGTGTAGGTGTACTTCTTAACAAAAAAAGCCCAGCATAAATGAATTAAATTTCTTTTGAAAAAAGTTTCGTCTTATATCCGAAATCTAACGCGGAAATAGTATATTGACTTGAATCTATCGTTTGTAACATTAGTTCATGTTATAAAATGTGTATTTATATATATGTATATTTACCTCCATATGTATATATATATATGAGAAAACTTCCAAGGATGGAGATGCTATTAAGTTTAGAAAAATGGAACTTCAGTACATATAGTTTCTCTTGTGGGTCTTACAGATCTTACAGGTCTTAGCTGAACTAAATGATTTTAAAAAGCAATGGATTTCAGCTCTGAAAATACCAGAAAATCATCCATAAATTCCATTTTTGATTTGAAATTTTGTAGAAAGTTCGCAAGCCCTAATACATCGTCCTAATCGCTTACAGTTAACGATACTTTAAGTGATTTTTGTATATGTTTACCTTATATCTTGTTAAGTATCCAAGATTCGTCCTCAGGTGACTGTACTACCTTCACTTGCTATTTATTAAACACTTCAAGGCTTAGTTCGTGCGCAAATACGTTTTCTTCAAATATTTCAGAGGAAAAAAACTCATTTGTGTAATAAAAAAAAAAAAAAACAAAAAAAAAGACACGACTAGAATTGAACTTTGCTTGCACATAATACAACGAACGGTCTTTTAATGTACTTTGTATTCAAAGGATTTCGTTTTTTTCTCTCTACTTTTTTATTTTTACCAAGAAATTAATTACAAACTTTATAGATTTTTGCAAATATATAGGCATCAGTAAGTTTCAAAAGATATCAAAATGAAACTACAAAAATTTAATAAATGTTTAAATATTTCATTGTTTCCATTAAAAGTCTGTAGACTACGTCATAAATTACCAGAGTGTACGGTACAATGAGATATTTTCATTTCACTTTCCAGGTATGTTCGTAAGCAGTAAATATAATTTTAAGCAGAGCCTGACTCTTTCGTTGGGCCCCTGCAAAGGAGAGAAATAAAGTACCAGGTAATGCGCGTACCTGAGAACTCTTTTTCATTATCGGAATTCAAAAACTAGTTATTTATAAAACACCTCGTGATATTTATGTTATAGAAGTACAGGGACCTTATTTGTATAAGTTCAGGGAATGTACACTATATAAGTTCATGCGTGCGACGTGCTGAATGTGCTACATAAGTTCCCGGAGCAATATTCTGAATACCGTGCAATTGCTGAACTCTCTTGAAAAGGAAAGTTTAAATGCAATAAAGACATGAGTTTAGATGGTAAGGTTATTTGATTAAACTTTGCTTGTTGGAAAATTCAAAGGATTCCGAACACTAAACATATAATATTTACGAATGACATGAATGTGCTTGTTTTAAGCTGTTAAGACTAAGAAATCTCCATATTCCAGACAAGCACTAGCTTTAGCGGCAAAAATTAGTGATAAGTTTTTTTAAGGACTTGAATGTTGCTTTGTAGATTTTTCTTTCAATTTTTTTTTTATTGCTTATACTTTCAAAAGTCGTACGCATAGAGTTTTGCGACGGACGCATCCTTTACATGGCTTAAAATAACAATTTATCGAGTGAGGTCGCTTAAACTTGCAAGAACTAAAAATACCAATTTTTGAAGTCTTAATCGGGGCTTTCTAGAAACTGTGTTCTGACCTGGCCATATTTTTAGTGCCTTCAGGGCTCAAACGAATGACTTCCAATGTCAGCTTCAGCTTTATATGTAATATATATATGATGGTATTATTATAATAATTTATTTAGACCAAAGAAATAAATTCTAGGGCCAAAAATAGAACGAGCAATAACAACCCAGCCTATGGCCTCCCTTTTTTTCGAAAGTTAGTTAGCCTACTCGCTTTAATAAAATTAAATATTTTATTGATATTGTGCTCTCCAAGTAGTTTCGAGATGTTGATAGGGTTCGATGCTCAGAAGACGAGTCTTCTTCAAATACTGGGGAAAAGTGTCGGCTTTCATCGTAAGATTTTGCCCAAAATTGCAAATTGGAAGAGTAGACTTCTTAAGGACCTATTGGTGCGTTTCAATTGTGTGATCAAACCGCGTTCTTGCAAATGTTTTGATCGTAACTTCCTCGACTGCAATTGGGTATAGGGCTAGAACGAGTAGTGACGAATTTGTTACTCGATTTTGATTTTTGTTTCTAAAATACTTTTGAAGATCAAGCTTTTCACTATGTGATCCATTTGTAAAGATGCCGAAGGCGGGGATTGGCTGCTACGTCTACTCGCTCACTTCCCAATAGATCAATATGACAATTTTGACTCCGTATGTGGCAACGGTCTTCCTTATTTCCAGTTGCAACTTAAACAGTTATGGGTAGTAATATGTGCCGTTTTGAGGTTGGTTTTGCACACAAAGTTTGTAGTTCTATCTAGAGAAGAAGGATTTCTTCTGTTTAGTTAAATTTTACCGATTTCGTAGCCGATTATTTATTGACTATTTTGGAAAATAAAAAATTTTTACCTAATGTAAAAGCCATTTCTTCTTCTCAATCAATTCTATCAAGAAAAAGAAGTATCTTGATATTTATTTTAATTTTATATGATATTTTTTTAATTATAATTTTTTTTTTTCATTGAACTTCATTTACGACAATGAATGATTGACTGATACGGACTAAAAGCTTTTTTATGTTTTATATATTAGTCGTGTAATTATATATTTTATGTTATATTAAATAAAAAATTACGACCAGCAGGAATGCGGCCAAGGAGTTTCAAAGAAAGAATTTCTTTTTTCTGATGTTGCTAAAGGACCTTAATGTACACAGAAATAATTTTTAGATGTGTTTTCTGGACTAAAAATGTCAGTTTCGAATATGAAAAAAGCATTGCAGTTACCTCCGATGAAGAAAGCTACAGAAAACATGTTTGCTTATTTTTTATGGCACAAATTATATGACTTCACTTTGGACGATATGTGGTTTTACCAAAAGGCTTCAGCATTCCATCCATCTCATGATACAATCAATTCATTGAGCGAAAAGTTCAATGACCTCGCAATCTACAAAGATGCCTATGCGAGATTGCCACAGACTTTACTTTTCAAGATTGTTCGTGTTATTGCGGAAATATGTCCAGATTTATGTGGAAAGGCGGCTAAACGTTGGTGCTCCTGAATTGATTTTTAAGGAACTTCAGACGCGGTCATCTACATGAATTCGTGTTCTCTGTTACCGTTTCGTTGTAAACCAAGTGTGATATAAGACTACATTAAGTTTGCGCGGATATATGTAATACCCAGAGGGACTTGAGATAGGCCCACGTTTTATTATAATGACCGATTTAGAATTAATTTTTCAATCGATCTAAGCCCGTTCGTCCGACTTGTTTTCTTTTGTTTAATTTTAATCTACAGGTCACAATTTTTCCTACACTCACATGTTTTGACCTAAGAAAGAATGTTACGGAAAATGGTTCGAATCGACTCACTTTGTCGGCCACGTCCTATATAACATCTTATTGTCAAAAGTCTTTATATGAATAACTGTGGTGTCGGGTATGTACACGTGGACCGTGCCATTTTTAAGAAACCGCTTCATAGTTTTTGCAAAAAAAAATAAACCTTTTCTTCTTCGTTTCCGTCAAAATCTGTCCAAATATCACGAAAGTATCCCACGAACACCGATCTGTCGATAGGGAGACAAAAAATGATTGGAAATCGTTTGCTGTAATAAGACATTGGCCTGACTGAAATCTTTTCGAATGTTCCCCACACCAGCATGACAATATTATAGTCCTTTGTATCTAAAGCGAGTAGAGAAATGAAAACTAAAAAAAAATCAGTGTAATTTAAGAGCACATGAACGATCTTAAAAAAGTCACAAAACTAGGGGTGTCATCAGCCAATAGCTTTAAATTGCATTAAATATTTTCGGAAATGAAATGAAAAGAGAGTTGTTGTGGAGGCGTTGGCGAGGTGTATACCGAATTTTTGTGAAAAATGTCATTTTATTTTTTATTTTATATTTTGTACAATTTTTATTTCAGTTTTTTGGTAGATGTCCTTTAAAATTTTACAACTGTGTCGAGGGAGAGAGAAAAAAAATTAAACAAAAAGTTAAACGTGAAAAAAACAATATTTTTATGTTGTACCGAACCCTTTACTACTTATTCCGACTGTTAATATGTAGCAGGCTAATAACGACAATATGAGCTGTCTCTCTTCTATCTGAAGCACAAGTATGCCTATGTGTTATCTATTAGCATGCATTCTGCACAAAAACATAACATATTCAAATACTCGATTATGTTGATATTTATACGCAACTTTGTCTCAGAGCGTAGATATTTTTTACTAAGCATTATATAACATGTATAGTAAGTCGATATACGCTCCTTTATCTCGTGAAGCTTAAGCTAAAGCATCAAATAGCAAAACAAGCAATAATACACTTCTTCTTCTATATGTAAGGCAATACCTATACAGCAAGGGTAGCTTGTTCAGTGTGACGTACTTGAAGAAATGTTATCACATAACCAAGCTTTTTAGAAATTTTAATGTTACCCTCACTCAGAAACGACGTCATATATATTATTATGCACTCTGTCAGCGTTGAAAACTGAAGATGTTTAAAAAAAGGAACGAGGAAGAGCTCCAGAGTACGAGTCAGGCGACAAATAGTTAGACTTGCATTAGTTATTTTTATCAAGCAACCAAATGCGGGGTGTTAACTTTGAATGGATGGACTTTGGTTTAGCAAACGATCACAAACAAAGAAACAACAAAGAATTCACGAAGAAGACCATGTTTGAAGTTCCGGCCAAATTCTTCAATCATAATTTTTAATAGGAAGAAAGCAGATCGAACTAATTTCGCGATTTGGATTGATTAGGAACTTTTTTCTTTAAGGCTATTCTAACTTAACGGGGACATTATCACGAAATAATTTTAATATCGCTAGAAAAACACGAAGCTTTCCGATATTCGTCTTTTGTGGACGCATTTCTAGATAACCGATCAAAGAAAAAGGAAGCCTTCAAGCACGCGTATACGAAGACAAATTGGTCGCAGCAGAGACGAGTAGATAAAAGTCGCGACTACCAAACCGGTGAACACTGAATCCAATGTCAGCGTAGTTTGATCATACTTCATCCTGTCTGTAGTGAGTGCCCACGCAGTAAGCACATAACGCTTACCGATTGGGCACATATCCACTACGCTGCAACCGCTGATTCCAAGTATAGAATACATCCCCTGAGTGGTTGGTCGTATTAAAAACAAACAACAACTGTTATCAAACTGCTGGATGGACAGATTGACATGGATGGTTAAATACATTCACTCTGTTCACTTTCCTTGCCAATGTTAGTAAGTATTCCGCATTTTTCGATGAAAACTGTGCAAAAGGTTTCACGTTCCATACATATTCTTACATTTGTTAGAGCGGTTTTTATTAGATAGACCGACAGACTGAGAATGAATAAATTGATGTTGCACTAAGCAGTAAGGAACGAAAGACCAAGCTTATCATAAAAAGGAACACCAGTGCTGTAAATAGATGAATATTTTTTGCACTTGTCGTGCAAGTTTATTGCAGCAAAAATACTAAACTTTTTTAACTAAACAAGAAGAGAATAACAAGCAAGAGTTGCAGTTTATGTTTAGCATTCTAGGCGACATTTCCAGAAGTTGATTGAGATTTTTAAGGAAAAAAAATGTTTGGACTGATACTGTTATACTAATCAGTCTGCTCAAATACGCAAATATGCAGACTGTACAAGTTCCGAAGCGTACTTCTAAACGTTACAAACATTTGTCAAACATAATATACCTCTGGCCTGCGTAAGAAGCAAAAAAAAAAAAAAAAAAAAAAATAAAAAAAATAAATAAAAAATAAAAAGAAAGCAGTTACATAAATAAATATATAAATAAAACTTAAATATGAATATAAGCAAATTTATGCAAATATCGTAACAACATCAGGGAAACATACATAGCCATGTGTATGTATATGCATATATGTCTATACATAAATATATACAAATATGCGCAAGCATATGTGCATGAATGCAATACGAAAAGCAATAACATACGTATGTACAAATATGAGCACTCTTGTATATGTATTGTGAGTACATATATACATATATATATATATATATATATGAATATTTATAGCAACTATCTGAAGTGATATATGTGCACACATTCACAATTAAACATTTGCATTTGTAACATATGTATACATATACATAAAGACAACACGACTACTATTGCATATAAAACGCATAAATATTTGCAGCTAAAGTTAAAGATGTTTATACAGTTGAAAGATAGTTTGTTTATATTGTGGATAAAAATTTGTCCAAGGTATTGTGGTTTCACACCTTTTGTGAATAAGTTTTATTTTTAACTTTGCATTCACATTCGACTTTGCTCTGTACATATAAATAAATATATCTACTGCTTACTCTATATATATATACATATATACATATATATATATATATATGTGTGTGTGTGTGAACGCATTTTATTATATAGTATTCCTTCTAGTTTTATGGTGTTTTTTATGGGATTTCCGATGGGAAATAAATCCTTTTTAAAGTAACTTTGTTTTTATACATTTGTACGTAAGTGTTTTACAGTTATCTCAGATGCAGTTTGTCGGTCTGCATATTAGAAATTCAACTAAAGTTACAGGATATGACTGCTTTTCTTTTTTTTCTTTTTATATATATGCATATAACGGAAGACAAGGGACAGTAGTAGACAGTTGAAGTAAAAAAAAAAAAAAAAAAAAAGAATCGATAAAAGACTGAACAACATAGTAAACTTCTTGAATACTTACTCACTACCTGGTAGTACTGTTTATCTAACTCTCTGGTTAATTTTTGTTTTCCTTAAATTTGTTTCCCTTCAAACAGAATTTTAGATATAATGTTAAGTAAATAAATTACAGAGAGTTTTCTCTATGCTAAGAGGTGGACCACCCCTCGCGTCGCGTGTCTATGTTTGTCATTTTACGGAAAGCAAATGGCACAAGCTACCTCTTAAGCATTAAGAGAAAGGCCAAGTGCTTGTAAACATGACAACATCGACTGTTGTGTATGTATTTATCACATTATTTACCTTTATGCGTTTGTTCTTTTCGGCCCAACAACAACAACAATAACAACAAATAAACAGTTCAACATATGTAAATGTGAGCAGCATACAATTCTGTCTTGTTAGTGTTTGTTTGCTCGAACATGTTTTACTGTAATTTGCAATTGAAACCTGTCATTATCATTAGTATCGATTGCATTTTATTTCATTAATACATTTCGGGCCTGTTTGCCTTTACACATTAAGGATGCATAAGTGTGTATGTATATATTTTTATGTATATGTATGTATGTATGCATGCTTGTGTGTTTATAGTTCATGTTTATATGTATTTAACAAGTCCCTTGTGATGATTTGCTTGTTTATCCCTTTGTTATTACTGTCGTTCTAGTTGTTGTTGTTGTTATTATTGTTATTGTTGTTATCGCTTAGCTTGTAAAACTTTAAATTTAACAATAGATTAAATTTAACCATAATTAAGATTTAATTGTAATTTACAAACCAGTCAATTAAATGGGTTTTGCCATTTAAAACCAACCTAATGATCTTAATTAAACCAATCGAGATGTCTTAATAACAATAAATAGGCACTATTATAATTACCAAAAACCGAAAAGAAACAAACAACAACCCGAACACAACTGCATAGGATAATAAGGCAGTAAATTCTATAAAATTTTTAAAACCAACACAAACTTTAGACTTTCTCTCGACAGACTATTTTAAAAAGGTAGCAAACTCTCAAATATTCCTTTTCTTTAATCTGCGTAAAAAGGATAATCGGATTTTCGTTTTTCTTTGTGCAATGAAAATTTCGAACAACAGAGTATGTTTACTACATATATCAAAACATGGGAATATTAACGCTAATGCGTTGTTATTCCCTGCATTAACGCTCGATGAAATGCAGGTGGAACGATCAATAAATGAGCTCAAATCAAACAGTTCCCAACTTTCGATGGAGGGTGACCAGCTAGCCACTGTTCTGGAGCTATTCCCAGTACAATCACGTCCCATCGACAGTAAGCAAATTAGACAATGAATCATGCCACGCAGCGTCATATTTCTCTGCGATGCCAGTTAAACATCAATGGTTTTTTTCTTTTTTCATTTTTTTTTTTTTTTACTAGAACAGCAACTGGGACGTTTAACCCACTTTTCGATTTAATACAAATATCATTTCCAGGCTCCTTAAACGCCAAAATAATAATGATATAAAAGTAAACTCTTTTGGGAACCGTTAATTTAGTGAAAAGTCGCCGCACAGCACTGCGCAAGTGGATTAATTAATAAGACGTTGTACGCTGATTTCAAATCTAAAGGGTATAAAAGCTTAATAAAAAGATTGATCGCATTTTTGGAATGAAGATATTGGAAGCTTTCCCTCCCTTTGAAATGCAATGTAATTTAATGTACGTCGGAAGTTGGAATGTTGAAAATTAGTGGGTGTCCACATGGACCAGGTTGTCCAAAGAAAGTTCACATCTAATAAGTGTGATGCACTTCCCAGATTATCAGGAAACAGCTCGCTTGCCGACTATGACTCGATGACACGCCGAGTATAGCGCCGTTTATGCTCCCCTGAAGTTTCGAAGGGACGTTAACCAATGAGGTGTTAGACAGCCCTTGACGCTGTGTAGAATAGCGAAAGGTGAAGTTCATATCCATTTCTTTCTTATTAAGCTACCTGAGCAGTAGTATGAGGATTGCCCCATTTCTTGGGGAGCATCGTTCGTCCCAACAACCCGCGGTGTCAACCCGCTGTGCTATCCAGGCAGACGCTTACGTTAAACTGGACTGGAAGTTTCTTTGGAAAACAAGGATATAATGATGTTGTCATTCATATAACATTTTAGGCTGATTGAGGAGAGTGCCTTCCGCACGCTGGGCTCGGCGAGTGTCGCAGGAATAATTTGATAAAATGTTTTGGTAATTGTGCATGAGTAACAATAAGAGCTATGTAAATAGTTGCGGGAAATTTATTTTTCCAATTTGCTCTTCCTCCCGAACATCAGACCCAATTAAACTTAAAACTGCTGCCTGTAGCCACATGATATCTTAGACAATTTGAGAAAACGTAGAAATACTTTTTTAAATTAACTCTTCCCATAAGAATTCTACATGACCTTAAGCGGAATAGCGTCTGTCTTGCAGAGAGACAGAGTTAGGAGAAAGCTTTTTGCATTTATACTGCAAAGGAAGCTCTTAGGTTACGAGCGCTCATTGCTTTAGGTTTCGTCATATATGAGGAATATGAACTGACAATAATGAAAAAAATCGCCACTTTAAGATGTATTACGCTCCTTATATTTAGATATGTCAAAACTTGAATACTTGCATGCTTGTACTCTTGACTTGTGCAAAGTTTTATGACGATTTAACAATGCCCGCTTCACCCCGGCCATTTGCTCGTTGCCTAAGAGAAACGTGATGACAACAACTGGAAGCAAATCGCTAGGAAAACCCAGTTTAGCCCTAATATTTTCGGGTATCTATCATCTTTGTCATGTGGTAAGCTAATCTTCAAATCGACATAATTAAGGTAGAAAAGAATGACTTTGAAAATATACAAAATCTGTAGCCTATCTCGACCGTATTGCGACATTACATTTCGCACACCAGCTTCTGTGTTGACAAAGAGTCGGAATTAATGATAGATTCCGCGTACAATGGGTTAAAGGAAATTTTAATCAATATTATGAATTTTCCTTTATTAGTTAGGTTTCGAACCTAAAATTTACCCTTATTACTCTCCTAAGTTCTCAGTCGGACCAAGCGCATGCAGGATCCGATGTTGATATAAACCTACCTTGTACGGTATATAAAAAAAACCCGTTCGAAGGAGCATTTATTGAAATTTTTAATGCACTGTCGACATTTCTAGGGAGGTATATTTATCGACAAATATGCGGTCGTTATTTAAATCTTCAAAATTTGTAGCGAAAGTCGAAATAGTCTGCATATGTTTTTCCGTTTAATAGAAAATTGAATTTTCATTTATTTACCACAAAGGTATGGAGGAAAGCAGCTTTAACGTGAATGAATTCAGTTTCCTTAAATGATTTTCGATATCCTCAGGGTGTTCAAATATTCCAAATTTTCAAATTAATTCATTTGCACACATGTGTATATCTTAGTTAATAAACGTTCTTAACAAATAACAATACAAGCGGAAGTAAATTAAATTAAGCTTATAGCTCTCGCATACGTAAGACTTTTTACACTCAGCTCAAGGCTAAAGCATCTCTGTTGAAACGTTGCATTTCACACCTGAACTATGTGTCGCAAAACGCCTGAAAATTTTATAATAAATGCATGCTGAAGTCTTTAATTTCCCAGAACAAGTAATTACGTGTGCTTTGCCGGTATTGTAAGCACAATTTCAGGAAATGTTATTTGTTCCGTTTATTAAGCAAGAGAATTTTAGCCTGTTAATCGAACTCATACTAATCGAACACATAGCACAACATATATGTACAGCATATGTGTATGCTTCTTCTATACTATGATAATGTGATTAGTTTGGTATCAAAGATTTTTACTTTTCTTTTCTTTGGCTTTCTATTGAATGCTTTGCAACATTTTGAATGATGGTAAAATGCTGCTTATCGAATTAATTTTTTTTTTTCTGTTCGTACACACACAGGTAGGAAATTCACAGTCGTCTTAAAGCACATTTAACAAATTTTTCTTTAGGTGAACACACATACAGAAACAACTGAATTTTAGACATTTTGGGCTCCTGGACTTACTATAGATCGAGAAATTAAAGGAAAAAAGTTGCCAAGTTACCAATCATGGCATCCATTTTCAATGGTAAATGGAAAATGTTTTCGGTACAATTTTTGTGGTACCAATATATTGGTTGTTGATGGATCCAAACAGCGTATTTTGCGGAGTGGGAAGAATGGGAAGCAGGAAATGTATAGAACTAATCCTTATATAAGGAGAATTACGTCCACATTAGAAAGTCTTTCCTAACCAATTCGAATTTCGCAATTAAAGGACGCTTTCATCATATATAGATTGGGTAACAAATACGTATATAGCGTTGCTAGCGCGGAAAATTTGAACTAACCAAAGGTTTTTGAAAAGAAAACTTTTGTTTTGTGCAGCAAAACGTCTTCGTGAAGACAAAAGGGCTGATAACAGTCAATCGATATTGGGCGTCAATCGTGTATGTCGTCGAATGGTGTAACTTATTGGAACACTTCCCAATTGTCAATGAGTCAATGCACCAGAATTTCAGTTTTCGAATCATGACTTCAAAAAGGTTATGATGACTATGTTCTGAGATGGTAAGGCTCTAGAAGCGTGGAGTTTAGAAATTTTTAAGCACCACATCTCTCTATTTATCTATATTTGAAACGCCAAAAGTTGTCCTGAAACGGCTTCCACAGCAGAAAAATGATGGTAACCGAAAGGTCCGGTTTTATAAAGCCTTCCAGGAATAATCATGAAAGCTTAAATGACGATGAGAATTGGAACGTAAGGTTTTACGGACAAAAGACTTCTGAGAGCCATAATTTTATTTGCAAAATGTTTAATGTGCGAGCATTCGGACAACTATAATGCGTGTACTTATTTTTCTCCTGAATAATCAGAAAAGAGAAAGTGTTTACGTCGACAAGCAGAGGGTAGATAGATGCGAAAATTTTTTTTTTCTCAAGATGACCAATCACTTAAAAGATGTCCACTATTCGCGAAGCAACGAAAACAATAGATAGGGAGTTAGTGGCCCCATCCTAGTGGATGCGTACATAATTGGTGAGTATTATGGCTTTATCGGCTGAGCACTTGCTATAGCTACGATCAAAGTAAATTCTACTACGCTTAACACAATAGGGTGCAATGAGCTGTTTTTTTCTTCTTGAAATATATGACTAGGAGCGTTTTAACTACGGACTGCAGATAGGCCTACACGGGGCATTAATTCGTATTTGAAAAACTCATTTTATATGTTTGTGAAATACATTAAAATACACAGACAGGCTTTACTCGACCTGGAATCTCAATCTAATCTAGAGGGGGTCTTTATGGATATGACAGAAACGAAAATCGTTAAGTGATGGGTGGAAAAAACTGGGTGTTACAAAAAATCCAAGAAGCCTGTAAAAATGCAAACACTGATGTTCTAAATAGAACAATGTACAGAAGTAGTAAGCGCCTTAATAAAAGGGATGGCTTTACTTACTTGAAGTCTATATAGAACAAAACATCTGAATGAAATGGTAGTTTGACCCTCCAGGACCCAACGTTTGTTAGGTTATCTAACTTATGTAGTGAATGTGGTTCTATTTTATTATATTTGTGTATTTAACCGGTTTGTTAGAAATTTTCTCGAATAATATGAAAAAGAAGGCACCAGTTTATTGTAATTTATCGTTAAAAAATCGGTTTTTTCATTTTTAAAATCCCAGTGGTACGTGTCGTGGTGCTAGCAGTTTAAATTTTCTTTTTAAATTGTGTTGCAAACAAGGAACGAGAAATGAATGCCGAACATAGTCATTATCACTAACAAGCCAATCTTTATGTTTGGCAAAGTAAACATTTGGCAGAATGAACTTGTATGCAAGTGCGCATACACATGCACAAACACGCGCACAAACATCCATAGAATGCAAAAGGACAAATACACACACAGGCACATACACATACACAAATATATGCAATCATATAATGTAACATCATGTGACCTCTTTTGGCCTCTATAAAATAATAACAGAGTCAATCGTTTTTTATGAGCTGAGTTCCTGGTAAAACGGCGACTACTACGCTAACATACCCATGTACCCTTATTATGAGAGACAGTGTCTTTTTCCCCGTTTTATCTACAAGCACATTCATAGAAATGTGCTTGTGTATCGACATGAAGAGAAAAAAACAGCATAAGGATGGTCTTGTGCTTTTTTCTTGCTTTTTTTTTTTTTTTTCATGCGGATAATTTATAGGTTGGCCCTTGATATTCAATTCCAATATTTTTTTAAAAATCTTTAAAAAACAAAAACGAAAAACAAGGAGGAATATCAAAACGCTTAAAGGCCATGTACGATATTATTGGATATATATGCTTGGGAAAGCGTAATAAGTTTAAAGTTTGTAAGCGTATAAGACATTGATTTTATGTTTTTATTCATACACAAGGCTTTCAAAGTTTAACGATATCAGATATTTAAATAACAGTGACTTGAAACTTTTTATTAAGCGCATTAACGAAACTTAGTTGGTTTGATTTTCTTTTACACACAATTTGGTATGGATTTCCCTGTCTGTCACTCTTCATAAAATGCGTAACAATGAAATCCAGTCAGCGAAGTCCAAACGAAAGGCAAGTTACCGTAGTACCATTAAAATCTGCAATTAATTTGATATCAACGCATATACAGAGTTGGTTAGTCAGTTAGTCAGTTAACCAATTATTTACCTTGGCATGACGTCTAATTACCACTCATCAGCGTAGACATAAACGGCGACATGGCGTGCAACCGTCAAATAAACGAATGCACCACAGCCACACTATAGCTTGGACGTGATTACCAGCCGTTACAACAAATTTTCCACCTGACCGCTTTCCTTCGAAAGTAAATGTTAAAGCACGAAAACTACATAATGCATGTGTGCACGCAAATTCAGTGTCCTCTTACAGACATATGAACAACAAGCGAGCATACATGCACGCATGAACATACATATCTTTCACACGTTTGTTAAGCAGTTTTTCTCTTGTTTTTTTTTTTTTTGCTTTATTTAGTTATCGGCAGAACTTTTCATTAAAAACTATTAAAAAAGAAAAATTCTTGTTTTTTCTGTGAATTGAATGAATTTATGCTTTGCCCAGCCATTTTACTGTATGTACATCCAACGCAAACAGCAACGGGTTATCATTATTAATATTGTCATTTAGCTGTAATTACTTGACAAATACATAACACAAAAAAGACCTAGAGATTGAGTCTACTCCGTACGACCGTATGTCCTTTTACTATTTTGAAACGCATATTTTGCGACATCAGTGGCCTCAACGATTAAATAATTATTGAACTGTTGCACCAACCTTAGTATGCTTCAGATCTTGCCACAAGAGATTACCGCTTGTTTGCAAATCTCGAAAACACGCCCAAGGGGAAAAGAATCCGGTCAAGTGATGAGCTCATTACGGGTTTGAAATGACTGTCTTGAGAAATAGCTCCATAGTTGGAGAAGCATCAGACTCTTGTAAGGGAGAGTACGTTGATTAGTAAGGTCGACTTTTGCAGAAGAAGTGGTTTTTTATTAAGTCCGGACAATTATTGATCGCCGTATTGAAGCCATTATGGTAAGCAATGGGTGTTGCTTACTTCTTTGTACGATGTACGTGAAATTAAAATCAATTCGATTATTTATTAACATGCAATGCTTCCAATTCGCAGAACAATATTGTCCCTAGTTTAGCTGATTAAGTCAGTCGTTACTCTAATAATGGAGAGATTTGGATGTTTATGGGTACGCGGTTGACGCTCAGACGCTTCAATTTTACTAAACGTGTATATGCAGCTTTCAAAAGTTTGCAAGGCTATTGAGGCTCGTCCTACTCAGCGAGTAAATTAAAATTTTGCTTTAGTTGAAGAGAGAAGTTTTCTTTCTGGTGCTGCTAAGTACTAGCTCCCTTTTTAATTCAATAATCCCTGATCATGTTATAGCTGTACATTATCCCAGGAAGAAGGATCTTGCTTCTTGCTACACTCCTAATGAAATAAGATTACTGTTGCATAATTCTCTCCCAAAGTCGAAGAGCAGTGCACTTAAAGCTTTCGGAAAGCAATCACACCGCTAACGACAAAAAATTTGAATCAAAAGCAACGTTTGCAAAATTGCTTCTTTCGTATGTACTTGAAAGAGAAATCTTTTATAAAACAATATCTTAACTAAATTATCCTCAGAGAGGCATTTAATAATCTACAGACATAAAACATTTAAAATTAAAACAATTTCCCTCAAGAGATACAAAAAAAAAAGGAAAGATAAACAAAAAAAGAAAAAAACAAAACTGAAGATGAAGATGAAGAAATGAAAAGAAAGGAGGTGATGAAGAACGAAAAATTTACGCTAAACAGAATCAAAGGAAGGGATTGGAGGACCAAGAGTAATGTTTGCAAAGATAATTTCAAATGAAGCCGACAAAAAAGAATAGTCGATCGATTGCTGGATTTTATATTAACCAAGAAAGTGCCATGAATTTCTTATTTTACAAATTTAAACAATTTTTTTTTCTAATTAAAAGCCATTTATTTGTAACGCTAGAGAATCGATGCTTGTCAGTACAACTAAGCTGCAAGCCGAGCCAGGGGAGAAAAATCAATTTGCAAAATGTCCCTCCGAGGACGATGTTATTACGTTAGGGATGAAAACGGCCGATTTTTGAATTGCTTAGCGCCGTAATCGAAGGCATCCAAAGTGGGATCTACATCCCTCTTTATATAGCAATTTTCGAGCCTAGCTGGAATAAGGTTGATTTCTGTTCGGAAAAGAAATTTGAGTGTTTACTAGTATATGTGTTCGTATAAATTGAAATATAACAAGCGCTCGTTCATAATAATAACGCCATTATAAATATTCCGTTCCTTGACCGAGTTTTCTATTATTATTTGTATGTACAGATAATAGGACAGACGGAAAAAAGTGCTTATTAACTACCATCGACCGGTGTAATAGCAAATAAAGGATTAACGGTTCATCTCATCTTGTTTCGTTTCGTTTAGTTCTTTTTGAATGCAATTTGGCAGCAATGGAACGTTCGATGAATATAATAATAATCGAAGAGGAATTTCTAGCAAAACTCTAATAAAAGGAGATGACCATGCATTAAATCCTAGGGAAAATAGCGACACATATTTTATATATTCACACGATTTCTTTACAACCTTAAGTGTTATAAAGTGATACTCAGCATTAATTAAGTTCTAGGCGATGGGATTCGTAGTACGCTATTCAAAGACTTAATTTCGAAGGTTGCAATCAGTTTTCGCTTTATTGGACATTAACTATCAAAACGATTTATAAAATTTTAGTTTTTCATCTTTTAAAATGTGATTAAGAGATTCCCGAGAGACGAATTAGTAGGTGGAAAATTGGTTTAAGCCGATGAACTGTTGCAAACCGGAGGATAAAAGAGGTATATTTACCCGATGGCGTACAACTTTTGCATAATGTTTCCCTAAGCACACATTACGTGTCTTGCATCAATTGCGATAAATACTTAACCTATTTTTTATATTTACTTTAATGCAAAAAAAAAAAGTATAAAAAAATAAATAAAACTCGAAGCAATTACGACTGGGAGGAGGAAAATTAAATCTTAACACGCAACGGAAAAGATAGAGCAACAGTGAGGCTCCTTTAATTACACGATTTGTTAAGCATAGGCAGGTTCTAACATGTAACATGCAAAAAGAAAAAAAAAAAACAGCAACAAGGATTTAATTCTTCAATTCTCGCTTGAGTACTTTAAAGCAGTTTTTTTATGGATTTAGTTTAATTTTTGTTGAATTCTCTCGTCGTGACCTTAACATTATCGTAATCACGATCGCAACGCACGCAGTACAATACACTTTCCAAAAGTTGTGGCTATCGTTACATTCAAATCGAAGTTTTTAATACCAAAATGAAACTTTCCTTCTGCAAAAAGTCCTTTTAAAAAAGGAAAAAAAAAAAGAAAATTTGATTTTAAAGAAAACAATTACAGTTATTTTGCACCCAATCTGGCATAAGTTCAGCCATCTCAGCTATCGGTGCTCTGTTTATTTTAAGTATGATAAAGGACCGTGCAATTGTTTTAAACTTTCATTTTTCTGATAGCATCGCTAAAAATAATTTTTAGCGCACATAAGCATTCGAATTTGGTTTCTATGAAGGTTTGAAATCAGACCTACACATGTCAACTAACAATTTGGGCTTCAAGTAACGGTGCAGTAACAAAAGGCCTCTTTGTAATACGCATTCAAGAATTGAAAGGTACTGTTATATGCATTTGATATGTCTTTACGAGGTTACGAGGATTGAACTGGAAAGGGGGAACTTGACAAGGTAGTTGAAGATGAGACGTTAGCACGTAACTAACTCGCAATAATTCACAAGTTATGGGAGATATACATCTGCACCTAGTTCTTCCAATAACCACATCCCTTTGTAGGTATGTCTCACTGTATCCTTGTGGAAATCTTCGAAAACCTAATAAAAAAAAGAAAATGCTATAGAATTGAAGAGCACCTCATCTCATGTGTAGAAGATCAAGTGCATTCCCGTCATTCTGAACATTCGCTTCTTGTTCAATTTACTCATGGAAGCTTTTCAGTTTGACGAAGAAGGCACGCTAAGAAAGTCAATCGTTCAACTGACATAATAAGCAGATATGATTAAGAAAACTTGGCGGCCATTGAGATCGTGATATTGACCTTCTTAACCTTAAGTAAATTATTTAACTAATTTCACTTTCAAATTTCACAAGAACGAAATTTTGAAGATAGCGATTAAAAGTCGACTAATCTCAGTAAAGAAAAGGAGAAACGTAGTTAAAAAAAAGGAAAAATGTGTGCAGCAACACACACACACAGTGTACAAATATTTCTCATTTTGATGCTATTTATATGATTATATGACAAAGCAAGGTATCACATTTAGGAGGTAAAAAGCCGTTATTAGATATCTAAAGAGATGCTTTCACTTTCTTCCTTTGTCATATGACAAATTGTGAAGTGTTTGTTTTTGTTAAACTTATAAACTTTAGAAAAAAAAAAAAATGCATTTCATTAAACTTAAATTATTTTAAGCCATTTCAGGTTTCATTGTCAATTAAGTCAACATGTTTTTCATTTTATACGCCACTTAAGTAAGTTTAGTTTTTTTTTTCGGAAAATTTATTACCCTAACGATAGCAAGCAACCGTAAACAACCGAAAACCAAAAGTTATTTATAAGTGATTCGTGGAATAATTACTGCAATGAATTTGTATTTAACTGGTAAGGCACAAATTTTAAGGAATTCGTAACTTAAATAGAGGAGCTTAATATTTAATCCTACTATGGCTAGCAACACTGCTTTGGCTTTGCTTTTGAATTTGATGTTTTGTTTTTTTGTTGTACTCTTTTTCTTTTCGTTTCTTTTTGTTTTTTTTGTTTTGTGTTTTTTGGTATGCAGCAATCAGATCTACGTTTCATTTATTACAACTGTTAGTAAGGTTATTATGCATGTTAAATGTTTTTCTTTTGTTTTCGACTTTTTTCCTTTTTTTTTTTGCATTGAAATACAAATGTAAAAACAATAACAACAATAATAGTATAACAACTGTAACAAGAACAACAGCAAGAATAATAAAAATAATCATAATAATAATGAAAACAAGTTTACTTACAATTAACATTCAACGTGGTTGTGGTTTCCAAGCGTTGGCCCTCGTTCATGGCACGATTCCAAACAACACATTTAAATATGACACCATCATCCTCCCGACGCGGTACAATGGCCAGCGTTGCATTGGTGGGTTGATCTTTTGAGCCGCCTTTTAGTACAGCAGCTTGTAATGGCGCACTGCTACCATCCCGGTACCATCTGAATCCGCAACAACCGAAAGTGGAAATGAAAAAATTGCCATAAAAAAAAAAGGAAAAGAAAAATAACAATTTAAGCGTTGTTTTAAAGGGAAATTAACACAAAAAAAAACCCGTTAAAAATTTATAGTTGGACAAGACTAGCCATTATATACCTTATACCATTTCGCCATAATTGGTTCAAAATTTGAAGTTACATGGGGAGGAGTTGCCAAATGGTGCCAATCAGTCTATTCTCATCCTTGCGTCAAGATATTTTTGAATATCAATTTTCATCGACATATCTCAAAAAGTTTGAACACAGACATACATGGACACACATCAGACAAACAGACTGAACGACGGACAGACGAACAAACTTAAATCCATTCAGAAAATGATTCAGACTTGATATAATAAGATTATAATGTATCTCAAACCTTTCTGGATTTTGTGCACTTCTGCACGAGCTTAATGTGCACTGCACTACAAGTGCTATGTGGCATGATGAGGGTATTAAACTCTCCGCATGGCATATCTTTTGGTATCCATTACTTAAGTTAAATTAAACCTCTCAAGATATACCCAATATATTACTAAGACGACGAGTAAGATGTTAGTGTTGATTTCATTAGAACAGTTGTGAAAATTGCTAGTAATAACGGAAATCTAAAAAATAAAAGTCATTTGAAGTTTCGTCATAATCATCTGCATCGAGCAGATGTCGCAACGCTTTCCTATTAAGTGGTTAAACTAAGGACACAGATTACTTAAGAGACTTTACTGATCTAACGGACAAAGAATCATTAATGAGTTTGTGAATTCACCTCAAAAACACCTTGCAACTAGATTAAGCACTTACTTGAAGCTCAGATCAGTATTCTGACAGTCCTTTGACGTTTTTTTTTCATTTTAATGACTTTGCTTTTGCATTATTTATACAGTTTGTATGAAGAAACTCGAAAAGTTTAGAGGAGTAAATTCTGTCTAGTCGTTGGTTCATTTACTACGAATGTTCTCATAAACCAATTAATAGTTTCTCTCTTCTCAATCGAAGGAGGAAAAGTAACGCAAAAACGACATAAATTCAAAGATAGCGAAGGGTATATGCATACTCTGTAAGACTACCCCCGAATAAGCAATCTTTTGCTTGGTCGGCAAAAGGTAAACTAAAAGAAAAAAACATGAAAAACAAAGAACTAAGTAGACTACAAATATATTAGTGGATAGAAAGAAAAACAAAAAAAAAAAAAAAAAAAACGCATCACTTGTTTGGCAGTTTATTTTGTAAATTCGGCTACATCATCGTCATCACCACCACCCCCGGCAAAAGCAAAGAAATAGTCTACTTCTGTGTGTGCTTAATTCCTTTTTTCCATTTTTTTTCTTTTTTTTTTTTTTGCATTATTTTGGCAAGTGTTTCACTATGTTGAACTTATATAGCATATCCTATGGGTAAGTGTAGGCAAATTGTACCTACTATTGTGCATGGCTACGTGTTTGCTCTCACTTGAGTATTAAAATATAAAAACGGCGGATTCACTAAATGAGCATTTTTCGCTTTCTCGTTAGTTACTTTACCATTCTCTAGATAGTGACATGAAAAAAAGACGCTCCCGACCACCATCATTATCATCAGACAAGCATACAAAGACGAAACTGTTTAATTGGCTTTGTGTGAAGTTTTCAACATAATTTTTTATGTTGCGCTTTAATGAAAACTAATTGTTTGACTTTAACTTTAAATTAATATTAAATTGTAAAACATTTCGCTGTTTTTTAGATTGAATCCAAGTACACGAAAAAAAAAGTAAATAAAATATCAAAAAAAAAAAAAACTCTTTTATATTTTTGTTCCCCTTTTGTCCATAAATTTTAATGTACACAGTTTAAAAAAGTTCTACGAAAAAAAGAAAAATTAAACAAAAAATTATATACAAAAAGTTTCATTGTTGAAAGTCTAGTTTTAGGGGCTACTTTCAATAACGCAAAAGTTGCCTACTTTTGGGTGCTTAAATGAAAACAATTGCATTGCCAAGAGTATTGCATTGCGTAAGCATGTACTTCTGTTGCTTGTTAATGAGAACTGCTTTAATTTTCCTTTTTTCTGGTTAAGGGTTTTGTTATCGTATTCAACCACCATAAACGCAATTTTTTTTTTCCTTTTTGTTTTTTTATGCCTGGTTGTACAGAATTTTTGCAATTATTCGCAATATTGATGTATGCTCTCTTTTATATGAGCACTTGTAGGCAATTTTTCTTTAATTATCTTCTTTTCTGCTTCTGTTTTCTTAAAATTAATTTCATTCAAAATTGAAACAGAAGACACGTGCGCAGTTTATACAGTCACTTGTATACATTTCAAGACCAATAAGCAAAATTAATGTGAAAAAGGAAACTTGATGAGAAAAAAAAAAAAAAAAAATACAAATTAAAGGACTTGAGTTACTTGGTTTAAGTGGATACACGAATACAATTTCATCGCCACGATCAAAGCTTATATGAAACGTAATGATGCTCGAAAAGCCGTACGCAGGTTAAGCAGAATCTTTTGATGACTACTTTAACTTGATTTAAGAAAATGTACAGAAATATTCTATGCATTTATATATATATATATATATATATATATATATATATATATATATATATTTGGATATTTACAAAGAGGCCTGAAACAAACCAGCATTTTATCTTTGGTCTTTCGGCTTTTTTGGCTAATTCTTTTAGCGGTAGTACTCGCACTTTTTGTTTTGAAAAAGTTGTTTCCTTTCGGTCCAAGTATTTATTGGTGGATCTGAGCATATTTTTAGATGTGGAGCCGAAAGACAAGTTCTCTACTAATGTGTCTATTCGGATAGGCCGGATTAGAATTTGAATGGTGTGTTGATAAATCTGCTATTGAGTTGAAAACGAAAACACATCAAGTTTTAGATTTCTAATAAGATTTCTCAGCCAGACAGATAGGCAATCATGTACGGTATTGGAACCTCGTCCAGCTTGAGAGTGCATGCAACTCGCCTTGGCAGATGCTTCTAGGAGCAAAATGGTAAGTAACGTTATGTTATTCTTTACCTTTCATTCCCGAATAAATAAACATTTAATATTATTTCACAATTAGTGGAATATAACTTTACGTTTCTGAGCCATAGGCCGCTAATAGTAATTAACTATAATGTTATTATTACATATCTTGCTTGAAAAAACACATGTGCAGAGTTGAATTCACTTATCGTTGTTAAAGTGAAACCAAAAAAAAAAGGTACGAAACAAATTGCACTAAACATCAACATAAAAAGGTTTACATTCTTTACACATTTAATGTGAAATAAACAGACTGATAACGTCTAAGTTGCAAATGTAATGACAAACTTAAGAGTTCTTACATTAAAATTTTTTTTTTTTTTTGGTAATTGATGATAGAATTTTTACTTACGTTATCATTGGATCGGGCGAACCACCAATACTGCTGCAAGTCAATTCCATTGGTTTATCTTCAGTTGCGACGGCCACATTACCAGGTGATATGACGGGCGGATGTGGCGGTGTTAAAACAGTTAAATTATAAAATTCTTGATGCACATCAGCCCCAGTACCTTTGGCTTTGATACGACACTCAAACCGTCCATTGTCACGGTTATATGAGGTATTTTTAATCTGCAGATCATAAATGCCACTCTTCGGACGAAAATCGAGTCTGAAATAGCAGCAAAAGTGAAAAAAAGGAAGAAAGAAGAAAATGAAAGAGAAATAAGTAATATCTTAATAAGAGTTGTGATGCAATCGATGCCATAGTGGAAGGATAAGAAGGAAAAGTTATAATAAACGAGAGAAAAGCACCTTAAAGAGAAAACGATAAAACAAAACAAAACGAACGAAAATTAATGAATAAATAAATTTAAGAAGAATTTCAAGCATTATCTCACTGAAGGGATTCTTTAATTTCTCTCATTTTTTTCAATTTGAATTTAAGCCACGTGCTCTTAATATCTTATTGCGCCTTTTCTAGGTTAATGCAAACCATTGTCATTGATTCTTGAAAATGTTTTTTTTAGTAATCAAAATATGTAAGCTTTTCGAAATGTTACTTCACCAAGGGTAGCTGTTCAAATGACCATTGAGATGAAAACAAAAAAAGAAAAAAACTTGAAAAGAACGTTAATGCATATAAATTTCAAGTGTCCTTGAAACATATTCTCTTTTCACTTATATTCGTTTACATTAACTTTCTTTTTCTACTTCGTTTATCACATTTGCCCTCTAAGAGTATCAAATGCTATCGGAGAACTGTTAAAGTGACCTCTCCTCTAAGGTAGACAGACGACAAAGTTAATGAAGCGAATTTTTTCTTTTTTTTTTTCTCAGTACATTTGCTGATGCTACGTTTTTTCTTTTTCTCTCTTTGTTTTTGTTTTTTGTATTCTTTGCCCTTTTTTTTTTCTTTTGCTTTGGTAATAAATACACATCGCATTCAATATTTTATATGTTTGCATGTATGTGACTGAGTTTATGGGTCTTGTTGAACTTTTGTGATACTTGATAAGCTTTTTTTCTCTCGCAATGAAGAAATTTTGTGCAAAATATAAAAAACTCAAGTGCATGAATAGAAGAAAAAAAAAAAAAAATAAAATGAAAATAAATTCAGGGAATATTTTGCAGACTTTTTCAACAACTCATCAAGAGCCATCAAATTTACACTAACGAGAAGTTTTAACTAAAATATACTTTAAGAATTTAATGATATACACTGCCATATATTAACCGTAATAGAATAACTGTAATAGAGTAATAAAGGGAGACACGACACACTATTTAGAAGAAAATAAAATGCTGAAGATTAGGAGTTTTTTTTTATTGCAAGTTAGTTAAAATTCTTAGTTAGAGCGATCAATAAACACAAAAACTGTTTGCGTGTTTGCGTTACAACTGTATCTAGTTTATTGGACAATTCAAAATTGGAATACCTTTAACCCTAATCTTACCATTCGTCCGCCAGTCACTGGGAATAATAAAAATTACATTTTTTTTGCTTACACTCACTTATCTAGAAACTATATTGAAATATAAAATATTATATACGCAAGTCATGTATACTTTTTCATCCAATACCGGAAGATGAGGATTATATATGCATTTTCAATATCCCAAAGGAAGCTGCAGAAACCTTACAACGCGTCCGTGTCAAATTTTAAATCGATTTAGATGTGCCCGTCTGTCCGTCTGCGTACGGATTATTGTAAACATCCTCTCGCCCCTATAAGTATGTAAATTTTGAATCGATTCGCCTGTGTAACGTCCGTTGTAAACACCCTCCGGGCCGCAAGCTATCGTCTTCAAGTTTGGTAGAAATACAACAAGTTCCTGTGCCAAGGTAGATATTGAAAATGAGGCAAATCGATCGAAGAACACACCAACAGATTCAAGTAAACTAACAACAAGAGAAACAAAATTGTCTTTTTGCTATTTATGTTATAGGCGGCGCTATATAGTGCCTGTACAAAAATGGAGAAAACTGGCCATGCCCGAAAAGAATAAAAGAAAGGAGTCCAAAATACCGCAGCCAATATCGACCCATTGGCCGCAGCAAACCTCCTTCCCAAGATAAGAACGTCTACACCCACAGAATTAAATTACGGCGCATTCATTTTCCGCTTTCATCTCAATGATGCGTTAGGTGTAACTTAAACACGCGGAGTTGTTTGTAGCACAATCCTATTATAAAAGTTGAGTGTTTGGTCCTAAAATAAATTTCCATTTTACTTCATTATTCTTCTTATTCCTGTTGACACGATTTAAAATAACAAGTTAAAAGGTTTTACTCTCTTTTTTGGTTTTTGCTTTTATAAAATAAAATTTCTTTATTGTTCTATTTACTATAAATAAATTCATTTTCAATAAATAAACTAACATAAATGTTTCAAGTTTGAATTGGAAAAATGACAAAAAGAAGAAATTTTTTTTTTTTTTATGCATATGCCAGCAATTTTTAAACATAACTGAAAGGCTTTAAATTTAAAAACATTTTTTAATAAGCATTTAGTAAATGTGATTTTGATAAAACTAAAATATTATTTAATAGGCCACAGCCTGACCAGGATAAAATGCAAAGCATAAAAATACAATAACAAAAAAAAATAAAACACAAATTCTTCCATAGCATAATAAGAGAATATAAATAACACACAAAAGCTATCAACTTTCGAAATTACATAGAAATATGTACAAGTAATGTGTGCTTATATGGTTAGTCCATATGAGTGTTGCCTTTGTATGAACGTACAGGTAGCTTTAAACCAAAACACGGCAGATAAATATTTGATTCTTTTTTAAGCTGAATAACAATATCATTAAAAGATGTCAAATTTGAAGAGTAAAAAAAACTTTTTTCCTTTGTTCCAAATTTAGTTTATATAAAAGTTCTATTCTAATAAGAATACATTGTACCTTGCAGTCTAAATACGGATGTTTCTGTTAATAGAAAAAATGATGGGACATATACCTTTCCAGATGATAATTTTCAATTACGAAAATAAATCGCTTAGCGAGCAGAATCGCTAGTGTTTATTATACGGAGCATCTAGGAGTAATCGAGACTTGCTCAACTTGGGAATAAGAATTTATTGGTTTTTTTGACGAAACTCAAAATAGTTTCAGTCCATTGCGTGTAGTGTGGATAGGAACTGTGTCGGATTAATGTTTTAGATCATCTATAGGGATAGAGATCGTCTATAGCTTTAGCAAGCTTTCTGAAAAGCTTTCACTTCAATTTAAGGCAAAAGCATTTTACGGAATAAATAAATCTTGGAGGCAAAGCCGAGTGAAAAGCACAATGCTGAATCGCCCGAATAGGGCAGTAAGGAGTTTTGGTTACAAAATCGGACAAAGTGTGGTGTAAACTGTGTAAACACACACTTCGAAGACCCAAATGTCCGCACAGCCAAAATGCGTTTTTCAAGACGTATTCTATTTTCACGAAATTTTGTAAAGGTTTCACCTGCTCTTTGGCGAATGCGAGTCATATACTTTCCGCGTTGTAAACTTTACTTGTGGATAAGCGCTCATCGCTGTAAACTTGTTACATCAAATGGAGCGTTTCAGTAAAAATTTCAACAAATTTAAGATGTTGGCTTTTTGTTGAAAATGTATTTTGGTATTCTTCACCTTTTTTCCCCACTGTATCATTCGATGAAGTCACTTAGTAAAAATCTTTTGGATTACTACTCTTTGATATACTGAATCGGAAGGAAATAGATATTAGGGCCAAATCGCAGGCTTATTGTGTATCGCGTTACAGCAGGGATACCTGCCACCTACAGGTTCCCATATAAATCTATATACATATATATGCATATATGAATATGCATATGTATGCGTTTGTTTATGTTTTTTGTATAAAATATGAAATGCTATTTTCATACAAAGATAACAAAATATGCATTTAATTAAGAACAATTTTAAAATTTTAAAATATTTTCAAATGAAAATAACATTTAGTGTTTTACTAATGTCTCCACATTGTACGTATCATCAGAACTAGATAAATGTATATATACGAAAAAACAAAAAGGAAAAAAAATGCATAAAATTCATAAACTTGCATTTGTAGATGTGCTTGTGTCTTAAAAATAATAAGAAAATTAATTTCATTTTAATTATATAAACAAACCAAGAAACCAAAGAACAGAGAGAGCGACAGAAGGACTTCAGTTAACTCTTACGATAAAGAAACATTGTATGAAACAATTCTCACCCTTAGGTGGACTAAATAAATAGGTGAACTAAAATTTCTTTCGAGTTTCCAAACGCAACAAACAATTTTCTTAAGTCTTGCGGTGGGAGTTATAATAATGTGAGCATACACAGTACTCTCACTTTTCACGTTTGTACTTCGTTTTTTCATGTTTTCCCAAATTCGTTAAGAAAATGATGATTACAACAGAATGCTCTGGAATTCTAATTGGAAAAATATTAATTTGATTCACTCATTAAAATATTTTTCAACTTATTAAGTTTGATCAAGCTTGTGCCTCTTTTTTCGCAATCTTTTACCAATGGACAAGTAGTAGAAATCGATGGCTTATGTTGTGTCTACTCATGAAGTGAATGCCTTATGCAATCTTAAGTAGTGTCTGCGTTCGTTTGTATGTGAACTCCACCGCAGCAATATCAAGGAGGAAACTTCAGAGATGCCACAAAATATATATATTCTTGATTAGCATCAAATTCCGAATCGATTTAAGTACGTCCGTCTGAATGTCGGTTCGGTTTTGTCTGTTCTAAATATTCTCCCGATGTAAACTTTACGGACGGCGGACGAACTCAGTATAGCAGAACATTACTTCTACCTCATGTCTTTCTGGAGGTGGTACAGTGGCTCCCAAAAGGAATAGGCCATAGCGCAACAAATAGGGTATAGGGTGTAAAAACCCACGACGTGACAAAATGGAGCATACATTATTTTATATAATAAGACGTCGAATTGCTTTAGCAGTTTCTTTCGCTGCAATTTAATGGAATTTATTAGTAGGAAAAAATATGATTTTTGTATATCTCTCGCTTTTTGCTTACTTTTCACAGAATTGTATAACAGTATTGCAATTATTTGTTCTCTTATTCTTCACACGGTCTCTTATTATGGTAAAAATGTAGAGCAAAGATATATCATGTTTGTTCTGTAGTCTCTAAATATACGATTAAACGCGAGAATACCGAAAACGCACTAAAAGATGACAAAGCCGGCTTTATCTTTCCTTGGCAGAAACATTTGGCTAGTGATTATACTTAGAATAAGACTATTAGTTGAGACACTGAAGTATGGATCTACTTTATGCTGGAAGTGATACCACACTTTGTTTCACAAAGTTTGCTGCGTTAATTTTGTGCTGCTTACTATTAATTCGTCGACTGCTTTATATCTTTCAATTATTATTTCTCGGCTCTCCACTGACTTGTGATTTTCAATTGAACATAACGCAGTTTCATTATTAATTCTTGTTCGCAATTAACTGTAAAAACCTAGGATTCTTAACCAGTACTTTTACACCAGCCATCGACCGAGCGTTGGCGGTATATGCATTTGGTCGAAAACATCTGCAAGGCTCCGAGGGAAGCTTCAGAGAATGGATAAAGTATATACTTTGCTTTCCTAATCAAGTTCTCAAACGGTTTAAATATGTCCGTCCTTGTGTCTTATGATCTGTTTATCTGCGGTTACGATATTGAGGCGGTGAGAGGACACGCCAATAGTACAATATGTCTACTTTAATTACCACAAAATATTTTAATTTTTGAGCTACACTTATAGACTGCGCTACATACAGTAATAATAATCTCTACGAATATCTTGTGGACGATCTTACAGTCAATGTTCAAGAAATAAAAAAATTGCCCATATCCACTGAATATTATTGTGCATCACAAATTCATATTTTTCCTTTTATTGTTTTCAAGTTTTTCCTTTTTTATACACGAAGGTATAAAAGTATAGAGGATTCGGCCATAGTCGAATATAATTTTCTTACTTATTGTTTATGAAATCGTTTCGTTTTCGTTTAGCAAAAATGGGGAGAAAGAAGTTTATTATTAATTTTCTTCTTTTTTGGCAGAAGATACGATGTTTTGAATAAAATATGAGCACGAAACAAAAATTGAAAAATTGAATAAAACAGGTCAGTGGGCGTCATGGAAATTCCGTGCAAAATTACGCTAACTGCTACTGGCGTTTATGCGGTTGCGACAGAAGGTGATATACGTTCTAACGAAGAAGATAACTTGAAGGAGTGGAAAAAGTGAGAGGCAAAAGGGCGTTGGTAGTTCCGCATTCTTTGTGTGGTTGGAAAATTTGGTAGAACGCTTGAAGTTAAGCAATAAACAGAGTTCTGGGTCAAAAACCGGAAGCGTTACTTTTGTGATTCAGTTTGAAGCAAACTGGTGCTGAATTGTGACGCGTTATGAACCCGAGTGTAAATCAACTGGACCAGTAACATCGAAAATGAATCCAAACATTCTTAGAATTCCCATTTAGTTGGATGCCATTAAACTGTGGTCGTTGGCACTGCCACTCATCATCTCTTTCTCTTCCTTCACTTTTTTAGCTTTATTTTGTTACCTATGATAGGATCATCGCCTGAGTGATGAGAATGAGAACAATGAGAGACAAGTTGCACAGTTCGATAAAAGTTCTTATCCTTTACATTTTACACGATTTCCCATGAAAGTTAGGAATTTTAAAAAAATATATCTGAAGACCCAATGCCTTTGTTACAAATAAGCCAAACTTTTTAAAATGCAGTCATTGTGAAAACAAACGTACTACTAAGCAGAATCGACTGTGAGGATTGAGCAAATAGGAAATGGTGTGCTTTAAAGAATCTTCAAAGTATTAAAAAATTTTGATCTTAGGCACACGTGACTCTGTCTCTGGTACAACATTTTGAGTAATTGTTTGTTTGAAAACAAAGCTTGTATGTAATTCTTACTTTGCTTTGAGATCTCATTTAAGAGGTTTAAATTTCCTTAGTCTACACTATTATGCTATTTATTGGTGAGGAAAATCGGAGAAATGCGGACATAGTATGTATCTTAGCTTATCTTGATTATCTTATGTACTTTAGCATACTTTTAAACAAGTATATTTAACAAGCTTGCAATTTATGTAATAGAATTCGTTTGATTTTGCCTCAGGCCTCTACTTTGGTTGTTAATGTTGGTTACAATATTTACCATTATTATTGTTGTTTCTATACAGATTTACAGTACAAACAGGAGAAACAACAGCAACAAAAAAGAGGACTTGTTTACAATGTTTCTATTTTTGCTTTTTGCTTTGCTTCGCATCCGCACTTAACATTACATTATTACTGTTTCTGCTTTTTTGTTTTTGTTTTTTGCGCTCACATTTCTAAGGTTTTCTAAGGTGCAATGCACATGAAGAGTCTGCAACAACTATTAACTAGCCCGACAACAAACCCAAACAACCGAGTCATAACCATGCTCTGAATAACGCTGCACAACATTACAAACCTCTATGGCTAACTGAAGTATATTATTGTCGTCCTTCTACTTTCAATATATACATATATATATATATATATATACATAGATACATAGATACATAGATACATATATACATATATATATATATATATATATATATATATATATTTTTTTTTTGCCTTGTTGCGTACTTTAAAAGGTCCACACAGCCACTTAGACATGCTTACATTGATATATATGAGCACACTTGCATTGAATCATTTTTTCAATTTTTATTTTCATTTTTTAGCTTTTCAATATTTACTCTCTCTCTCAACTTTTGTCGTTTTGCAGCATTTTATCATATCAACGACAGTCACTTAACAATGTACAATCATTAGTGTATACTGGGCTGAACACATAACTGACCATGGAACCATGGCGAAGCTTAGGTGTGTTAAATATGGTGAATGCCGATTGATTTGATAAAAGAGCAAAAACAGTATAAAAAAAATACATAAACCTTAGGTCGAATAATATGATACCTCCCTCTAGTTAATGCTTGATGGCTGGTGAACAAATCCGCAAGGTGCAACCGTAAGCGTAACATGTTTTGAAAGCGTAAGAAGGATGTTAAATATTTTATAAGTACCATGTATATACCCACCATTTATAAACTCTATAATTACATGAAAAAGACAAGCCGTCAAAAATGTAAGGGAATGGGTTGTCTAAGTACTGACAAGACTTCATTCTTATTCACAAAAAATCTGAGGAAAATCATATCTCATATCATGGGTCAAGTACCACATTTATTAGGTATAGTTACTTATGCTATTCTTTCCTTTCCGCAAAAGTCAAGTGATCAATTTGTGGAAAGCGATTTCAAATGCTTGACACTACAAAAGAAAGTACAAAAAGAAAACTCACAGCAATCCAAGAGAATGTTAACACAAATTGAATGGGCTACACTCTTAATGTCGAACCACTGAAACATTGTGGTTGGGCAGAGTCGCTCTTTTCAAACTCTACGCATAAAAGAGGTTTTCTGACAAAGTTTGCGCGGCAGAGAGTTCAAAACGCGAACAAATATGATTAATATTTAGTGTGTTGTCGCTATGAAATACGGAAGAAGACATTGCTTAAGTGTTATTTTTCAAAAGAATTCAATTTACGCGATTTCGAAAAAATAGATCAATAAAGTCCCATTATGGGAAATCATTATAGTAAAACTCAAGCAATTTTTTCCTGCAAAGGCTTATCTTCTATAAGAATGCTGAGAATGCGACGGAACTCAAAAAATTCTTTCAATCCATTCAAATTTTCATTAATCATCTAATATATCTTTAGCGAATTAAAAATTTATCCAAAATGTGCCGTTATATATGAGCGGCCATCAAAAGGGTTTTCAGTAAAACTCGTCTTGGGCAAAAAAGAATAATGAATAGAGAGACAGGCTGGAATTGATTCAGAGGCTGGCAATAGGATCGATAGGTATATTTGACGTCCTTTCGGGGTTTGCGTACATCCGTTGAAATATGACAAATATTTTTAAATATAAATTTCGCTAATAAGTAATATAAGCATAGCAAGGAGGATTCGCCATAAAATAGCGTTCAGATTATCAGGCAAGAAATACTTTAGAACAAGATTTAAATGTCTGCTAACGATGGGTCAATCCTTGAAACAAGTGATCTGATTCTTAAACTTAACTTGGATTTAATAAGAGGGTGTGTGCGTTTGGAGATTTATTATTCTGGAGTAGTTAATGCCATCTATTCTACTATCCACATTGATCAATACCTCATTCAATTCATATTCCGTTCGGTAAACTTGTAATGCATCGCCTTATATGTTGGAATGCTTTGGACGAACTTAATATACCGTCAGTGAAGGTGATAATAAAAAAGGCCATAGCAAGCAATATTTGGATTATTGTAAGGAGCACTCAGAAAGGAAAATGTAATCCAATCTAAATTTACGTTCTTATGTGTAATATGGTCTCGTTCATGCACATCTAGGTAAATGTGCTTTGAAAGGAAATATACTTTCCTTTCTTTGATGTTTCCTTAATAGACCATAATCCGTGTTTACGACAACATTTGTTAACAATTTGGGACTTCATATTATTGTCGTTAGAAAAAGAAAAAAAAAAGCAAAAGAAAAGAAAGGGAAAGAGATTTCATATAATTTTTTTCATTTGCATTTTAATAACTTAACTAACTATAATCAGTAATCCTTTTAATGATTTAAAAATGCATTTATTTACGATCAGCTTGTAGCGACAGATAGCATTGAGCATCTTAAGAAGTGAAATATTCTCTTTGAATAAAGTGGTGATAAGTAATGCCAAAAAGGAAAAAATATATATGTATATATATTTTATGGCGATATCTATCTTTCTTATTTTGCTTTTGCGAAACATAAGCTTGAGAGTTTTTCTCCTCGCACGCAAGGCTCTTTCGCGTTCTCTCTCGTTTTTACTTTTGCCTTCACAAAAAACCGTATTAAAAGAGTCATAATTCTTTAGCTTTCAGCTATCGACGCTATTTAAATAAAATGCCATTTAATAGCCGGAACACACTATAAAATTTATAGCAATAAATATATTTTAGTTCTTTTTAATACATTTTCTTGATAGTCACTTTCAAGGCATTACGGTGAAAGCGGTAGCGGTAGCTGGCATTGGTTTTCGATATCGTTTTATAAGACTTTCGATAGCCTTAAGCGGTACATAAGATTACTATTATTATCCTTTTATTATATTTAAAAATATAATAGCGAAGCGTAAAACTATAAACAGAGTATGCGAGTTACACAGATTGGATGAATCTGCTCGTCTACGAACAGAGATGAGTATTATTTGTATTAATAAAGTTCAAGTGAGTTTTTCAAGGAAATAAGGAAGCCTTAAATGAAAATCACTTCAATCTTGTTACTTAGGAAAAGTAACTGCTGGACATTGTAAAAGGTATCCGGGTGGCTTTTGTTGCCTTAGGACTTTAATAGTAAGCTCTATAGGACCGTCCGCTTATTGTCCAATACTTAGAGAAGCGGCGAAACTCTTCCGAAAAGTCACGAGTAAATTCAGAGAATTAAATTAGAACAAGTAAGCGAACTATGGCCAACGTATATAAATTACTTTTCTTCAAACTTTTCTTGGAACTATCTGAAGTTTAAGAAGGCGACTCTGAAAACTATTCGGATATTTTAGATAAGCCTATAATCACAATTCTATTCTTCACTATGGTAAATAAAAACTAATCCTGTTCTGTTTCATCTAAATTACTTCTGATTTATTTAAACTACCCCTACCTCCTTAATTTATTTGCAAAACGAGCATAAGAGTGGTGTCGACAAAAACAAAAAATTAATTATTCCGAGCACGATACGCTTAGCTTTTGAAAGAAAAAATAATTTTCTAATTTTAAATGATATAACGGTGAGTCTAGCTCGATGTAGACACAGAGCCAAGATAGGACCGAAAAGATTTAAGAAAAAAGAAGAATTTTAAACCTAAAAGAACCGATGTGGAGAAATCAGAGAAAAACACAGGCAGAAAAGAGAAATAAACCAACATGCTTATGTCCAGATCTCGATATGTACCAAAGAGAGAACTTCTAACGCAAGCAAGCGAGCAAAATGCTGGCAAGTGATCGCGGCACTAAAGTTTAGTGCCAGATCATAAAGTGATATTGAAAATGACAAGTTTTAGTTGAGTTTTTTTAATTTTAATTTCAATTATTATGCTCCACACCACTTGCGGTACGAGGGTATGTTAAGTTTGTGCGTATATACGCAACAAGCAGAAGGGCTTGAGATCGACCCATCGATCGATTCCGATCGATTGAAATAATCTTTTGAATTGATCTAAGCTTGTCTGTCCGCATGTCCATTTTTGCTTTCATGTGTTCAGACTTACAGGTCACAATTTGTGCGATATTTTCGTGAAATTTGATACACCGACGTGTTTTTGCCAAGGACAAACTTTTCTATTTCTTTGAGCATCTTTTTTTAAAAATATATGGCGTCGGACGCAGTATTTTAACAAATGAATTCGGTTTTCATAGTCTGTTGATAAAAACCTTTTAATAATTCTAAATTTGCTTATGGACGGACTACGCGTTTTTTTAAAGCTTTAGTACTATTTTTTTCAGTAACAGTTATTTTTTTCGATCACTCGACTTTGCTGTAATTGTTTATGCAAAAAATTTCTATTCATTATGCTTCGATTAATGCATAAACTATCTTTTATCTACGCCAACCGGTGACGGTACATATGGATTCCATTGCCTGCATACCATCTATTCCAAGCACACACGCAATCGTCGCATTTTATAGCCACTTCCTCTATTCTCATTGCAAGTTTCAAGTTGAAGGTTTATCAAGCCTAAGTGCAGTTATTGTTATTACTTCTTCAGAACATCTCCTAAATAAAGGACATGCAGCAAAGAAGTTTCTACTATGCTAAAGGGAAATTCTAATTTTCTTTATGATTGTAGTAAGCAGGTGAGTTCATTTTATTATTTCGTACGTAGGGGCAAAATATGCACAACAGAGTGTATTTTTCTTCTTCGCATATCTAGGGGTGGAATTGTTAGTTACAGCAGATGAACGACTAAAACCTAATGCAAATTTCCTTCAAGCGTATTTGCAAAAGCAGATATAATTTATAAATAAAATTTCAATAGACTTTGAGCAACCATTTGTTTACATCAGATCTACACCAAATATCGATATGAAATTAGATCAGCTTGGGAACCTATGTCCCCAGTTACCAAAACAATTCTTTGTAATTTTCCTTCAGACAATATTTGTCGAAGGTTTACCATAAGACAAATAAAATGTTCATTCATCCTTGTTTCACTTTTCTTCTCTTCTTAATTTCTTTTTTTACAAGAAATTATATTTTTTTTTTTTTTAAAAAACAAAAAATCCTAATGAATGAAAATCAAAAAAGGAATGTATTCCTTATTCAAGTGATTGCATGATGTATCTCCACTCACACAATTTATGAAGTTTTAAAATTCTAAAATTAGATACATACATAGACATCTGTATGCACATATATATATATACATATATACATATATATATATAAGCATTCCTGTCCGTATGTTTATTTATAATATTATGCTAAAACTGCTCTATTTTGCGGAATTTACAAATGGGATTTGTGTGTGCTGCGGGGAAATGTTCATTTCGTAGCGTTCATCATGATATGCGTACGGCAAGTGTTAACCGTGTCGACTTGCATTTCACCACTCTCTCATCTCAACCTAACCCAACCCAATCCAACCCATCCAACATCGTTAACGCCACATACAGTCCGTTTTCTTATTTAGATTGTTTCTCTGCTCGCAGCATCAACCCGAAAGGATTTCATTTCGATGCGTGTCTATGTTTGTTACCAGAGCCACAATCCACAACCACAAGTACGTGTGAATGTTTAAGCAGTTTCTATTGTATGCTCAACTTTCTATAACTCGTGGGAACCAGAAAAGTTGTGTTGCTGACTTGCCACACTTTGTTTAAAAAAAAGAAAATAAAAAAAATAAAAATGTGCTGATATTACTCTTTTTTTCTCCTCCTTTGATTCTATTTTACTTTTATTTACAAATGAAAATTTCATTTATACATCGCATTTGTTTCCGTGTGCATCTTCTCGTCCATATACAATCATTAGTTCGTTGCGCAATTGGGAAATAAATAAATGAAAATATCTTGGATATTACTCGGGTAGATCTTAACTGGTTCCAAATAATGAATAGAAATCCAGCAGAAAGTGAGTCTTCGTTTAATAAATTAAATCAACGAGAATGCCAAAATTGATACAACAACAAAAACAACTATGTGTAACAAGAGTACGCATCGCGTTCTTTGATAATTAGTGACTGAATCCAGGATATACGTCCTAGAAAAACCAATATTGTCCTTCCAAGGGAATAAAAAAAATGCCTTGAATTTCTAGCTTATGTCTGTGCATAACATGAATTTTTCTTTTATTTTTTTCGTTGGCTTTGTTTTCATCGTGTAGGACATTATCCGCCTATCCATGGTTGATCATCAACATTTTCATAAACTGACCTGCCAGTCAGTATAGAAGTATAGAAGTCTAGTTTTAATCTTCTGCGTAGTTTTTTTAATTCAATAACCAAGAATATGTTAGAAGCGATTCCGCTTTCCTCTTATTGCAGTTACGTGTTAATTCTTATATTTAAAGGCAAAACTAGTTTCCCTAAAAGATTTTCTGCTGATCTTTGACAAAATTGCCCTAAGTAATGTTCTTCAGAAGACGAAGTATTTAGGTTGTGGTAATTAATACTGAAAAAGTTTAATTTTTACATCTTGCATAATATACGGCACAAAGTGTACTAATACAAATTATGTGCCGATGTACGTAACATCAAAAATGGCATAAGGCACAAGCACCTTTTGTTCTACTAATCGAATAAAAATCATTTTTTGGATAAATTGGAGACTTCCTATTGCTCTAATATCAGTTCGCAAATATTTGTTTTTTATTTTTTGCATTCTTTATCTAAAGATGAATCCTGTTGGGAATAAAATGAATTGTCTAACACAATTCTTATTTTTAGTATAAAACGCAAAAAGTATATCTTGTTTTTATGTAAAGGCATATTTCTCATGTGCGTATGAAGCGGGCCCGAAACCCAATCTAACGTAGTACAAATTTAATTCTTACTTATGGCAGGATACAAAATTAGGTGTAGATGGTCCAAATTTTGTGGGGTTCATTTTTGTATGAAATTACTATAATATTATGGGTCATTTTTCATCACCGCATATTAAAACTTAGAATTTTCTGCTCTACAAAGGATCAATTTTCGTGAAAATCCTTATAAGGGTATGAACCAAAGAGTAGGCCGAGATGGTCTAAATTTGGTAGAGTTAATTGTTTTATGTTAAATAACTATTGTGATATAATTTTCTTCGTGAAGCATCGAAAATTAATCCTCTTTGTTGCATAAACTTCACTTTCATTGTACGAGAGCGGGTTCATAAATTGTTCCAGACAGTCCGAAATACTGCTACTTAACGGGTTTTGACGAGAAATTTTGAAAATGCAATTTTTGTCCATATAACATCTTTCCAGAAGAGAGCGTTATATGGGGAATGGTCGAAAAAGTGGACCGATCCGAACCATTTCCAATGCCGTTCGTCCTTGCTCACGTCACTGTACCAAATTTCATCAAAATATTTCAAAAATTGCGACCTGAAGCTTGAACACAGATATCAGACGGACAGACCAGTTTAGATCAATTCGGATTATAATTCTGAATCGATAGCTATAATAAAAGGTGGGTCTATTTTCAGTCCTTCTGCGTGTTGCATACGTCTGCACTAACTGAATATACCCTGTACCACAAGTGGCGTAGGGTATAACTAGCGACAAATAATACTTTCACATATGGAACTTAGGGCAGATGAACAAGGCCATTTTTTGAATCCTCTCTCTCTCTCTCTTGAGATAGAATCACTTTCTATTACACGAAAGGATTCTATTGATTGCTGTTCATTTTTGTCAGACTGCCAGACTAACTTTCTTGTATTCAACCTATATGCTGCAATTTGCGAGATATTTTGATTTGAAATGTGAAGATGGACACTATCGGAAATGATGCGGATTGGAACACTTTTTCGGCCACTTCCTATATAACGCTTTATTTTGAAAAATCCTTGTTCGAATAACTGTAGGGAGGTGTAGAGTACTTAATGGTGGATAGGAGGCCACTATAGTGCATTTAATGGTGTTTATATAAATCGCATGGTCCCTCCAACTTGATAACAAGTCGCTCTTGTGTTTATTTCTAGCCTAATGCTTATGCTATTAAATATAACTTAGGATATTGCACCACCAACTAAACTTTGTCGAGCTTCAAAAAGCAAGAAAAAACAACGGAAGGAATCTTTCAAGGTATTTCCGCTAAATTTCAATTTGTGGAAATTTTACTGCATTTCAGACAAAGAGCCTGACTTTTAACTATTTCACCCTACGTTTAATTAATCGTTAAAGTGAGAAAAATGTGACTAACAAAATGGAAGGAGACATTTGGGGGAACTCAATGAGCTATAATGATGATGATGAAAAATTTATGTTTTTGATACAGAGTTCATTTTTCTCTCCCTTTTGTTAAACATAATTTGCATTCGGAAACGAAATCATGTTCGGGGAGGGAAAGGGCAAATTGCGATAACTAGAATAATTAAAAACAAACTTTTTAAAAGGTAATGGATAATAAAATTAAAAAATTATAAGTTGCTCTCTTAGCAGAGCAAGCAATATTATGTTATTAAAATCTCGTAGAGTGAGAAAGAGTGGTGAGAAAGAGAGAGGCGGACAAGAAAGGAAAGCAAACGTTAAATGTTATTCCACTAAACCAATGAAATATTTACGGAATTGTGTTTTCGCAAAATGTTACTCAACTAGGACTTAACTAGTCAAACCACAACAACAAGAACAACACCAACAACAACAGCAACGGCAACGGCAACAATAACAATGAAAGCAAAACATCTTTAAATGTATCCAAAGGTTACATTCGTTTGTTGCTGCATCAGAGGAATGTGTACATAAGTTTGTGGTTGCTCGGCTTATGCTAATAGTCTGAGATTTAATTAACATCTTAATTGCATTATCGTGAAGAAGAGAATGAAGTAGACAAAGAAAGCGAAAAAGAAGGCGAACATAAACAAACGTTCAATACAATAATTCGACAAAACATTTGAAAATTAATTAACATCTTTTCGAAGGACAAACATTATTAAAAAGAGGTATTGCGCAACATACAGCATGTCAGTAAAAGCAGTGCTTCAGAAGTTATATTGAAAATGATGTTCAGCAAACCAGATGTATTTAATTAAATTTTTTTTTCTTACTTCTTTGAAAAGCGGAACAATTGTGACTAAAAGTAAGCTTTACATGGAAAAAAGAAAAAAAAAAAGAAAAATAAAAAAAAACAATTGCACGCATGGCTGTGCATAGGTATGCATAGGTAGGTAAGGAAGTATGTGCATTGCGTGGCATTGCGAACTCACTCACCTATAACCCGAATTCAGCTGCACCTCACCAATCGCAACATTTTCGAATTGAGCAGGATTCGCCGTCCAGCGTGCCCAGTAAAATGTGAAGTCATCGGCATCATACTGTTCTGTGAATCTGCATTTTAATGTGAGATCTGTGTTTTCTCGTGTATCGAGGGATTCATCAGCTTGCGTAATGGACAACACTGCAACTCCTATGAAAGCAAACAAAGAAAAAAAAAGAAAAATTCTTTTTACAAAGAGAACAAACAATATAAACAATTAAGCTAAAGTGTAAGAAATAAATTTTTATTTATTTTCATAAAATTTTACACTTAAAGGCTTATGTACAAATTTGAGTGCGCGCTTTAAAGTCTGCAACATTTCTAAAATGGGAAAAATAAAAATTATATTTACTTTCGCTGGATGTTCTTTCGCTAGATTTAAACGAATCTACTTATAACTTCATTCCAATATGAAAAAAGCAAGAAAAGATTTCTATAAAGTAAAGAGAGAGACATGTATAGGTCAATTCGACAAATCCATGTAACTTCTTGTGTAGAATATAAACAAGGAAGAAAATTATATTCGGCTCGGACCGAATCTCGCATGCCCACCATCATTAAAATCTTTGCGCTCCATACTCTTATTTATTGTCATGAAAAAGTGAACAGGATAAAATATATCTTTCACTTTTCACTTCACTAGAAGGTATTGTTAAGAAAAAGAAACCTACCATGTCATTACGTCCATAATATGTGATATGCATATTGATGGTATTATTAAGAAAAAGCTAATCGTGGTGTTCACCATATTTAGTTTAGAATTAACGCATTTTAGGAATGTACACAATAGTTTTAAACATTCTGTCTTGGTTAACTTATGGTTAATAAGCAGAAAACCTCATCAAAGTGAAAAAAAGAAAATTTAATCACTTGTAACCTTGTGAGGGTATTGGACGAATAGCAGGGTTTTTCTTACAGCAAATGTGAAAAATTTCAGCCTTTTATCTTTCGCAGTTAGTGAATAATGCCTAAAAACCCAAACAGTTTTGCTTACAAAAACGAAGTGTTGTTCAGTTTCCTCAGTGCTCTGACCAATTTGGACCATTTCCAACACCAATCTACGTGCAAAAGCCCAGAAGTGTGTTAACAACACACACCACACAGGCAAACAGGCAGAGAGACATGGCTTAATCAGAATTTCGTGCTGACAAGAGGGTCTCTGAAGCTTCCTTTTACGTATTGCAAACATTATGATAAAATTAGTGTGCTATTACCCTTAGTTACCCTTCCTCAGTGGGGGTATAAAAATTATAAAATGTGTTTTTCTTGCAATGAATGTATAAAATGATCTTTATTGGACAGAGATTCGGTAAGCTAATGGACATTTGACTGCAGTAATGAAAAATCATGAAGTCGACGGACGGATATGTAGATGTTTTCGGTGAATTTATGTAACTACGGATTCTCCCCTCTTTGACGTCACGAAATGCAACGCCCTGCATTTAAAAACTGCAAACCGAGCTATACATAAAAAAGAGCCCGCGGATATGGAATCAAAAATATTTTATATGGAGATGTCGCCGAACTCCGCTGAGATTCAAGACTCGTCTGAAATAATTTTTTTTTTATTGATCAGGCGACTTGTTATAGTGCACCCGCCCAGCTGTGGAGCTATAAACCAAACAACCAAGTAACCTTTAAGAATGTTACCGCAAAGGGACCGCAAAGTTCTCAATCACTTGATATAGGGGTTCTTATCAGTGAGGAGCTATGGAAGCTTGAAATGGAAGGCAATGAAAGTAACAATTAGGCTCTGATAGAATCCGGTCGTCTGTAGGGGTAGACACCTGATAGGAAGGAAAAAATTGCCGGCTGAATCAATGAATATTTAGACATCCAGTGAATTAGAGGCGTCCTTGCCTATTGTTCATAGACAGACGCATAGCCAGGTAGAGTGTCGCGCTAACGTTCAAAGTGAAAGTCTGAATATGCTCCTCTTCAAGGTTCTTTCGGTGATGGACTATTTATTATCTTCCGTGAAATGAGACAAGAGAGCAGCTCGTGCAGTAGATGCTCCTAGGGCTGTACAATAGTACGATTTATGAAAAAATTAGTCCATGAAAGAAAAATAAAATTCTTTTCCGCAATAGTCCCTTGCTACTCTACTGGTGAATCTATCGCATGAAAGGTGAAAAACAAGTACAGTGCCGCGTAAATAGATCCAGTTCACTCGATACGCTTTTATCTGTGTTACAAGTACCAGGCACCACCACTGGTTAAATTCTGTAATAAATAAAACTTTATGTCTTCCTCCCATGAAGAATAAAGCCAAAGTGGCGTTTTCCTGAAACTTATATGATCACCTATTGACCTTTGTGTTACCCTATGGAGAAGCCAAGGGTTTTTTAATTAATTGAATATATATTTGTATGTTGTATAATTTAATATCTCTTGAAATGGAACATATTTCCACCACGAAAATTGAATTCAAAAGAAAGTCTTGTTATGAATACAGTGTATATGCAAAAAAATGTAATATACTTTATGCCTTTTCATCTTTTTAACGTTACGAGCAGTTTTCATGTTTCATTTCATTTTTCTTTTTTGATATTCTTTCTATTTTGACCCCACAAAATATATTAAATTAATATGTAATCAAATAATCGTTGCTAAGAGAACAGATCATCGGCTACTTAGTGAAAGGGAAAGAATAAAAAAAAAAATTCGTTTCTTTATAAAATCCAAACTGACTAAAGGAATTAGTGGGGAGGAAACGATTGATTGGCTTACATGAAATGTTAGGGATTTCAATTACTTGATTATTGGAATTCCTCTTTAAAGTGTACTCACTTTTATTTTCGTCCTTTTGTATACATCATCATTAGATACAATAAAATGATTAAAAACAAGGCAGAAGGTATCGAAGGTATATATATATATATATATATATATATATATATATATATATATATATATATATATATATATATATATATATATATATATATAGATTGAATCTTATAATACTCACTACTCATTAAGTTTCATTGTCGAGAAAGAAAAAATAGCATTTGATAAGAAGCTTCCAAGTATCAATAATGGACATCTAACCATCCGTTTTTTGCTCGTAATTTGTGTAGAGGGAGGTAGTTTCTTTTTTACAGGTAGCTAACTATTAGATGCTATTCGAAAGTAAACGCACTCAATATTGGTAAATATTTTCAACAGTGAACACATTTTTAATACTTCCAATACGCAAACATTAATTGCCTTCGATGCACATTGCGGCCCCTGCAGCCCCTTTTACAATTTACCAAAGATGTCTGCTCCTTCTTTCTTCCATTGATGAAGAATTGACCAAAAGGAAGAAGTATCACATATTCTGCATTGAATTGAGGTAGCATGACTCGTCTTCAGGTCAGCCTATTCAAAAGGACCCGAATCGAACTATTAACGTCCACTTTCCACATAACGTTTTGTTTTGATAAAATTGTTATATGAAAAGCATTTTCTATTTTTTATATATCACGACGACCAATTCAGAACAATATTTGGATATGTTGCACAAAGATGAAGGCTGATAGCTGAAGGGATGGGATCATTTTATGAATTCCCTCCTGTAAGCGCTCTCAGAGAACGTAACCTTAATGTCTAATATTTAGTATTTTATGAAGAAAATCAACCCAAAACCCGATAATTTGACATACCGACTAACCCTTCTAAATATGAAGCCTCACTCCGCATAAGTGTTCTCTCGAAAAGTATGCCTTCATTTAGCAAAAAGATCTAATATTTGTGACTTCACGGTAAACATATTGGTAAACATCAGAATAGCAGAATATTGATGTCAGTAAGTAGTGTAAGACTATTGGAATATAGATGTCAGAACATCAGAATATAAGACAGTCTGAGTCTGAGAACATCAAACTATGGGGATATAAAGGGTATTTTATGGCCGGCTTTGACTTGCGGTAGCATGCTAGTTTCTTCCTCTTTACTCTAAACGACGTTTTTCTTTCCCTGAGAACTCGACCTTAGCCGATTTTCAATGATATTACGTGGAAATGACGATCGCGGGAACACCACAGTAGCTCTGAGAAAAAAATTTTTCGAAAAATTTAATGAATTTTCTAACAGACTTTTAAATGTTATCGCATGCAATAAATGCCTAAAGTAGGTAATATATGTTTATGGTGAGCAATAATGATCGCAATCTACACGAAGAATATGCTTGAACCTTGCATTCTCATTTAATAAGCTTATGATTTAAGCTTGAGAAAATTAATTAAGCACAGACGGTCACATAATTAGTGAAGCGTTGTTATAATAGACGCTTATTGTTTCTTATTGTTGTGTAAGCAATCGCAACGATATTTGGCTCTCTTATTATACTAACTAACAATAGTTAAAATAAGTAGCATCAAGCAATTGTTGTTGATATATGCTTGACAATCCATGCACGACGATAGAGCGAGAGAGCTAGAACGATAGAGGAGGAATTGGGGTTTTTCAATAAAAAAAATATGTCTGGAATGTGTTTCTGTGCATTTTAAAGAATGTATCGAAATATCTGAGTAAATATTCTAAGAATTTTTGTTATTTATTGAAGCTTTTTTCTTCTCTGCTTTGTAATAAAAAATTGGATCATAATGTATTTTTTGCATTATAAATGCTTTAAAAAAATAAAAGCAAATCATTTTTTAAAATATTTCTAAAGAAGTTTGATTTCTTTATTCATACACATATATACATGTCTACATATATATATATATATATGTATGCTTTATCATATTGAAGAAAATGTTTATAAAAAGTGCATTTATGTGGAAATATTTATATTTACATATTAATCATCTTTAGTTGAAAAATGATTGCGAAATGTATTATATTAAGAGCTCCAATGTTGAGTTGAGCAAGGGAAACTATTTTTGTCAGAAACTTTTGAATGGAAACAACCGTAATATGTAAGGTGAAGAAGCTCTTAACAATGAAAGCAATATTCATATAATAAATGCTTATCACTGACGAATATATCTATATATGCATATCTGATAAGATTTCAAATGTTTGCTTTTAGATGTGAGATGCAAAAATAACATTTTTTTTTGTTTGTCTTACTTTCACAGGATGCGTGCAACTTACAAGATATCAATTGCATTCAAAGTTTCAATTTTTGTAAAATCTACATGAAAATTAAATTTTCTTCATTTAATTCGAGTTCAAACACATTATTATTTTAATACCGGCATTTACTAAATTACTTCATAAGAAATGACTAATTAGAGAGAAGAACTAAATGTTAAGTAGAGAAAATTGGTTTTTCAAAAAATTCTACGTAAGAGAGAGTCAAAAATACCTCGTCTTTCATCAAATTTCGTATAACGACTGTGTTTTATCAAAGAACTTATTATTCTTGTTTCTATCTAAATAGTAAGTAAAAAGATTATGGCGGGCCACGGCCTACGTTCAATACCCTACATTATCTTAAAGTTATTCATATAACGAAATTTCGATATAAATCGTTCTATGGGAAAGAGTCGAAAAAATACTCCGATCCGAAGCATTTTCAATAGCGTTCATCTTTCGGCCCAAGTATGGCGGTGTACCAAATTTCATAAAAATTTGTGAAAAATTGCAATCTGTAGGTTGAAGAGAAGAAAACAAGAGACACCGACGGGCGGCCAAACTCGACATAAAAAAAGGTACGCGTATCCCAAATTCTTCTGCGGACTGCACACATCGACACAAATTTAATTTACCCTTGTACCACCAGTGATATAGGATACAATAACTATAAGTAAACATCGTTGCCTCATAACGATCTACCTTTCATAGGAACCTCACAAAACCTTAGATGAACGAAACATCTAGGCCTATGCCGTTTAAATTTATAATAGAAAATTTGTGTGTCACATCAAAAAATACTACGCATTATACTTTGCCTTTTTTTTCACTCAGAACGTGCTACGATAAAAAGGTATTTTAACCTTCGTAGTAAAAGCGTTTAAAAAAAATTTCCACATTCACTTAATGTGACAAAATACCGTTTTTCATAGATTTTTCTCGAGAAATATTAAGAAGTCAAATTTTCTTCGATCCGTATATGACGAGTGGGTCGCCAAAAAGACACAATCCAATCTAATTTTCAATAACGTTTTTTTCAGAGCCAAATCTTGTAGGCTGCGTAGCCACATAACCCAAGCAGTTAAGAGCCACAAGTAATAAGTTGGTGTTCTCGCATATTTGCTCGTTACTATGCCCATTCGGTAACAGCATACCACTTACTAATTGAGTAGGCACACACTAGACTGCGGTCAGTCCACGCTATCCCCCTATCTTCTCCCACTTCTTCCTGATCGTCACCTTGTTATACATATAGATGTCATTTCCTGAATGATTGGTCCTGTTATGAATACAATTTCATGATACTGCATGCATGCACCATGTGAAAGAAGCAAAAAAATTGGATTAGTGGCTTTTATGCTTGGGCGGCTATAAATGCTGCCCAAGCGTTAATGCGCCGTTAAGCACACAGAATATGATTCAAAAAATAATTCTGAGCTGATAAGTATTTTTAAAAAAAAAAAGTAGGGAATAAGTCATTGTAAGTATTGAATATATTCACAGAAGCTAAGTACGCCCATCGCACAAGCGATATGATTGAAGCCGCAGTTCCTGCAATCTTTTAAGCCCTACAGAGATAAATATAAATTTCAAACTTTGACAGATTTTTGAATTACGTATCAAACTAGATGTCAAATTTAATATACATTATCCTTGAGTTAGCAGATGGGAGAAAGTATACTTTGTGGTGTAATGAGCAGAGAGAAGTAAAATGAAATGCTAGTAAATTTATCGAAGGAGTATATTTTTATTTACAGACATCTTTTCTGGCAAAAATTACTCACCCACAAATGTATATTTTTATAAACACATACTTATGTGTTTGCACACACTTTCACTCATGTTTAATGTCTTATGTGCTTTAGATTGTTTGTCGATAGAAAAGGAAAAGAGAATAATAGGGAAAGAAAATCATTTTGAAAATGTTTTTAGCATTTAAGAAATTTATTGCTTGAAATTTCATGTAAATAAAATATTAGCCAAGAAAAGCACAGAAAAGTACAATTGTTCTTTTAACAATAAATTATGTATGCAGATATATTTGCAATAGTGTGTGTATTATGTTCGTAAGAGATATTATAATAAATGGTTAAAGGATTAAAATATTTACATAAAGTGCTTATGGTGGAATTTGCCAAAAAGCTAAAATTGATCTAAGTACCAAAGTTTAAGTTTTTTTTTTTTTTTTTTTTTCTCAAGTCTTATCTGCTTATTATTTTGCTAGAAAGTAACGATAATTGGAAGAGACTTAAAATATTAAATTCAATGCAAAGTTTTGTAGAGAAAGGAGACCGCGTTTTTGTTGTACACCTTTCTATTGCAGTTTGGAAAGTTTTTAGAATACATGAAGTGAGCAAAAGGCTGCAGGCACTGTAACGTCTGTTTATGCGTTCGCTTTTCTGTTATTGTTATCGCACACGATCACGCTACCCGGTCGTAAACATATATATAAAAAAAGGCTGACATTAACATAAATGGTTAAGAAATAATAATAATTTATCATCAACATAATGGGAGTTCGATTTGAATTTAACTGACAAAGATATTTGCCTGATAATATATAATATCGTGTTCAAAAAGTAAGACCAATTTTCAAGTTAAATCATTATTGTTTCAGCTGCGCTTACTGCTGCGCGTACGGCACAAAAATTCTTACAATTTGTAATTTTGTTGAGCAACGAAGTTGCGTTAAATTTTATTTACGAAATGGGATTTCTTGTGAAAATACGTGTGGAATATTGCAGAGAGCCTTTGAGACTTTGTCGAAGAGAAATGTGTACAGGCGGTATGAAGAGTTGAATGAAGGCCGCGAGCGGGTTGAAGACAAAGACTACCATCGACCCCTAGCGATGGATGCCACGCCTACCAAATATCAAAATCCGTCGAGTAATAACTAGAGACCTTGCAGGTGTAAGCGGATCATTCAACAACATTTTAGAGTGTTTTTTGAGCGTAAAACGCGGAAGATCTTGATTGGCACCAAAAACAATCAATGTTTTTGAAGAGGAGCCCCCAGTTAAAATCCGTGGGGAAATGATATCTGTGTACCAATCGGCCGTGAAACGCATTGTTATGGGAAACGAGACTGGGGTCTGCGCATACCACCAGGAATCAATCTACCAATCGAGCGAAGATCATGCAAAAGCTGAACCAAGGCCAAAAAAAAATCATGCCAAAATCGCCTAAAAATCAAGATGAAAGTAACAGTAACAGTTTTAAGACGGCCCACCATTAAATACCCCACACTACTTCGTTCGAAGTAGTCAGAAAAGTGGTCCGACTCGAACCATCCTCAAAAGCGTTGGCCGTTAACCCAAAAATACGTCGGTGTGTCAAATATTATCAAAATATCTCAAAAATTGCAATTTTTAGGTTGAACGGACAGACAAGCTTAAATAGAGCCAGAATCATTTCGATCGATTTAGATATAATAAAATAAGAGTACATCTTAAGTCCTTCGGGATGTCGCGTACATCCCCATCGGCTTAATATACTCTCTTATCACAAGTGATGTACAGTATAAGAAAAAAAGAAAAGATTTTGTGCTCTGCCTGCAAATATTTGCAAAATAGTTTAGAAGCGAAGCCAACCATCGCCAAGAATTGCATTTTTCCATGCATTCGCGAAAAAATTGCGCCTCTATTAGCCAACAATTATTTTCATTGGCTTCGTGGTATCCGAATATTTAAGATGTGTGCCTAAATTATCCTTCTCTGTAAATGTGGCTTTTTGCTTGCAAAGCAATAGAAATTAAACGCTAAAATTGGTCTGATGCCATTCTCCGCTGATGTATGACGTATATAAGAAGAAATGATTAGCCTTCAAGATAAACATAAAGGGTGTATGTACACATAAATTTACACATACATGCACATATATACATACACATATAAATTCTTTCATTTTGGCTTTGAATTGTTCTAATGACAGGATGCTAATGAACGTAATAATGATTTTGGAAAGTATCCAGTTTTTTCTTTCTTCTTCTTTTTTTTCAGATTTAACAAAATTTATATGAATCCAATAAAATTTATCAACCGTTTCTGTTTTGTTTATAATTCTTGTTGCATATCACAATCACAACTAAACCGTTATTCGAAAAAAGAACTTCGATTGATGGAAGATTCACTGTATAGTTTGGCCGGGTGGAATATAACACGAGGAAGAAAAAAATTGTAGTAAAAACAATTTCTTAATTATGCATACAAAAGATATGATGAGCAAGAAATATTTAAGTTTAGGTCTCATTCACTTGCTTGACGGCGCAGGTCCACAATATTCTTAATAATTCATTTCGCGGGTAATGTGTGCGTAGGATTAACGGGCCAGTGTACACAATTACACCAAAAAAAAAAAAACAACAATCGTCGAGTGCGGTATAGTATGGTTTCTGTATTCATTTACCGTGGAATACAGGAACTACTAAGCTTTAAATCTCTAAAGATTTCGTAGATTCGTCATTAGAGTAACCTTGAGAATTAATTTTTCAAATTAAGTAAAGCCTGTTTTTATCTTGAGAACACATGGGCAAAGGAGAATATTTGCATTGATGGAATATTTTGCGTGCACTCCAACCTCAACCTTATAATCCAATGCGCTTCGATGCGAAGCTTAGTACGTCAGACTTGAATAATAGGTGCGCGAGTTACGTCGTCGACGAACACAACTACACTGTCATGTTATCCAATACTAGTCAACACCGGATGCAGACGGAATTTGAAACACAACATTAAAAGTAAGTACCTTTTGTTAAAATATATAGAAAATCAAAAATATACTATAGGAAGGAATATTTTGATCAAACTGCTCAGTCTTTCAGCGGAAATAAGCAAATAATTTTATTTTTTCCAATATTTTTTTTTAGCAAAAATTAATATTAGCTTCCCTTCTTTAAAATTGCATTAATCAATCGTGTCTTTAATATATCATTGCCATTAAGGACATACCCTGAGTGAGTTAAGACAAGATAAACACATATTTGGGATGTCACCGTTCAAAAGCGAAATTCTGCGCTTTGGTAAGCCCAAGATGGATCATAGTAAGCCCAAGACTCATCGACAATTAGCAGATTACCTAAAAAACCACACCCATCCAAAATCGATTGGGTATGATCAACTATCTCATTGTCATTGTACGCCTTCACATTCTACTTGTGCTTTAATCTTCACCAGATCTAGGTGGTGTAAATGATGCGAATACCAATTGCAGTGAAATTAATTTTGCGCCACTGTGAGTATATAAAGCTTGGACTGCTTCTTTCCACACTTCGAATACATGTTTTATCCTAAGCACAGATGTTATTCAATCAAGATTTCGCTCTGTTCAATAATGTATACATAGATACCGAAGGACTTGCTCGAAAGATTGTGGTAACGTGCGTCTGTACAGAGGAGTTAAAATTTCCAAAATTATGAAAACCAGGCATATATCTATCCAGTTTCTCATAAACGTGTCGCTATGAAATCTAATCTGAACATTTCCGTGCATGACTGTCACTTCATTTCGAGTGCGTTAGTATGATGAGCATAACTTATAAGACAAAGAAAGGCTTGTATCCAAATCCAATATGTGGTAGACTTTCATTTGTATTTAGTATAAAATTTCAACCGGATTTATGAAATGGTTTGCTTTTCATTTCACTTTAAACCACTTTTCGTTTCAATCAAACAAATTTTAGTAGAAAAAAAAAAAGAAAAGAAATACCTTAAGAGTTTAAGTCTTAGCCAAGCAACCGCAAAAGTTTTAAATTAATCTTCATAAAATGAATTTGCATCCGTGCTATTGTTGATTTAAGAAAATAAAAGAGAAACATCATAAATCCCGGCCGAATATCTGCAACAATTTGTTAAAAGTTGTTTTAAAGAAACTTTTCACAGAGAGAATGACCGACTGGCTCGGTCTCTTCAACTCAACCATAAGAATATATACAAATCCAGTGCCATTACCATCACCAACACCATCACCCAAGTCCATTTCACTACTTCTCATACAGCAATTGTCGACATAATAAAATTTAGTTAATTTGTTAATCATCCCATTAACACATGTACAAAATATCTATGTATGAGAGAGAGCTTTTATTAACACAATGATGTATAAAAAGTAAAAAAAAAAAATACAAAGTAAATCTTATGAAAAATGGTTGTTTACGTTGCCTAAAACGATAATTAAGATTTGCTTTAAATGCAATGAATGAACGAAAAGAAATTAAAGAAGAAAAATTGTTGGTAAAAATTATCAGCAAGAACGAATGACTACGAGAGAACGATGGATTACGACACTGCTTTGCTTTTATATAAGAAATACCTCTTCTCACATGGGATAGTTAAAAAAGTTGAAGAAGGAGAAGGGCAAGAGGGAAGGGAAGGGAAAACGATGAGGGCAAGAGAGGGGATGAGACGAGAATGATGCGGGAAAAGCTTGCCGGTATTAATGTATAAGAAGAAATGTCTCTTGCCGCCGCCAAGAATTTATGTTGAAACTTTGCCGCATTAAAAAGATTTAAAAATTTTTGTCGTCTTCTTCTTATCCTTTCTGATAATTATTATTACAGTTGTTGCTGTTAAGTTATAAACTTAAACATAAAACAGACTTTATCATCTCTATGACTTTTGAAGCGCATAGCTGTAGCATTGAAGTGTGTTAGTCAGTCCTAAGGAAACAGCAACGACATCTGCTAGTTAAACATTGACTTGAATATAACTACGCCGCTGAAGATGACGAAGCTGCTGCCGTTGCTGCTGCTTTTGCTAATGCTGCTGTTGAACGTCGCTTAGTTCGCTCTGAGTTGCTCTGATTTTATGATGCGAATGACAGTAAAGGATTTAATAGGAAAACTTTTCCCAAATTGGAAAATTATATTTATACAACACTATCAGATAGATGCTGGATAACGAACAAATTATTATTAAAATGGAAAAAAATCATGACAACGTTGCATTTTGGGTAGAAGAAACATAGAATTTATTATACATTTTTTTTTTTTTTTTTTTTCTTTGTAAAAGAATGAGAAATTTAAGAAAACGGGCGAAACAAAATACGAAAATTTCGTTATAATTTCCGTTTAAGCGAGAGAGAAAAGAAAATGAAACGAAAAAGTTTACAAGAAAGAAAAGGAAATGAAAACTCGGAACGGCAGCTGCCGCTGATGCTAGTTTTGAAATGTCAGCGACATTGAAAGAGAAACAGACACAGATGAAATGCAGATTGTGTTACCATGTGGAAAATGAGAAAACGTTCAAGCGAGAAAAGTGACATTTGTAACTGAGTGTCTTACACTGCTGCTACTGTGTAACTTCCTTTTCCTCTATCTATCTCTATCTCTCTCTTGATCGCTCTCTTTTACTTTTTCTCTACTTGTCACCCTTTCTCCCCTTTGTTTTTGTCATCGTTTGATTCCTTTTTTGTCGTCTCTTCCATTTCGTTCGATTTCATTTGTAATTTTCCACATAATAAGAAAACTTTTAAATAATTCATTAACAATTTTCAAGTGTGGATGTATTGCAATAATAAAAATACAATAATAACAACGCAAACAACAACAGCAAAACCAAAAACAGCGTAACCGCAACAATGAATGAGTTACGAACAAAGGATATTGAATCATTAAAATTTCAATATCTCACCTCAGCGAAGCTCGTAAGGAAAATACTATTCATTAAATATTGTACATTTTAAATTAACATAATTATTGTTAACGTTGTTATCGTCATCATCATCATCATTATCATTATCATTAACATTCATCATCATTATTATTATTGTTATCATTATCATTATTGTTATTATTATTACTATTATTACATATATATATATATATGTATATATACCGTATATACACATACATATATGTATAGGGGGAGGGGAGAATGTGGTTGAACTGATATTAATTGCAATGCATAAAATTATTTATACGTCCAGATAAGATGATGTTCATGATACTGATGATGATGCAGCTTTCGTTTCGCTTCTGCTCGGTAATGAGGATGCTTATGTAAATCCAAAAAAAAGAAACAAAAAATAAATTCAATGGACAGCAAGTATACGGGCAATGCATCACATCATGTCCACTTAAATTCAATAGCGTATTTTACATGTATTTAAAGGAAAATATTGTCAACTCGTTTATTGTGTTTACTATAATCTTTATGACCAACGCTTTAGGAAAGCCAGTGTACATATTTATTTTTATAATGAACGTCAGATCTACTGGACGGGTGAAGTCGGATCACAACGCTTTTCAAAACTCTTACATGAATGGAAATTCGGAAAGAAAGCTAAGAGTAGACAGTGAGTAAAAAGTCGACTCGATTGTACATTTTTCCAAAGTTTGCGCTCTCTCTCTCTCTCTCTCTCTCTCTCTCTCTCTCTCTCTCTCTGCTCTAGTAACTTACAGATGCGTTTAACGTTTGTTTTTTGTTGAGGTTATTTTGTTTATTTCTAATCCATTTCTAATGAAGGAGCGCTACATGTTTACAAACAGCTTAAATTCGCTTTCGATCAGTGTGACTTTAAGTTAGCAAATACCAACTCGGCTTCTTCACAATCTTTCCGAGAAGTGAACAACGAAACATGTTATTCCATTGAACAAACTTCATAATATTTCCTTTGCTAAGAAGGCATACAAACGCAAGCAATAGCTCCTCTTATGAACTGGTTGCATAGATATTATCTCAGTCAATGATAAGGAGTTGGTCTCCGTGGGTTCAAAACTCAGTGCGGATTTTCCATGCTTGATCGTTCGCTATAGCAAGTGTCTAGGCGATGTGCACAACACTTTTCGAATGCGGGAACACATTCACTAGACTGCGGCCACTCCCCATCTCTTTGCCTTGTCCAATCATCTGTTCTTTTTGATCTTCGCCATGCCACACACATGCTGGACATCCCCTAAGTGATTGATCATATTAAAAAAAAAATCAAGTGTTGAGTTACGAAATAGAAAAAACAGGTGGATAAGTCATTTTCCACTTGAGTAGCTGTAAACGTAATTGCTTTCAAAAATAACGCGTAATGTATTTATTTACATCCAATTCTCTTTTACACGAGTTTGATTTAACGCGAGTTCAAAAAAAAAATTTCTTTTTTTACACGAATTATTTTGTTTTAACACGATTTTATATTTATGAATTTCCGATATAATTCCCTTTTTCCAAAGTAGAAATTATTTTTTATAAAATATTTAATGAATTAAAATGTGTAAGCACGAAATAAATTAAGTGACCTCTAACAAGAATTGTTTAATATTGTTTACACCTAATTCTCTTTTTACACGAATTTTTTTTACACGTAGTTTTTTTGAAACTTATCTATCGTGTAAAAAGGGAATTAGGTGTATTTATTTTAAAGACATTGCACAAAAAATTAATTTTTATGCAACAGAAGAGAAAATGAGTGTTGGCATCAAAGCCCATATATCCGTTAAAAATTCGATTATCAACAAAAAAAAGAAAAGGGAAATAAAAGTGAGAAAAATGTGAATTCACTAGAAGTGCTCGTGATCGGGACCTGTTACAACCAACGACGTACTATCCAAAGCTCTCATTTTTACTCAAAAAAAGATTCAGAAAACCAGATGTCCTCGATAAGTTATTTGTGTTCTATTAGAAAGATGGGAACAACATGTCATGAATCAAATGTTTAACCCACACAAGTAAATTGTAAAACTAAAGTCTTAAAGCATTAGCATACAAAGCTGTCGGCTTTATTGAAAACTCTCGCCGCACTTGAGGTTTGAATCTATGACTATTGAATTGCTAGTCGAGATCCTTTGTCTGCGTGGCCACACACAGGCGAATAAAAAAATAATATTTTTTTATGTTTCTTTTGTAAGCCAAGCGTTTTTTTTTTTTTTTTTTTTCTATATATCACATAGCGTTCATGTGATTACATAGTTTTGCAATAAAGAACACATGATACCTAAGAATGCTGACAACAACAGCTCACAAAGGTCTGCCTTTAATCATTTGAAGTCATTGATATTTACCATCAGGATAATATTTGTCGATTGCCCAGTGGAAAATAGTAAAACGACTTTCCATTTGGATTGGCGATCAAAAGTTAAGTGCACTTTGGTTAAGTTAATCCACATTGAAATACAGAAACAAATAACGTACGCAAAACAAAACCGTAATATTATCCCCAAGTTTGCAAAGAAAAAGTCAAATTACACAAATCTAAAGCGTTAAAAGTTTCCATATCACAAAGGCATCGAGCAAGCAAGCCTTGGCCTCGTTTTTTTGGCAACACGATTGCTACTTTTGAATACCGTTCTGTTGCACTCAATTCAAAGCGAATTTTAAATTTTATATAATAATGAAAAACGAATTTTTGTTTTTTTGATAATTAGGGCTTTACCCCGCCCGTGGACTTTCAGTTGCAACAATCGCAATGTCATGAAATGTTGATAGATTCCCTTTGAAGCTTGCTACTACCCAGAAAGTATATGGATTCGGCAATAGTGGTGCCACGGTATGCACTTATTGAGTGGCATGTTGTAAGTTGTAGAAGTTGCATGATTTTTCACACAGCTCGACTGTAGACCTTAACAAATATAAAATTTTCTTTAAAATAAAGATTCTTCTTTTTCAAAGAAACAGAAAACTGCGTGTAAGGTGCATCATTTCAAATCGTGTTGCGGGACGAGAAAGTAAAAAAATCAACCAATACAACCACGGATTTAAAAATTCGCTGAATACCGCTTAACTTAACTGCATATAGGCAGTAATTTTTAAAGCTTTTACCATACAGTGTTTTAGGTGATGCTGGCCCAAGTAATACAATCACTAAAAATGCTTGTCATCTATCTACCCAAAAAAAGATAAGAGAAAAGTGTGCTTACGAGTCCTAGTAAAGAGCACGGAGCAATGATATTCAAAACTTTTTGCATATAGGTACGAAAACATTTCAATAGGATCGGATATTAAAGCAAAGCGCTTTACAAATTGGCATAGCACCAAATAAAGGATATTGCTTCGACCATTTTCGCAATCTCTCAACAAGCAGAGGAAACTATTATTGATGAACTCAGTAATAGCCTTCTTACTTAGTATTTGTTTGAATTGCAAAGTAGAAGTCAGCAGTGGCAGTTTCGTAGAGACTGATTTATCTCATTTTTCAAAAATTGCTACGAATGTGTTTTATAACTATATTAACGAAAACCCTATTAAATATCATTGCATGCGAACGTACCCTTACCGTAGGCATATGTAAACCTACTTGTATACAAGTGTACATATTTCCAGACATGTATTTCAATGCATGTAGCTAATCGTGTAGGTTGAAAGCTGCTTGTGTATGTTAACAACATGAGAGTACGTTCGATTGGATAAGTATATACCTATGCACATATTTATGCATGTTGGTGCACTTGAATGCAAAGAGTTTAGCATGCACATGAAAATGAACGCAATTATTACGTGAGAATTATATTAAAAGTGTTGTTAAAACAATAGCTTTGTCATTATAGTCAGACTACTGCTACTACTATACTACTACTACTACTACTACTACTAATATCCATTCTCCCTTTAAATTCTTCCGCCGTAATCCGCACCCCATCGCAAAATTCTTAGATTTTATTCTATTTTTGCAATCTAAGGTTATAAAGTGTAAAAGCCAGCATTCTTCTTGATTTTTTTTTTCTTTTTGATGTTGTTATGTATGAATGAGTTGATGTTGGGAAGAATAACATTTTCAAGAAGGTTTAGCTTTCAATTCTAAACAAATGTATTCACATGATTATCTGTAAATGTGTATTTACATGCTATGTATATATATATATATGTGTATGTATGTATGTGTATGTGTATGTATATAGACATGTGTATCCATGAGTAGGCACCTACGTTGTGTGTATGCACGCATACGCACATGTACGTGTCTGCGTCTGATTGTAAGTTTCAGCAGCAACTTGGCGTCATATAAGTTGAGGGAATTACTGTTAATTGTACGTTCAGCTTAAAATTCTTTTTGTAAAGAGTTTACGTTGCTTTGTTGCTATTGTTGTGTTTGTTGTTCTTATTATTCTTATTATTATTGTTGTTGTTGCTATTCCTATTGTTTGCTTACTGCTGTTATTGCCACTTGTGTTGTAAACCGGCACAAGGGAACTGAATATGTTCTTCTTGAATTTTCATAAGCTTCATAATTGGATTTTAGACTTAATTTGTGATAACAATAACTAAAACAACAACAACAATGACGAACACAAATAATTACAGTATTTATAAAAATAAAGGCATACATGTGTGCTGCACAACGAGGGTCGTTATTAGAAAGTGTCATAAGATTGCAGTTTAAAAATGTTTCATTTAAAAAACTCTTATAAAATGGAAGACGTTCATTAATAGCGATTTCGATGCTGGCGACATATGACCAGAATTGAGTTATGATCAATAATTATATGCCGCAACATATTAAGACAATGCGCTCCTTATGTTGCTATTAAAAAATAATCTCTACGCATTCGGCATAGGTGTACTGTGATATCACCTACAGCTTTACCACTACTCGTATCTTTTTGAAAACATCATCTTATTCATATACTGCTTTTTTTAGGCTAAATCGCTTTGCGATTTTCAATTCCACCGATTTAGACCATAAATGTTTTTGCATACACAACGACTGCTTTCCTCAACCAAATTTTTTTCTTTGCAAAAAATCGTAAATCTCTGGTTGACTAATAGGTTCAACAACTTCGCTCATAAGCAACTTGCAGAAAAAAAAGTTGTGGAGATATAATCTAAGCTCGTCTTTAATATTAGCATACATTAGCCGCTTTTTTTCTATTTTTGAGATCCGATGCTTTACTAAAGTAGTAGAAGAACTCACACTTTACCATTCAAGATATTGTCCATTCCTGACCCCTGCTTTCCTCCATCTTTCAGGCAGCGTATATAAGTGTTCACCTTTCGAGAGGATCAGAAGTGGTATTCGTACAGGCCGTCCGTCATTGATCGAAACCAGTGATCGTCAGAGGACGCAGGAGAATACGGTGGGTAATGTGGAACTTTCCGTTTCAACGTTTCCAAGCAAGCTAAGCATTGTCATCCTCTTCCGATGAATTGTAGCTGAGTATTTTTAATTACTTAGCTTAAACGCATTAACTGCTTTCACTACGAAATGCTTGTGAATGTTTTGGACGGTTTTAATAGCTAACGGTACACTACGTAGAGCTGGTCTCATCAAATGTGGAGCAAGAGCTTCGATGTCAAAATCACCATTGAAGGAAGACCTCCTCAGACATCTTTTTTCAGTATCCTATCAAATTGGTTTTGTATAACACGGTCCAACTAACCATTTACTAAAGTGCGCACTTATGGGGTGCGAGAATGTCGCAAAATTTAAAGACTTCTCATAAATACGGACATTTTAAAATAATTCTCTTATACCCATGTGTGAGTGAACTTTTACTAGACTAAATTTCACTTTATGCTTTCGTTTTAAATTCGAACCGAGCTGTTAAGAAGTTTAGTACATGTTTTCATATATAAATATAAATTCGAAATATATTGATGTTGTGCACTTGAGCTCATGAGCAACAGTGTTCGAATGGCTTTCAGTTATAATAAGAAAATCTCCTACTGAGTAGCAGAAGTCTTCTACCCTTTGATACGTAATGAGCTTAAAAGGAATTTACTTTCATTCTACGGATATATGAGATGCATATGAAATGTATTTTAAATTAGATTTTCAAGTTTTCGCATTTAACTATGTTCACGTAGGCGAGATCTCGCATTTTGTCAGCAAGGTCAAATTTCTTACCGACAACTTATCCTAAGTAATACAATAAAACCTAACCCGTGATCCACTTATTTCTTAATTTAATATTACCTTACAAACTGGCTAAGAGAAAAGTGCTTTAAAGGAATAGCTATTGCGGACTCATTACATAAGTCTTTGTGGTTTGTGAAAGGGAGCGATCTTTTATTCTCCTTTCTCTCTGCTCGATATTGGAATGTTTTGCCAAAGCTCTTCAAGCCTTTTGGTAACTCCAAATAGCAAAATAATTAAATGACTAACCGATTGGCCGATGGCTTTTTGCACATTCTTTGCAACTATTGCTGATAGCAAACCGTGAACGAAAGTGTATACCCAAACAAGTCCAATACAACACAAATCACGGGTATAATCGAATTTCGATCATTTTCTTTTAATTGCTACAAATTCTTAAAAAATAAAAAAGTTGCCTGAAAGTACTTAACTCTTAACTGACACAAGAAGCAAGACATTTATTCTAGTCCTTTAAATTTTTAAGCCTTTTTTTGTTTGAGTATTTCCATAAGTACTTTACGCAAGAAATCGTTTATAGCTTTTTTGTAGTAAAGAAATTCAAAGTTCAAGTGAATAAACACTGATACTATAGAAATTAACCGAATGGATAGACGTAGAATGTATAATATACAGAAGGCTGTATAACTAACTAGGTTAAGGAGGGCATCCTGCAGATAAAAGTTCTTTTAAATCTTTAATGCTTAAAAACTTTATTTTTATACGATTATTAGAAGAAAAAAAAAAAAAAAATGAATAAAAAATAATAAAAATTTTTATTATAACTGAAATATGATAAAAGTTTTCCAGCAATTAAGTGTAAGTAAAATAAAGAGATAGCGTTGAATATATTTATAAATATGCGCACACACACACACACACACACACACACACACACACACGTACATGTATTAACTTTATTTTACACATTTAAAATAAGATTTACTTTGTTCACATATACAATGATAGCAAGAATTGCACAACGCATCACAACATCAACAGTAACAACAAAAATCTCTTATGGTATTTATTTAATCCTTGACATAAACTAACACATTGCTGAATAAATAAATAAATAAATACATAAGCCAGCCAACAAGGAAGGAAAGAAGAAACGTTTTAAACATGTTAACATAAGAACAATATTAACGCACAGATACTGGATTATGCATCCTGGCTTATATGCATATGTATGTACATATAAACTTAAACATATGTATATTAAATGTTTCTCACCATATCTATACATAGCAGTCGGATAAGATGGAAAAAAGCAAGCATTTGCAATTGTCAAAATATTACTGAACGTAGAGAGTCATGTTTGTCTGGAACTTTATACAAAAGTATTGTACGTACAGTACATGTCTATGCACTTCCTTAAAATCTTTATGCATGCATGTATGCGTGCACACATAGCATCAAAAAGAGTAATGGAATTCACGAACGAAGTTGAGGCTTAGGTCGACTTTAAAAGTGCTTTATATGTTTATTTAGAGCGAATTCGTTAAAACGATTTGTTAAAATCGATATCATCGATATTGTAGTTAATTTCTACTTACACTAAGTTCCTTATTGTAATTGCGAATTTCTCTAAACTCCAGACTTGGAAAGGTTTTTTCGTTATTGTTATTATCATTGTTATAAAAGAAGGCTTTATTCAACCTTAGCCATCAGCAGCAGCTCACTTAGAGAATTTTTTTCGAAGTGCAAAAAACTTGAAAATTCGTGTGAATATATGTGTGTATGTATATGTATGTATGTATGTATATATGTATGCATTTGAAAATTCTTGTACCTACGTGGTGGGTGTGTGAACTAAAATTATAGTTATAAGGATCTCTGTTTTTATCACGTTTATGCTGTCCTTGTTCAATAGTGAGGCGGTGATGGCACCCATACAAACGCGAAGATGGAAGGAAATATTTACCATTTATAAATGTGTATCTAAGCGAACGGTTGTTATAAAAAACAAGAACACTAATACAACCACATGTGCTTAAACGTCTATATATATATATATATATATATGAATGCATGCATATATACATTTATATGTGTGTACGTTGATTTGCTCTTTCCTTCGCATACTTGTCTATCTGTGTATATTTATTTATTTTCCTATTTTTCTTTAGATTTCAAATCTCGCTATAATGTATGAAGAAAGAGCAGCAGTAGTAATAACAGCAACAGCAACAGCAACAGCAACAGCAACAACAATAATATCACCATCAGTAACAACAACAACATTAAGTATAAAATGCATTTACTTTTTCGCTGTTGCTGTTGTTCTCAAGCATGTAATTAGAATAAAATAAACATTAGTAAAAAACTATTAGGAACAAAAAAAAAAAAAAGTAGCGCTCAGCGAAAAGGAGGAAAACATACACATGCCGCCATTGAAAAATGAGAACAAGTGCTGCTTACGAAGAAGATTTTCAGGTTCGTGGTAAATTACACAATTTTCTTACATACCTATGAATAATAAAAGTCGGAGAAAATAATCTTTTCTCTCTTCAAACGTTTTTTGTTTTCTTTCTTTTTTTTTTATATATTTGTTATTTATTTTATTTTATTTTTTTTTCTCTTTTGACTAAAGAATAATATTTTCTTATTACAAAAGTTTAAGGAAAAATCAAAAAAAACAAAAATGCAATATTTTACAGTCGAGCGTATCACAAAATTGCTAAGATAAAGCAAATCTTATTGTCAGTACGAGATGAAGATCGAGAAGAAATTTCAATGATCAAAGATCAAATAAATCGTGCAATATATAGATTTAGTCGTTATCCTGGATATATAGCATTAGCTATATGATCGCTTTTTGCGAAAGCTTCGCGATAAATATTAATATCATCATTGTTGTCGTTGTTGTAATAGCGATACTCTACAGTATATCACTTGCCATATCAATTTCTAAAGACATATTTAGGTTAAGTGCTCAGTTCAGACTGCATTACGGAATTCATTGGGGAACACAAGAATATTACAATTTTTTGTTAAAAATTTTGGTTTTATTCTTTTTTTCCAAAGAGAAAATTTCTTTTCTCCGTTAATATCAAGTAAATGCAGAAATATCCGTTGCCTGCTTAGTCAGCTCTTTAGACGCTATAGCCTAAGCTTTCTATATAAACTCAAGTATTAATTAAGCAGACATTCTTCTCTGTAAGTAACTGAAGAGGCTCGAAAATTCGGCGCCTCATTACTAGCCTTTGGAGCCATTATCCATTTTATTGTTTTCTAGACGCTATCGCTTTAGTTCTAAACAAATAAAACCATTGCTTAGGCATTACTGCTTTTAAGAACTTATTGGTAGACAAGGTTTGAAGAGCGTCGAGAACTCATTCTTAACATCCTGAATATGAACACCTTTGATAAACTTTACCGATTTCTTTTATATAGTGCTAACTAGCTGTAAGTCCACAGAGCGAGATCTGCAATGAATGCAGGGATAGTAAGTTTGAAGGCCACGTTACGAAAAAAGAAATATTTCTCGTACTTGAAGTTTTCAAATGCTGCCTAATATTTCTAGGACGGTTCAACCCAAGGTTTACCTCTATCCTTACCTTTGGACACAAAAGTGCAAAGTCCGCTTACGTGTATAAAAGAATATATTAAAACGAATGATTTATCAAAAGCGTACTAGGACCTTCTTTTTCACAAAAGAGAAAAAATATGATAATTTTTTTATTCGTAAATGTCGATTATTTAAAAGCATCCCAAACAACACCAGGGTTCTAATCAGAAGTTCAAGAACATAATCAATGTAAAGTGTGTGTCTAAAAGACTTGTTTGTTGATTTTGGAACAGAGTTCGAAAATGAGAAGAGAGAATAGAAAATGATTTCAGTGACCGATTGGAAATATTAAAGTATAATGAATATTTTTATTTTTATGCAAACTTTTGTGACTGTCTGTTGTCCCCTACTAACGCTAATGACTGACAGCAGACGTAAAAATAAAAATTGGGTATTGGGAGGTAGGTAGTTACACAAACCTGTGATAGAAGATATAAAATCCATAGGGCTGTTTTTAGACTTGATCTTTAAGTAATGTTAACAACGCCAGCTATTATATAGAAACCCAGCGAGTTTAGAAGATCGTCTGCAAGGTAGCCCGCTAGTAGTTCATCCAATCAGAATAAGTTACGATGTGGCATTAATTTCGGATAGAAGCGCCAAGCCCTCCTCTCTATCAACATCAATATCACTATATCGAAACCATGGAGGAGAAGAGATCTAATAAGCTAAACAAGAAAAATTATATTAGATTCGTTTCTTTTATCGCCAGATTGTGCAATCAGTGGCTTTTCCATTCACCTTTGCTTTGTATTTCAAACGGGTGAGGTGTAAGACAAACCAGCTAAGAAGACAAAAACCAAAGCAGGAGCAAGGAAGAAACTGAACTTGCTAAATACATACGTAACGTAAAATGATATATTAGCGACATCAGAAAACCAACGTTTGCAAAAGTCTGTTAAGGTTAAATCTTTTATCCAACCTTAATACGTTTTACTGTTAGCTTATTAAGGAGCTTGGAAAGAGGTCAATTTTCAATTTTTTACATGCCTAAGGATAACTACGTTCCAGTTGTCACGAACGGCTAATTCATTTAACATGAAAAATGCTAAGAGGCCTTAAACTCATCAAAAAGAGGATGCAATATGTCAGGATTACGTGACTTTCATATCAAAGACCATTGACGTAGTTATAGATGAAAATTACAAAGTAACTTGGAATCAGAGAAGCAAAGCTTCTCACAAGTCTTGAAAGTGTACTTTTCCTAAGAGCCTATAACGCAATCGCCTACTCCCTTCGATTCATTAGCATACCTACGTATCTGAAAAAGTAATATGCAGTCATGTAATGCTAGTCATACACTTGGAAGAAATAGAACGTAACAAAAAAAAAATAAATAAATAAAAGAAAATTCTAACAAAGTTTGTAATTATGGATTTGTTGAACGTTTTTAACACAATTTTCTTTCTTTTTCAATGTTTCTATCAACCAATACCGTATTCATGCGTTTAACATTTCAAGGAGATTTAAGTGTAAAAATTTCTTGTATACATATGCACTCATATACTCGACAAGGATAACACTTGTTGAATGACGGTTGAATTAAAGATTTATAACTATGTGGCTAAATTGGCCACACAAACTTGGGAATACGAAATAAAAAGAAAAAAAAAACAGCAGTTAAAGCAGAAAAAAAAAACATTCTTATAAAACCTCTTCAATTGTTATTTGAAGCATTCGTCTCTCAAACCTGCACAGATGAAGATTGAAAAATATAGATACCAACAATACAGCCGCCTATCTACATACATGTGTATGGATTATTTCAAATTTACATATACACTCATATCTTCTTGATATCTAAGTGCGTACATTTACGGGTTCGCACGAATTTCGTTCAAAAATTGAATTTTTTTTACTTTATTTCTTACTAAAAACTCTTTTTTTTATAAGCCACGAACGCATCATTTAACAGAGGATTATTTTCATTGTTTATATCGAAGAGAGCAATGAGATTGCCCTCCGATTTTATCATTTCTTTTGAACCGTTAAGCACGAAAAAAATAAAACAAAATTCAGGTCTCTTATTGAAATAACGCCCTTCTACATGATCATCTTCCCAACTTTATAAAGTGTTTGAAATCCGATAGGTGAATAAACAACAAAAATAATCCTAAAAGGTGGGAAGCATTCAGATATGTCTACAATAGATAAGAAATTGAAAAAGTCCAAAAGAAAGCCAATAATTTCGAATCATAGAGAGAAAAATTCTTGTTTTTATTTTTGAGGTTATGTGGTGACATTTATGTTACTTTTTCTTTTTAACGTTTCAACTTGCCAGTGTCCTTCATTTTATTTTTATATTCCAGAGCAAATACTATTCGAGTTCATTTCGAATTCAGGCACATTAAACACAGGTTCCCTAGCGTTGGTGAAAGAGTCTTCGCAGTTGCCTCGATAAGTGAAGGCCTTAAGTTTTTTGTGAATGAAATTGAAAATAAAAGCCAGGAAGAGAACAGAGTGGGATTTGGTGATGATGATGACAGTTGGAATTTATTGATTATGCGCTCTTTGAGTTGTTGTATACTTTCGCAATAGTAAGTCAATGTACTTAGAGATTTACAGGATCCTTTTTGGATGAAAACCTTCGCAGAAAGAGTTCTTATTCCTTACTTAAGCTTGCGAACACCATGCACAATACAATTATATCTGAAAGAACTGAGAGTTTGCTGGGTAGGTCACACGAATGGCAACAGCGACACTCCAGAGGAACTCCTCTCCAAAAGGGGAGTGGAGCCTTACCAGCGAAGCTCAAACGCTACTGCAATGTTTCTTTCGGAAACCATTTGTGTGAATGAAATGTTTTCGACAGATAGTTCCAAAAAGATAGTGCAAGACTTCGTGCAATTTGATGGTCTTTAGTTGAAAGTTCTGCATATTGCGTTTTTATTATTCCACTTTGGGCTACCGCATAGCCGAGGAGATAAGAATGGCGATTTCCTAATCTCAGTCCGGTTTACCCATACTTTCTCGAAACTATAACCAGGATGCAGCTGACAAAGGCAGAATCCGAAGGCGAAGTGCGACTTATTGGGTGAACACAAGAAAAAAAGAGGGACAGACGGATAGACAAGTTTCGATCGATGCACAAAGTGATTCTGAGTCTGTACGGTAACCACTTGTACCACAGATTACATAGGATACAAAAATTTAAAGAAATCTTTTAGTATTAAGAGACGATATTTTCTTTTAAATATTTTATGAGTGAAAATGAAAGAGCAGTTGGCCCAATACCATCTGTATTTCTGCACGCCATCAATGGAATACTCAACTCGAACATGGTAGATATCAAATTTAGAAAACTTTTTTTCCCTTTTATATATATGTATAATGGCAAATTTAATCAGATCGCAATTCATTTGCAAAAGAAATGAAAACTAAAGCAAGAAAACATAAGAATTTCTGCGTTCATTATTTCCATGCTTTCACCCTCGCCCCTTAAAAGTACGAAACAATAATTGTTGCAGTGTTTTTTTTTTTTTTTTTTTTTTTTTTTTAATTATTTCATCTCTTACCAGTCCACTTGAAAGTCAAAAATACTTGAGAAAATAAAAACAGTATAGAAGAACGAACAAAAACAACATCAGCGAAAATCATTAATGCCTTTATTTTAATAATGAAATTATCGAAAGAAGAAAATGATGATTTCGCATCCACCGCCCAGATATTATTATTACGCTTTCATAATTAATCCACATATACATTGTACACATCAGCGAATTAATGAGATCTGTACTATCTATCTGGAAAAGCTGTCTGTGAAAACCAATGTGGATTTTATCAGTAGCTTTGCGACTTTCAGCAGGGATTTACTTCGAGATTTATGTGAATATTTTACTAAAAAAAAAAAAAAAAGTGATTATAAACCGAATTTTTAATATATTTGTCTTCGATGACGGATGTCTGCTTGAAGATGAGAGAACAATCTTGAAACTTCATTTCGTAAATTCTAAAGTCAGAACTGAAGTACTAAAAATACAAATAATAATTTTCTCTGCTTTGTCTCAAGTACGTTGTGGTATAAAAAATTGAAGTTGAACGTCGATACCAAGCAGACAAATGCACACAAATGCAATTCTGCGGTTTCGAGTGATCAAAATTATGTTTTCCATTGAAGCAGTGAATTCCGAGGGTAGTAACACCGCGTTTCAATCTCATCATCATGCATAGAAGAATCTTAAAAAAGTTTAATTTCATAATTTCTTAATAAAATTTACACATAAAAACTTGTAGTTATTAACTACTCGCGCTCTATCGAATTCATTTGAAGCGTAACGCACAACTATTTGCTTTCCTTCTGCAGATAGCTAAAGATGCATTTGCATAATTTAATGTTGGTGAAGGAGAACAAGTAAACGTGAATTATATTGCTATGCTATAAAAAAAATTCGTTAAATATTCATCGTAAAAATATTATAATGATATTTAATGCAAACATCTCGTATACTTTGGTTATAAATACAGAGATTAATTCGTCTCATATTACGCTAAGAAACATTTCGCATATGACATATAGTTTGTTCAAGCGAGACTCAGCTTTGTACAAATCACATGTAAAGTTTTTTTGTTTTTGCATTTCGATTCGGAAGCCATACGAACGATGTGCGAACCTTCTCTGGTTTAAGTTAGAAAGTTTGATTCGAAATGTGGCCTTATTAGCAGTTAGCCAACGTGGTTTAGTTCGCCGTAATGCTATCGAATATTTAAACATCTAATTAGTTTTGATTTTAAAACAAAAAGGAAGCGAAAATCAGTTAAATTGCATTTTTCACGATATTGCCTCCATCGCGGGATAGGACCATTGTAACCGTAATGTGCTCTGAAGTAATTTATATCCAGTAGTCGAAGATGTCTTGGTAAGCCCTCTAGAACATTTATGTTTATTCTTAATAGTAAGAAATAAGAAAACTAGATTGGGCCGCAATCGAGCCTTTTGTGCCCATCACCGCTTAATACTGAGCAATGATATGTATGCATTGCACGATGTCTTGAGCGTCTTTCGAAGCGTGCCGCAAAGAACGGAATTTTAATATTCTATAATATTTCGTAGGTGCGGGCGATTTTCTCGATTTTTGTACGAATTCTGCAGAACCACCCAAGGAATATCAATACAAATTTTTATCTTTGTATTTGTTGTGCTTTTTATAAGTGACGAGCAAAAAAATCCATTTTTTTTATTTTTGAAACCATAGGCAGACTCACTGCACCAAATTTGAAACTGGCTGGAACCCTTTTGCCACCAAGAGAATGTCACAGACAGATAGACAGACAAACGGTCGGCTTAGAACTTGACACTGATGAAGAATACACATACTTTATGCGGTCTCCGACGCGTCCTTCTGTGTGTTGCAAACATTTTGACAGAAGATATCGCCCATCCTGTTGTGATGGGTCTAAAAGTTACAAATATCCTTAAAAACTCGCATCAATTTTTTTTGTCATTCTACTAAGACTACTAGGAACCTCTGAAACTGAAATTGTTAGTATGTTGTGGATGGACACAATACCCAGAATAACTTGACATAAGCTCATCTCCCAGAATTAACGTCATTTCGCGCATATGTGTATGTCTATCCTTTTTTTTTAATGTCGCTGTGAAGAGAAGATCAAAAAGAAGTGGGGAAAGCGAAAGAGACAGGGAGTAATGTCAACCTAGTGGATGTATGTCCAATCGGCAAATATTATGCCTTCACTGACTGAGCACTCACTATAGCTGCGAGCAAGCGTAGCAAGTATATAGATTTGGGACCGCAAACATGGACTTGGTATTCGTGACTACTCTTATCTACTCTACTACTTTGGTGCTACCATGCACATCTGCCCATCTTATATCTACCCATGCTTTTTTTCAACCTTTGTATTTTGAACATAGTGGTTGGTCCAAGTAAGGACACTATTAAATATGAGTTCATTACTAATTCCCATATAGCGTTGAATTTTGAAGAAAGAAAAATAGGGCGGGGTCAAATTTTTCCGAGAAGCAGTGGGTAGCTTGTGTCAAAAATTTTCGCCCTCTTTTACATGCCACTACGAAAAATAAGCTTTCATAGTAGCAATAAAGCCTGTTAATATTTTAGATTGAAAATTGTTCACAAACTTTGATTTGTTATATAAATTTGGCTCACTTTGATCTATTTTTAAAATCTTCTTCCTTATATGGATTCGCGTAAAAAGTAAACTTTTCTACTGTAGCATAGTCTGACATAGGATACCTAATGATCAGTCTTGCATAAGCATAAATTTTTTCTAGCTTTTATTGACGAACCCAGTTTAAAACTACCATTAACAGCAGTCGATCGCTTCGTAGCTCAGCAAAACAATAAGTATTTTATTAGAAAAAAAAGTTGATCTAACGGTGTTTGTTTTAGCTGCTAATCAGTAAAAACCTTCAAGAACATGCGTAAGAAAATAGTTCTTTTGTTATCAAAACACTCTTATATGTTGTAGACAGTGGAAGAAATTCAAATTATGCTCAAACTTGATTTTAGAATCAAATCAATAAGAGTTTTTTTTTTTAACAAGAAGGGAAGCAACATAATTTATTTACACCTTTATCGAGTGAAGAGTTTATGGTGATGAAGAATATAAATTACTCTCCTATTGTTATTCTTTCTTGACAGTTCTTCGAACTCTCTTTTCAAGTGCGTTTCTTTCAAAGTTGACGTCTGTTTAGTGCTAAAGCTTTTAACTTACGAGGGTCTAATAGTAATAAAATGTTTTTTTTTAAAGCAAAACTATTTTCTTGTTTATGATTTTGCTTAAGCATAAAATTCTCTTCCCAAAATTAAATTACTTTTGAAATAGTCCGTTCCATTTTTAACGCTCGCTAATAGCAATATAAAAGCGCGAACCCAGCCATAAGTTCAGGTTTTTTTTTTTGCCAGAAATTTCCTTTTAAACATTAAAACAAACTTCACTCGTCCGTGTTACTAATTATATTTTTGATTTATTAGCTATACAGTATGTTTATTAATTTAATGTTTAAGTTCACTAAATAAGACTTGAAAATAAATGAATTTTTTCTTATTTATCATAAAACAGTCAAAAGATGATACATTATATGTACCCATCATCTATCAGAAAAACAATACCAAACAATAAATCTTATTATAAATATTTTGCAAGACAATGACTCTCGCAGATAGCAACAACAAGTAGTTACGTAATGCAATGTAAAATCGTTAGACACGACACTAGTAGCTGGTTGGTGTATGGGATAGGTTTGGTTTTCGTATACTCAAAATCTGCTCAGCATTTGTTCACTTTACTAGATATTACTATTCAACTACAGTCAAACTCGAAGTCGTTCAAGTGATTAAAATTGTCAGATTACCAGAAGAGCTAAGAACAGCCAAGTGTTGCGAGAGCTGCTGATGGTCTATCTGTCTTATATATTACATTAAGGACTTGGCTAAAAGTTGAGAGTAGTTTAATAAAATGTTTAGCATAAATATTTTCTCAATCTTCTGTTTTCATTTCAGCTATAGATATAGAGTTAGTTGTTTTTCTTAATGTTTTTGTTGTTGTTGTTGTTTTTGTTCTTGTTGTTGTTCATGTTATTGCCTGTTGTTTTTGTGGTATTTGCTATGAATCAAGTAAAAACCATTTGTTCCATTTACATGTTATATATTTTGTATGTATGTATGTATGTATGTATGTATGTATATATGCATGTATATGTATATACAGTTGCGTTTGCATGCGAAATGCATTCGTTCTCAAAAATGGAAAATTCTAACCAGAAATTCATTCATTTTAATGAAATAAATGATGCTGCTCTTCACTTTGCCAGCAAAAGCAGCAGCACACACAAGCGAACATAAACATATATATATTTTATTTGTTTGTTTTATAAAATAATTTGATTTATTATTATTAAGAAGAGTTTTTGTTGATTTTACAAATTGATTCGAAATGAAATGATTTTAGACGAATGAACGGATAACACTGGTTTCCGAAGCAATCATAGAACGAACACAACTGTAACATTTTTATTGAAAACTTTTAATAAGAAAAAGATATACATTTATATATATATATAGATTCATTTCATGCTGAGATATTTTTAAGCTGATTCTTAACAAAATTAAAAGATTCACAACAGAGAATGAATAGTATGTTGTGATGATACTGAGATAGTTTACTCATAGTAGGCAAAGATTTTAGCTCTACTCTTAACACAAACATTATCAAATAATTGAGGTTACTTAACCATTCGGTAGTGGTAGTCAAATTCTTGAAACGTCTGGACAGTTTTATTCGAAATATGTGCAGCAATACACACTCGTAAAAACATCAAAATAATTTAATTAATTTTTTAAATGAACGATATATATATAAAACAAAAAAGATCAAAAGCAGCATACATTCTTCAATTAAAGCAAATGGGCAGAAAAAACAATGTTTAGATTGTCTCTTTTGATCTGACAGGATAGTCTTGTCTCATATGTGATACCAAAATAATGAATTTAAATTAAGTAGACATGAATGCATGTGATATCAACACTGGCCTTCTTCAGTTCGCTCCTCCCACACTCCTTTTTTTTTCTTCTTTTAAAACTTTGACTTTGTCACGTTCGCTACAAAATTTAGTGAACTACGAAAATAGGAAATATTTTTTATATTAGTTTAGATATCCTGCATACTGGGAATGCAACTTTGCTTTCGTTGTTTACTAAGAGAGTGTAAAAGTAGCACGGAAGGATGCTGAATAAAAAACTGTGTATTCTTCTTCAAGCTATACGCAACTGTACAAATTACCATATTGACGCCTGGACAGAAAATAAAAAGCTTTGCTGAAGTCGAAAAAAGTGCCATTTGCGGAAAACTATCATATCGGTGCTAAAGCTGAATGACCACGTCGACCCAATGTGAGGGGGTTAGCTGGTTGTCACATACCAACCTAATAACATCATCACTAGGGAAGGCTACCAAAGAATTTCCATGGCAACCTTTGCCCTGGAAATCTTAGCAATACCAACCATTTGTCATGACTTGTAACTTTAAAATATGCAGTGTCACTACGTTTTGAAGACCATTAAGAGGTTAAGTGCTCAGTAAGTGTTAATATTAATTTTGGAATTTTTAATGACGACTCTTAACAATCGGAAGTGGACATCAGTCAATTCGAGCTCCCATCTCCGTCTGTACGAACTCAGTCAATAGTATTTTCCTTCTAATTGTGCGGACTTACTTAATTACAGCTCCACGCCAAGCTGTGTGAAATCAGACGATTAAAGCTTCACCTCAGGACTGTACAAACTAAAACAATGAGAGTTCCTTCCCTAAATGGATCAACTCAGTCATTTGAAGTCCTACTTTCAAGTGCATGAACTTGGTCGTTTAAAGTTTCAGCTCTGGTACGAACCCAGTCAACTAAAGTAGCATCTGCGACTGCACGAGTCACCATTAATAATAATTTAGCAACTTTTATATAATTACTAACACATATATAACACTTTTCTTTTTTTCAATGGAAGTCAAAGCGTGACATATTTTACTATAACAAATCATTCGAAAATGAAACAAAATGCGAAAAGATAAAAAAGAGTACAGAATGAGTTTCAGCTTCTTTGACCTATGATATAGCAAAAGCAGCACATTAATAGCTTTTTGTTTTTTAAGTCCATTCAAACGGAAACGTAGAACTGAGAAGAATCAAATTTCTTAAACATTCTCAGTTGTAATCTAGAAAGGAAAATAAAGAGAAAAGGAAAATATATTTGTGTTTAATTCGTTGCTAAACAGGCCAACTCGCTTCGCTCTCTGTACAGAAAAAATCGATTCTGACCGATTTACTTATTAAATTAAATTTTTTTTCTCTTTTTTAGAAAAATTTTCTGATGATAAAAATAAATTGAAATTTCGCCAAGTCACATTTGATATTCCGTTCTTGTGATTACTCGCGTGCAATTTTTCTTTTTTTTTTTTCTTTTTTCATTACTTCTTTTATTGTTTTTCTTGTCTATTTGATATTTGCCGGTTTTTTGTTTTTATTTTATTTTATACGTAATTTCTAGCTGGTCATCTATTGCGGTTTATTTTAGTAGCTACCACTGGAGTAAGAGGTTTTACAACCGGGAACCATATAAGGACACTGTCACTCAAAGCTCAACGAGACCAACAAAAGCAGAAGAAGAAAAAGGCAAAGCAAAAACAAAACCAGCTACAAATTAAATCCAACTCTCAAACGCCACCAGCACCATGACCATTACAACCGCAAATATTTGCTAAGAAATTCCCAAAAGATGTTGCTTAACTTGGATATTAGAAAACGAGGAGCAGAGCGAAGAGTGTTCAAAGAATAATAATAATGATGACAGTAGGAGAAAACAAACCTTCAGTAAAACATGTAATTTTTTATTGAAAGGAAGAAAAAAAAACCTTAATGAAAATTATTTTACAGAGAAGTGTGTGCGAAAGTCAGCAAATGAGAAATTTAATTCAATAAATTACATTTAATATAATATTATATGCGGTTTGCATCCCATACGCTATGTGAGCTGGAAATTAATTTACTGTCGGAGACTATTAAGGATCTGGTTTTTATGCGTGCGAATCCAGCCATTCAGCTATCGTTGCCAACAATTGCTTGCTTATATATGCGCTACCCGTTTTTACGGTCAAATATCAAAAGCTTGAGTAATTTAAAGAAGGAAGCGATGGTAAATTTGGGTTTAAATATCAGAAACTCAAACCACAAGACCTCAAATTAACGAATGCACAGAGAAAATAAATCTAAATGAACGGATGCGAACAAAGCACGTGTAAATCGGTTGAACTGTTTGCAGAAATGACACTGCGAACAAAACATAAAATCATTTCTTTTATATAGTCCCTATGGGCACTATGAAATCATAAAAATTAGTCTTTCTTTCGTGGGTTGATAGTATCGCCCGTCTTTGACATGTGCCTTTGCAAATATAGAAAAACATGTCTTTCAGGAGCCGGCATATAGCGCTGCAGTCGCTCGAGCATCAACATCATATTGATACTTTTGTTCGGTTGTGGCGGTGTTATTATATAAAGATTCGGAAAACTAAAGACAGATTTTAGCTTCACTTTATTGTTTGATCATAGCAGCATCTCTGCAGAAATATTGAATCTTTTGAATCGAACCTGTTTTCCACCACTGATTCCTTAACAATAAAGACGTAAATATACACTCGAAAACTTCGTACAACGGCACGCAGATAACGCATCTATATGATTTTTAGATAGCTCGGCTCCAAACGAAATGCCTTGTGACACTTCGGCCATTACTATGAAAATCAGAGATGTTGAAGTCAGTCTACCTCTGTTTCTCTAAAACAATGCAAAAATCTGAGCTTCAGAAGTAGCTTCACTAGAACAAGCGTAACTTGTGTTTGGAGTTTTGTACTATGTAAAAAACATATGGGTTCGTCAATAGTGATGCTGCATATATATGTCGTCTTAAGAACTTATTGCGTAATATGTAAATATATACATAGAAGAGGGGGAAAATTTATAAGAGCCTTTGGAACTCATCAAGCAAATATACAAAAATTGGAAGAAGATTGGGGATGATTCGAGGATTTGTCTTATTCCGGTAGACCGCTAGAAACGGCAAAGACACAGAAAAAGTGAAAGTCAAATGTACCTGAAAGACCTTGATACGAGCCTTACAAAGCCGTCTGCACTAAATATGCGGCAATGCACTAAAAATGCTTAAAGTTCACTCAGTGCATTCTAAACAACCTACAAGTCTTCATACATAAGGACCGAGTAATCCTGTTAGAATTTTGCAAGCAGTGGGACTTGTTTTGAAGATAGTGAAATAAATTGTTTCTTTAACTATTTATAACACTTTTTACGCAGAACATGAAGAGCATAATAAATACTTTGAGTTTTTATTTTCTCCTTCTTTTTTTAAGTTACACGTATCTTAGTTAATTAAAGACAATGTCTTTCGGCAAAGTAAAGTTTTTTAAATCCACTTTAAACCCAAGCTTAATAGATGCTAATCTCCTAGGTTTTCGTCTTCATATATATATATAATCTTTTATTTTATATGTATCCACTGATACTTTGGGAAACAGAAAAGCGAAAGTTCAAGAAATTTTGAAAAAACTTTTCTATAAAAAAAACTTTGCGTTAATACGGTGAAATTTAAAGTTATATTCTCGTCAATTGTGTTGTTGGATTTTTACTCTCAACTAGAATCAATATGCTCTAGGTCTTCGCAGTAAGTATTTGATCAAATTTTAAGATGATTGCTCCTTTTAAGGGATTAAAAAGAGGAAATCATAATAACAAATAGAGAACACATTTATTAGTATTTGTGAAGATTGATGATGAAGCATCTTTTCTCTGTCATTTTAACGATATAGAAAACAAACAAAGAAAAAAAATCAAACTGCATTTGTATAATCATCGCAACTGACGATAGAATTTCTCATTTTTTTTTTATTGATTTTAAAAACGAGAGCAATAAAAAAATTTGTGTCAATCGCGTTAAAATACACATAATTTGGCAAACACTGCAGGATTGCCCTACAAAATCATTTTAAATAAAAAAATAGTTTAAAGTTTGTTTTCTGATTTATGCTAATCAAATACTGAGGATTTATTAAGTTTGATTTTTTTTGTTTGTAACAAGACGACAATTAAAGAATTGCTAAACTATTTAGCTTTGCTTACTTGTATGGCCGTCTGCCCATCCAGCCACCAGAGGCTGTTGATATTACAAAACTTCCACTTGACAAATATGTTTCCGAACACCCTCTAGGAGAATTTTCCGCAAAACAGTACGGTGCTAGCTACAAAGTGTCAAAATACAGCGCAAAATGCGAGACGACTTTAGAAAGGTTGATCTTTGCGTCAAAAAAGTACGGTTCTCAAGAAGATCTTAGCTTGACTTAAGCCTGCTTGATCAGCCAAGTGAGTTAAAAACGCGACTACTTCAAATTTCAAGTGCGGTAGAGTTTTGCTTGGTTGTAGCGACAAGGGCGTAACGTTTATCGATTGGGCAGACACCACTTAGACTACAGCCATCATCACCCGATTTTCTTCTCTTTCCCATCTTCTTTCTGACAGCCACCGTCTTACACGAATAGGGGACATTATCTGATTGACTGACCATGTTAAAAAAAAAAAAATAAGAAACCAAAATAACGGCATGTAAGGTCAGCTACGCAAAAGGGTGTGAAGTTATATTTAAATATAACCAGCAAAGACACGAACCAAAATTTCTTTACAGAGCACTGTTAAGCCCTTAACAGAATTCTATAAAACGAAGTCTCGAAGGGATTTAAGTCAAAATTCAGTTAAAATAAAACTTTTGGGGAATTTTTTTACAAAATATAATAAGCAAAACGTGAATTTATGTAAATTAATTAATATTTGAAAAGTCAGTATTTTTACACTATGTCATAAACGAGGTTGATTATATATTTATTTATTTATTTATTTATTCCACTTATACAGAAACTCAACTA